>RXID01014238.1:0-413902 GCA_005019695.1 Trichopus zeylanicus subsp. travancoricus
AAAAAGGACCCTTTGCTTATCTTGCAGGAAGAGCAAGCCAAGTTGCATGGAAACAAAAGTACCACGACCTGGAAATAGCCACCATGGAGGTTGATCGCTTGGTGCTCGAGCGTCATGACCTCCAATGCGCCTTGCCCCACACTCCGCCCGTCCTCGCAACTGAAAGCGTGGTGGGAGACCTGCACGTTTTCCTCGTCGATACTACACAACAACTGCTCGCCGCAGAAGCACAGATGCCTCCACAACCAAGGCGAACAAAAAATATGCTGTACAACCTGAAGGTGAAATTTGACATTCCGAAGGTTGTTCCCTTTGAAGTTAATGCTATCCTCGATACAGGAGTAACGACCTGTTGTATTGACCAAGGAGTAGCCCCTGAGGATGCCCTGGAAGCTAATCCCTTCCTAGTGCATTTCAGCGGCATCAACTCGCGGACCTCGGCGAACAAAAAGCTAAAAGTTGGCCGTATGCTGATCGGGGAGAATGGCTTCCGGATCCCCTACACGTATGCCTTCCCAATGAAACTCGGGGAGGACATCCAAATGATCCTCGGCTGCAACTTCATCCGTGCTATGCAGGGCGGCATTCGCATTAAAGGCAATACGGTTACGTTCTATAAAAACGTAACCACCATTCATACTCTTCCCTCTGTTCCTACTGCAGCAGCAATTGCGGAATAGGACCTGGAGGAGGAGGAGTACCTACACATTCAAGAAGCAGTGCAATATTCAGTGGCACAACAACCCCAGGAAAAGCTCACCAACAAGCTAAGCTCCATATTGGATGAGCTTCGGCAACAGGCTCACCAACAAGCTAAGCTCCATATTGGATGAGCTTCGGCAACAGGGTTATATTGGTGATAACCCACTCAAATATTGGGCCAAAAATCAGGTACTATGCCAGCTGGACATTAAGAATCCAGACTTCATTATTGAAGACCGGCCTCTGAAGCATATTACCCCACAAGCAAAGGCCGCATATGCTAAACATGTCAGAGCCCTCTTAGACCTTGGAGTCATCAGGCCCAGCAAAAGCCGGCATCGCACAACCGCGATTATTGTCAACTCCGGCACTTATATTGATCCCCAGACTGGTCACGAAGTCAAAGGAAAGGAGCGTATGGTCTTCAATTATCGACGCCTAAATGATATTACACACAAAGACCAGTATAGTCTTCCCGGGATTAATACCATCCTATAAAAGGTGAGTAGAAGCAGCATCTACTCCAAGTTTGACCTCAAGTCAGGATTTCACCAAGTCGCCATGCATCCTGACTCTGTCGCCTGGACCGCATTTTGGGTACCCGATGGCTTATACGAATGGCTTGTAATGCCATTCGGTCTGAAGAATGCACCTGTCATCTTCCAAAGGAAGATGGACTATTGCTTCAAAGGAACAGAAGACTTCATTGCAGTTTACATCGATGATATCTTAGTGTTCTCTTCCTCTGCAGCAGAGCACGAGCAGCACTTGCAGAAAATACTTCAGATCTGCAAGACTCATGGGCTAATCCTGAGCCCAACTAAAATGACGCTAGCGGTCTCTGAAGTGGAATTTCTAGGGGCAGTTCCGGATAATCAGCGGATCAAATTACAGCCCCATATTATCAAAAAGATCGCAACATTCCAAGAACACGAACTCTTAACAACAAAAGCCTCCGAGTATGGCTTGGCATTCTCAATTATGCCCGCAATTATATCCCAAATCTGGGAACGTTACTCGGGCGCCTCTATGCCAAGACTAGTCTAACCGGAGAAAAACGATGGAACTCCCAGGACTGGGACTTAGTCGCCAGGATCAAAGCACTGGTGCAACAACTTCCTGATCTTGAGTTACCACCGGAGAACAGTTACATGATCCTGGAGACAGATGGTTGCATGACAGGATGGGGTGGGATCTGCAAATGGAAACCTCAGAAATATGATCCCAAATCTACCGAAAGAATATACGCCTACACCAGCGGCAAATTCCAACCACTGAAGTCGACTATTGATACAGAACTATTTGCCGTGATGAATTCATTAGAGGCGCTCAAAATTTATTATCTGGATAAGGCTGAACTGACAATCCGGACGGACTGTCAAGCAATTATTAGTTTTTTCAACAAATCGGCCAACAACAAGCCTTCCCGCGTACGCTGGCTTGCCTTCACTGATTACATCACAGGCACAGGGCTGACCATCCAGTTCGAACACCTTCACGGAGGAGACAACCAACTGGCTGACACCCTCTCTCGTCTAATTACTGCTCTGATCTTTTCAGGATGGCCTGTACCAACAGAGCTGGAGGCCCTCAGTCTGATAGCCACCACCGTGCAGGAAGCACCACAAGCAGCCCCACAAGCAATACAGAAGTACCTTGCAGCAGCCAACATCTTGTGCAACAGTATGACCAACAACTCCGCCACCTACGGGACCTCCCAATGTCCCTCACAGAATACGATAACACAAGGAGAAAGCTGCAAGCCTTGGAACGGCAAAGTGCCCAAGAGGCCCTTACCGCTCTCCGACACTTCCGGACCCTGTACGCCCTCAAGCTAACAGAAGCAGCAAAACGCGCAAGATGCAAAACCACGGGAAACTTCTGGGTCCAGTGGTACCCTGTTCTCACACAGATTGACACGCAACTCGAAACAGCAGTCAACCTCACGGATGACTCAGCACAACGACTGCCTGCCTTTCTGTTCTAAACCGGCTTACTTGCGCCCTAAGGAACGTATCACTTACACCAGAAGGAAAGCATCTCCTTTTAGCATCGGATCCCTCTTTATGTAAAGAAGCATCTTATCCCTCTTTATGTAAAGACGCTTTTGTAAAATAGATGCGAGCTTATCGCAGCTGTCTAGGCTGGCAGCTTCTATCTATATATAGCACCCTTGCGCCTTCATTGAAGGCATCGAGGAAATTACCAACTACTTGTCTTCTTCTTCTCAACTTCCTCAACGCAAAACCCCGGTTGTTCTTCTCAACTTCCGCAACACAAAACCCCGCAACAACCCCGTCCCCACTCTGGTATCAGAGCCATCCTGAAAAGATCAGAGCAGTGATTAGACGAGAGAGGGTGTCAGCCAGTTGGTTGTCTCCTCCGTGAAGGTGTTCGAACTGGATGGTCAGCCCTGTGCCTGTGATGTAATAAGTGAAGATAAGCCAGCGTATGCGGGAAGGCTTGTTGTTGGCCGATTTGTTGAAAAAACTAATAATTGTCTGACAATCCGTCCGGATTGTCAGTTCAGCCTTATCCAGATAATAAATTTTGAGCGCCTCTAATGAATTCATCATGGCAAATAGTTCTGCATTAATAGTCGACTTCAGTGGTTGGAATTTGCCGCTGGCGTAGGCGCATATTCTTTCGATAGATTTGGGATCATATTTTTGAGGTTTCCATTTGCAGATCCCATCCCATCCTGTCATGCAACCATCTGTCTCCAGAATCATGTAACTGTTCTCCGGTGGTAACTCAAGATCAGGAAGTTGTTGCACCAGTGCTTTGATCCTGGCGACTAAGTCCCAGTCCTGGGAGTTCCATCGTTTTTCTCCGGTTGGACTAGTCTTGGCATAGAGGCGCCCGAGTAACGTTCCCAGATTTGGGATATAATTGCGGGCATAATTGAGAATGCCAAGCCATGCTCGGAGGCCTTTTGTTGTTAAGAGTTCCTGTTCTTGGAATGTTGCGATCTTTTTTATAATATGGGGCTGTAATTTGATCCGCTGATTACCCAGAACTGCCCCTAGAAATTCCACTTCAGAGACCGCTAGCTTCATTTTAGTTGGGCTCAGGATTAGCCCATGAGTCTTGCAGATCTGAAGCATTTTCTACAAGTGCTGCTCGTGCTCTGCTGCAGAGGAAGAGAACACTAAGATATCATCGATATAAACTGCAATGAAGTCTTCTGTTCCTTTGAAGCAATAGTCCATCTTCCTTTGGAAGATGGCAGGTGCATTCTTCAGACCGAATGGCATTACAAGCCATTCGTATAAGCCATCGGGTACCCAAAATGCGGTCCAGGCGACAGAGTCTGGATGCATGGCGATTTGGTGAAATCCTGACTTGAGGTCAAACTTGGAGTAGATGCTGCTTCTACTCACCTTTTGTAGGATGATATTAATCCTGGGGAGACTATACTGGTCTTTGTGTGTAATATCATTTAGGCGTCGATAATTGAAGACCATACGCTCCTTTCCTTTGACTTCGTGACCAGTCTGGGGATCAATATAAGTGTCGGAGTTGACAATAATCGCGGTTGTGCGATGCCGGCTTTTGCTGGGCTTGATGACTCCAAGGTCTAAGAGGGCTCTGACATGTTTAGCATATGCGGCCTTTGCTTATGGGGTAATATGCTTCAGAGGCCGGTCTTCAATAATGAAGTCCGGATTCTTAATGTTCAGCTGGCATAGTACCTGATTTTTGGCCCAATATTTGAGTGGGTTATCACCAATATAACCCTGTTGCCGAAGCTCATCCAATATGGAGTTTAGCTTATTGGTGAGCTTTTGCTGGGGTTGTTGTGCCACTGAATATTGCACTGCTTCTTGAATGTGTAGGTATTCCTCCTCCTCCAGGTCCAATTCCGCAATTGCTGCTGCAGTAGGAACAGAGGGAAGAGTATGAATGGTGGTTATGTTTTTATAGAACGTAACCGTATTGCCTTCAATGCGAACGCCGCCCTGCATGGCACGGATGAAGTTGCAGCCGAGGATCATTTGGATGTCCTCCCCGAGTTTCATTGGGAAGGCATACGTGTAGGGGATCCGGAAGCCATTCTCCCCGATCAGCATATGACCAACTTTTAGCTTTTTGTTCGCCGAAGTCCGCGAGTTGATGCCGCTGAAATGCACTAGGAAGGGATTAGCTTCCAGGGCATCCTCAGGGGCTACTCCTTGGTCAATACAACAAGTCGTTGCTCCTGTATCGAGGATAGCATTAACTTCAAAGGGAACAACCTTCGGAATGTCAAATTTCACCTTCAGGTTGTACAGTATATTTTTTGTTCGCCTTGGTTGTGGAGGCATCTGTGCTTCTGCGGCGAGCAGTTGTTGTGTAGTATCGACGAGGAAAACGTGCAGGTCTCCCACCACGCTTTCAGTTGCGAGGACGGACGGAGTGTGGGGCAAGGCGCATTGGAGGTCATGACGCTCGAGCACCAAGCGATCAACCTCCATGGTGGCTGTTTTTAGGTCGTGGTACTTTTGTTTCCAATGGTCCGCCTCGTTTTGCAAAAGGCGGAGGCGTTGTTTCAGGGCGTCGGTTTCTTCTTGGGCAAGTGTTAGTTGTTGTTGCAACTGCTTCTGTTGCCTTTCACAAGCAGAAATATAATGTTGTTGTTCAAGTACTAAGGCAGTTGAATCATACCTTGGCATTGACACTTGAGCAACAAGAATTCTTTTATCAAAGTAATACGAGCTGCAGCGTCCACTGACCGTCAACTTGCAAGTTGGGCAGTGCATGCGGTACCGCTTTTGTGAAAGTGCTTGGTAGCAGCAGCACTGTTCATAGGCGTCAGGTACGTCGTGGTTGACGTCCCACATGTGGCTACACTCGTATTGTTCTTGGGAAACGCGGACCATGGCACTAGTGCTCCCCAAGTAGGGCCAATCCACCATGTCCGATCTTCTTCCCGGAACACAATGATTTTCTCTTCCAGGACGGCCATGTCCTCATCTTCAGAAATGCTATAAATAGCATCACTCGGGTCGTCTCCTTCTTGAACAGAGACAATCTCACAGTCGGCTGGGAGGTCTAGTTGTTCAAACATGGCGACGCGTTTGACATTGCGTCGCTCATTGGGACATTCTCGGACAAAATGTCCTTCTTCGCCACAGAGAATGCACCGGCATCGGCGATTGCGGATCAGGTGCTTCTTTTTCTCTATCCTGGCATGTGAGGGATGCGGCTTTCCCTTATAGGTAGTGGACCGTCGGACACCAAACTTGCGTTTGGGTCGTTGATAATACCCAGGGATGGGTATGTCTTGGCAGAAGGAGAGGTCCTTTAAAGCTCGTGTGAAGGCTGCTTCCTTGCATGCTTCTTCAAGATATTTGTATGTAAAGAGAATGCGTGGATAAACACCAATAGTGTTATCTGGGTGTTTGGTTTCAAATGCTGCCTTAATCTTTTTGCCGATATTTTTAGGAATTTTGGACCACAGTTTCTCTGATAATTCTGGGCCGGTGAACAGCCGACTAGTTCTGGATGCAACCTGCATATAATCATTTAGGAACGAGATTATATCCCGTAAGTTGTGGCAGGTCAAGCGCTCAAGATCCCGATAGGCCTCTTCTTGTATAGCTGTTGACCCTTGGTAGGGATCCTCCAGGGCGAAGATGGTGCGTATTTGTGATAGAATGTTTTGCGTTCCATCAGCGCCATCGGCATGGTCCAACAGGTGCTGATACTCCATGGGATAAGCCATCCGCCACTGAATCCATGCTAGTTTTTCTGATTCTCCAAGTAGGTTTTCAATAAACTCGGTTTTTGTCCGAGCGTCTGTAAATCCTTGGAGAGCCACTGTATTTTTGGTGATCGACTCCCATCGCATAAAGACGTCATTGAATTGGCCAATTTGAGGGGGCATCACGAAGATCGCCCCGGATTGTTGCTGGGCCGAAGGGAGATTCCACCATTCTGAGGTACTCTTGGCTTTGAACCTCAGATTCTTTGGGACATACCCTTCCACTGTTGGTCCTTGGCTTGGACCAGGGTCAGGTCTAGCAGCTGGAGGGTAGTTGACAGGACCCATGGTTGAGTCGACTGGGGGCCTGTATTCGGAAACAATAGAAGACGAGCAAAGCCGTTCTGTTGGCTTTGCCGGTTGTGGTGCCCGTTGAGGATAATCCATGTCCCAGCTATCTTCACCAAAAGTAGCAATGACTTCGCTTGAATTAGCATAATACTGTAAATACTCACAGTATGCCTCTGGATCAGTAGTTGGGTCGGAACTGTCCTCCTGGGGCCAGGTGGCGATGAGGTGGAAGTTGTCGTCAGTCTCCTCCTGCGGCGGGTCCATGGACCAGAGTACAGAGGCCCCTGGGCGTGTATCTCTTGCATGGGTTCCGCTAGGTGGAGCCTGGCTACTTCCTTTTGGTCGCCATACTTGCCGCTGTTGGGTCAGTCGCTTTCGCCATTTTCGTGCTGGCATCACCTTGCGGGTTTGCTGTTTCATGGTGATTGCCTGCTGTTGAGTGGTGCCATGTGGTTCCATCTGACCGGGAGCAATATCCCATCTTGCTTCAGGTTCTGCCTTTTGAAGGTCCTGTAGTAGGACGGCCACAATTTCACTCTCCTCCAGTTCATCGGAGTCAGGAAGGGAGGAGTACTGGTTGAAGCTCAAGGAAACCCGTCCGTCCAAGAGCGTGTGACATGTGACTTCTGAGGGTGTAAGGGGTACTGGCATGATGCGAGAAGGCTGAAGAAGCCAATTCATCCCGCATAATTGTGCTGTAGAGTACCGCTTTCCCGGGAGGGCGTGAATACCGTGACTGGCTAGATAGTCAATCACTCCTGTGACCTCGTAAGCAAAGGCCACGTTTGGGGTATTAGAGAGACGCCCAAGGAGTCCTCGGGTGATGAGTAGGTTCGTTTCACCACACCGCCAGGTGTCATATCCACGAGTGAGCAAGGAGATCTGAATATTCCTGTAAAAGTCTCCAAGTGTAAGCATCATATCTGGGATGATATACACCAATTGACTTCCTTGTGTAAGGTCGACTTCCATGGTGGCAATCAATGCTTTGTCACCATGCCAACGGCTGTCACGGAAGACAACAAGAGTCATCGTGCCTTCAGCATGTCGATGGAGGATTTGTAAGCGAACCTGCATAACTCCAAGATGAATAAATTTCATCTTACTGTGTAAGAGCTGCTGGTAGCTTTCATCTTGAATAAAACTTCGGTCCACTTGTGCGTCGCCTACGCAGCTGATGGACTCTTCGGACCGATATATATACACTCGATGGTGCTCATCGTCTGTCCGGGAATGATAAAGTACTTCAGCGGGGGCGATAGCTGCCCGCTCCCGCATAGAGAATTGGAGCTGTGCCTGGGGGTCAAGGTGTTGTTCCAGGAGATGCTGCTTAGCTGGTTGTCCTGTGAGGCGGCGGAATATGCAACTAAAATGAAGCAGATCTTCAAGACTCATGGGCTAATGCTGAGCCCAACTAAAATGAAGCTAGCGGTCTCTGAAGTGGAATTTCTAGGGGCAGTTCCGGATAATTAGCGGATCAAATTACAGCCCCATATTATCAAAAAGATCGCAACATTCCAAGAACAGGAACTCTTAACAACAAAAGGCCTCCGAGCATGGCTTGGCATTCTCAATTATGCCCGCAATTATATCCCAAATCTGGGAACGTTACTCGGGCGCCTCTATGCCAAGACTAGTCCAACCGGAGAAAAACGATGGAACTCCCAGGACTGGGACTTAGTCGCCAGGATCAAAGCACTGGTGCAACAACTTCCTGATCTTGAGTTACCACCGGAGAACAGTTACATGATCCTGGAGACAGATGGTTGCATGACAGGATGGGGTGGGATCTGCAAATGGAAACCTCAGAAATATGATCCCAAATCTACCGAAAGAATATACGCCTACGCCAGCGGCAAATTCCAACCACTGAAGTCGACTATTGATGCAGAACTATTTGCCGTGATGAATTCATTAGAGGCGCTCAAAATTTATTATCTGGATAAGGCTGAACTGACAATCCGGACGGACTGTCAGGCAATTATTAGTTTTTTCAACAAATCGGCCAACAACAAGCCTTCCCGCGTATGCTGGCTTGCCTTCACTGATTACATCACAGGCACAGGGCTGACCATCCAGTTCGAACACCTTCACGGAGGAGACAACCAACTGGCTGACACCCTCTCTCGTCTAATCACTGCTCTGATCTTTTCAGGATGGCTTGTACCAACAGAGCTGGAGGCCCTCAGTCTGATAGCCACCACCGTGCAGGAAGCACCACAAGCAGTCCCACAAGCAATACAGAAGTACCTTGCAGCAGCCAACATCTTGTGCAACAGTATGACCAACAACTCCGCCACCTACGGGACCTCCCAATGTCCCTCACAGAATACGATAACACAAGGAGAAAGCTGCAAGCCTTGGAACGGCAAAGTGCCCAAGAGGCCCTTACCGCTCTCCGACACTTCCGGGCCCTGTACGCCCTCAAGCTAACAGAAGCAGCAAAACGCGCAAGATGCAAAACCACGGGAAACTTCTGGGCCCAGTGGTACCCTGTTCTCACACAGATTGACACGCAACTCAAAACAGCAGTCAACCTCACGGATGACTCAGCACAACGACTGCCTGCCTTTCTGTTCTAAACCGGCTTACTTGCGCCCTAAGGAACGTATCACTTACACCAGAAGGAAAGCATCTCCTTTTAGCATCGGATCCCTCTTTATGTAAAGAAGTATCTTATCCCTTAGCATCGGATCCCTCTTTATGTAAAGACGCTTTTGTAAAATAGATGCGAGCTTATCGCAGCTGTCTAGGCTGGAAGCTTCTATCTATATATAGCACCCTTGCGCCTTCATTGAAGGCATCGAGGAAATTACCAACTACTTGTCTTCTTCTTCTCAACTTCCTCAACGCAAAACCCCGGTTGTTCTTCTCAACTTCCTCAACGCAAAACCCCACTCTGGTATCAGAGCAGAGTACTTTATCATTCCCGGACATACGATGAGCACCATCGAGTGTATATACATCGGTCCGAAGAGTCCATCAGCTGCGTAGGCGACACACAAGTGGACCGAAGTTTTATTCAAGATGAAAGCTACCAGCAGCTCTTACACAGTAAGATGAAATTTATTCATCTTGGAGTTATGCAGGTTCGCTTACAAATCCTCCATCGACATGCTGAAGGCACGATGGCTCTTGTTGTCTTCCGTGACAACCGTTGGCATGGTGACAAAGCATTGATTGCCACCATGGAAGTCGACCTTACACAAGGAAGTCAATTGGTGTATATCATCCCAGATTTGATGCTTACACTTGGAGACTTTTACAGGAATATTCAGATCTCCTTGCTCACTCGTGGATATGACACCTGGCGGTGTGGTGAAGCGAACCTACTCATCACCCGAGGACTCCTACACAAGCATGCAACAATAATATCTCCTCCTCCTGCCTTCTTCTCTCTTTCTTCTCCTCCTTTTTCCTTCTTCCCTTCTCATGCTCATTGCAGCACCTCAAGCATGCATCACCACCACCTCATCCTCCTTCAGTTTCCTCATTCTTTTTCCTCCTCTTTCTCATGTCCATCATAGTACCATGAGCATACACCATCACCCCTCCTCATTTCCTCTCCTCCTTCTTTCTCTCTCCTCCTCATGCCCATCATAGCATCACCTCCTTCTCTCTCCTCCTTCCTTCCTCCTCATTCTCATCTTAATATCACCTCCTTCCCTCTCCTCCTCCTTCTTCTTCCTTCTCCTTCTCTCTCCTCCTTCTCGTGTCTATTGTACCACCACCTCCTTCTCTCGCATTCTTCTTCCTCCTCCTCCTCCTCCTTCCTCCTCCTTCCCTCTCCTCTTTCTCACGCCTGTTGTACCACCACCGCCACCATCATGCTCCTCCTTCTCCTTCTTCTTCTTCCTCCTCCGCCTCCTTGAACAAACTAACAATTTATAAATAGATCTTTTGATATATAAATAGAACCCCTAATATATAAATATATCTCCTGATATATAAACAAAATTAATAATATATACTTATTTCAATCTACATATAAATATTTTACTCCATATATAATTGTTTCAACCCATATATAAAATATTTTATTCTTTTATATATAATTATTTTAATCTCTATATAAGTACTTTATCTCATATATAATTATTTTAACTTATATATAAATATTTTACCCCATATATACTTATTTTCATCCTATATATAAATACTTTACCTATATATAATTTTTTCAACACATATGTAGATTCTAAACCCATATATGACAATTTCACCCTATATACAAATATTTTACCCCATATATAAATATTTTACCCCATATATAATTATTTCAATCTAAATGTACACACTTTACCCATATATAAATATTTCAATACATATATAGACTTTAAATCCATATATAACTATTTTAACCTATATATAAATATTTTATCTCATATATAATTATTTCAATCGACATAAACACTTTACCTATATATAATAATTCCAACCTACACTCATATATAGCCATTTTCAACTATATATAAATACTTTACCCTATATATAATCATTTCAACCTATATACAATCATTTCAACATATATATAGACCATAAACCTATATATAATTATTTTAACTTATATATAAATACTTTACCCCATATATAATTATTTCAACCCATAAATAAATATTTTACCCATATATAATTATTTTAATACATATATAGATCCTAAGCTCATATATAACTATTTCAACCCATATCTAAATACTTTACTTTAGAATGGAGTTGAAGAAGTTATTGCCAGTGAGGTAAGGAAGGAGTGCATGGAAAGAAGGGAGAAGGCCAATGAGGAGGTTTTGGGAGAGGTTGAAATAGGAGAAGGAAGGAGGATTGGGAGGGAAGTGAAGGAAAGGGAGGAAGAGATGGAATTGAAGGAGAGGAAGAGAGAGGAGAGAGAAGGGAGGCAACAGAAAGAGGAATGGAAGGGACTGGAGAGGAAGAGCTTGGTTTGAAGGAAAAGGTGGAGCTCTTTGGATGGGAAGGAGGAGGAGGAGAAGGAAGGAAGAAGAGCTTGGCTTGGAGGAGGAGATGGAACTCTCTAGATAGAGAAGAGAAGGAGGCAGAAATGTCAAATGTGCTGTGCTAGGCTGAGAAGACCCATTTCTTTGGGTTGCTATTATTGGCATGATCCGCAACAGTAATAAGCCATGTCGGGCATGGCTCGTAGAAAATAAAGGGCAGTAGGCACGGCCCATGGCCCACAGGTCATGCTTGCCATGATCTTTTTAAAAATATATAAAATATAAATAAATATAAATTATAAAAATAACTAGCAATGAATTATAACTTGGTTAAAATTCTTGATTTTTTTTCAAAAGACCTAGGTTCGAATCTTAGCAATCAAAATTATATATTTTTTTAAAATTTAAAAATTCTATAAATACCTAAAAATATAAATAAAATAAATAAAAATAGAAAATAATGTTCATATTTGGGTGCAACAACAAAATTTTTAATTTATCAATTCAAATTAAGGACCAACCCATGGGCTTATCCCAAAAGTAAATTCAAATCTAAGACCAACCCGTAGGCTCGTCCAAAAGTCAATTTAGATCTAGTCATCCCGTGGGCTCACTTGAAAATCATTGTAATTAATGAATAGTTTGAGGGCTCTCTAATCAATTAAATCAAATGATTAATATAAATCAGTTAAAATAATTAACTTAATTAAATCAAAACTAAGTCCATTTGACTAAATGAATTAAACTGATTAAGTTAATGCAATTTGATTTGAATGGACCATCAAATGGACCTAAATTGATCAAATAAATAGAATAAAATCCAAATTGAAATGGATCCAAATTCAAATTGGATTAACCCAGATCAAATTAGATCCAATCGGTCCAAGTTTAACCCTAATTGGGTTCAAATCAGGTCAATCCGAATCAAATTAGATTGAACCCAAATCCAATCGGGTTTAAGTCAAGTCAAGCTTGATCAAACCAAGCTCAAACCAACCCTAATTATGTCAAGCCAAGTTTAGACTAATCCTAATTGGATCAAATCAAGTTCGAACTAAACCTTAATTGAGTTAAATTAAACTCAAGCACACCCTAATTAGGTCAAACCAAGTTAAAAAAAAAAAAATCTAATAGGGTCAATCGAGATCGAACCAAACCCTAATTGTATTAAACCAAACTCAAACCAACTCTAATTGGGTCAAATCAAGTTTTAAAAAAACCTAATTATGGTTAAATCAAATTCAAACTAGCCTCAATTCAGGTCCAAATCCGAACCAAATTGAACCTGAATCAAATTTTAATTAGGTTAAATCTGAATCAGACTAGTCAAACTTGAACCAAAACTAAGTTAAGCTAGAACCAAACTAGGTCGAAATTGAACCATAACCAATTCAAATCTGAACCCAAATTAGGTTAAACCTAAACCTAAACTAGATTGAATATGAACTAGAACCAGATTAAACTCAAACCAAATCTATTAAGATTCGAACCCAAACCCAATAAATATCCGGTAAGAATCCAATAAAATTGGATCTAAAATCCATTAAGGATCATGTAAGAATCTAATTAGGGATCTATTAAGGATCCAATAAGAGCCTAGTAATGGTTGGATCCAAAATCCATTTAGGCTTGTTATGGATTTAAGATCTAATAAAGATCCAATAAGAACCCAATCAGGGTTGGATCCAAAATCCACTGAAGATCCAATAAGAACTCAATAAAAGCTAAATCCAAGATCCATTAATAATCCAATAAGAACCCATTAAGGGTTAGATCTAAGATCCATTAAGGATCTAATAATAACCCATTAAGAGTTGGATCCAAGATTTATTAAGGATTCAATAAAAACCTAATTGGGATTGGATCAAAGGTTCATTAAGGATCCAATAAGATTCTAATCAAGGTTAGATCCAAAATCCAAGAAGGATCCAATAGAAACCAATCAGGGTTGGATCCAAGATCTATTAAGGATCCAATAAGAGCCCAATCAAGGTTGGATCCAAGATCCATTAAGGATCTAATAAGAACCTAATAAAGATTAGATCTAAGATCAATTAAAAATCCATTAAGGATCCATTAAGGGTTAGATCCAAGTTTCATTAAGAATCCGATAAGAATCCAATCAGAGTTGGATCCCAAATCTATTAAGGATCTAATAAGAATCTAATAAGGGTTGGATATAGGTCCATTAAGGATCCAATAAGAACCTATTAAGGGCTGGATCCAAGATCCATTAAAGATCTATTAAGAACCTAATCAGAGTTGGATCTAAGGTCCATTAAGAATTCAGTAATAACCCATTAAGTATTAGATCCAATATCTATTAAGGATCCAATAAGAACCCAATAAGAGTTAAGCCTAAAACTCAATAAGGGTCTAATATAAGGTCGAACTGAACTCAAGTTGAACCAAATTAGACTTGAACCAAAATCAAGTTCTAAACATCGAATTAAATTAAATCAAACTTGAATCAAAACCAATTTCTAAACATCAAATTGAACCGAATCAAACTTGAACTAAAATCAAGTTTTGAACATTTAATTGAACCAAATTAGACTTGAACCAAAATCAAGTTCTAAACACCGAATTGAACTAAAATCAAGTTCTGAACATCAAATTGAATCAAATTAGACTCCAACCTAAAATAAGTCTGAATTTCAAAATCAAATCGAATCAAACTTGAACTAAAATTGAGTCTGAATCAAACTATGCTCAAATCAAGGAGAGTTAGTTGATAATAAGCTTAAATCCATTGACAACACCTCAAACTTAATTGATAATAAGTCAAAGAGGCCGTCAATTATCAAATCATAAATAGTCAACATAAGCCAAAGCTGCTAACCATTTCAAATCGAGCTAAAGTAAACTTAAACTTGCTTAGTCAGTCAGCCAAATGCTATATTCGAAAGAAGTTAATTGACATGAGCTCAAAACCATTAGTGATACCTCAAGCTCAACCAACACAAGCTTAAAGCCATCAGTGATACTTTAAAACTTAATTGATAACAAGCCAAAGAGATCATCAATTATTAAATAAAAAATAATTAGTATAAGCTAAGGCTACTAACTATTTCAAATCGAACTTAGGTAGGCTTGGACTCATTTTCTCAGTCGAGCAAATGCCATATTCGAAAGAGCCATGCTAACATGAGTGCAAAGCCATTGGTGACGCTTCAAAACCAAATTGACAATAAGCGAAAGATGCCATTTTTTATCAAATAAAGATCAATTAGAATAAGATAAAGCCACTAATTATTCTCTCAAATCAAACTGAACTAAGATAGACTTGAACTCGTTTAGTTAGCTAAATGCCATGTTCGAAAGAAGTTAACTAATAATGAGCAAAAAAGTCATCAGTGATACTTCAAACTCTCAGCTATACCTTGAAATGAAGTAAGGTTATCAACATCCACCAAGGATCAAACCAAACACTCATTCGAGTCAAGTTCTACTCAATCAATTGCATGAGAGTGGGACAGTGGCAAGCATCATGCCTTTCCCAATCCCTTCTTCATTTTATGTCATTTCATATTATGAATCTAGATTATTTAATTTGTAAAGTGAAGGCATGCCCTTTCTTATTGAATTAATCAAATTGTGTTTTCTTTTCTTTGTATCTCTATTTTTTTAAAATTAAGTTTCTCTCTTTAGGAGGTTCTTGACAATTGTTAGGGTAATTAACAATAAGGACTTGCACCTATTGGAAGTTATGCTCCCATAATTCTTGATTGCACATTCAAACCCACACTCAAAATTTTATTTTTTGTTTAGAAATTACTTCTTGGGATCTTTAGCTATCCCGAGTGGTTGATTTCAGTTGCACATTAGGGAAAACTATTTTTACAAACAAATCTTTTCCTTCTCTATTATCACTTTTATTTCTAATTAAAAATTCTCAAGGAATTCTAACTAATTCATATTTTATAATTAATTCATCTTTGTTTCCTAATTGTAATAAATAATCACTAAATTTTGATTCTAGTTTTGCATGTATATTTATTGTAAGTTTAAGAATTTTTACATTAGACCAAATTATGACTAAGATAAAGTAGAAAAAAATCACTTGTTCTCTTATTGCTCTAGGTATAACAGGTAATACCTGGAAATAATCACCACCTAAATTTATTAATTTGCCACTAAATAATGCATTAATATTAGTTATAGCTAACATATAATCTAATACTTCAAGAGAACCTTTTCCAATCATTGAAGATTCATCCCTATAATTAAAGATATTTGTTTAAGTAATTCTATTGCCGAACTTAATTTACTAACACTACAAAAAACATCATCTAAATCATTAACAAGAATTTTGAATTTTGAATGTGTTGTGCAACCACCAGTTAAGATTCTAGCTGCAATACTAGAAGAAGTAGTTGCTAATGCAACAAGACTTTTTTTCTTGTTGCAGCTAATATTGCATGATAAACAAAAGTTTCACCAATTCCACCTGAACCATCAATAAACTAAAGTCCTCCTTTCTTTGTTTAAATTGCTTTCATAATTTCTTCAAAACTTTGTTTTTGTTATGGATTTAATTTTGAAAGTGCTTCTAAATTTTTATCAATAATTGGAGTAACTAATTCATGTCTAACTTCACATATATATTCTATTTCTCTATTTAAGGCTAAAATTATTGTTGACCTTTGGATTATAATAATGATCAAAGTAATATTTAAAAAGTTTCTTAAATTATGATAAGCTTCAAGATTCCAATCTTGTGAATGATAGTCTCAAGATTAAAACTTGAAGATGCCGATTTGAAGATAAAGACATGATAATTTGAATATGAAACTTAAAAGATCAAGTTGGGAGCTCAAAGAATATTTAAGATGTGAGATCAACTCCAAACTCATAGTTTAGCCTTTTATTTTTGTTGAGTTGAGGATTTGATAATTAATTTATTTAAGCTTTTGAATTGACACCTTATTTAACTTGGATCTATTCCTTTATCGGCTTATCTCACCTTTGTCCAAGTTAAATTGAAGTTGTGTTAAATAGCCAATGTTGAAGAAAACTTTTAGCAAGTTTTTTTTGTCAAGTTTGATCATCTGAAATTAATATTTTAGACACTCAATGATAGGTTCGGATGCGCTAACCTAAAAATAAAAAATCAGCATTCTAGTTCTACAAACTTCAGTTGTTTGAACTCAATATTTGGTTGCCTAAACATGTGGTTTGAATACCTAAAACTAAGAGAACAAAAATTAATGACTACTTTTGTTACTATTGGAATGAGTTCGGTCACATGTTTGGATACGCAGACCTAGCAGAAATAGCCAGGGGTGATTCCTAATGGCTAAATTTTTTCTCCAATGGTTATATAAAAACTTGGAACGTCTTTGCTCATTGAGAGAATTAGGTTTTTGTATTTTTAGAGCAAGATCCACTCTCCTAAAGCCTTCTAACATTAAGAAGAGCTCAAATAGACATTAAATTTTAAATTCTCATATGCCCTTGTACTCAAACTTTGAGAGGCTCTTGTTGTGAGATATTTTCTTTATTTTTCCAATATTTATCATTATAATTCTCCTAGTTTTTTAGGAGAGGATTTAACACTTTTCTAAGTTTTAGGAGAGTGGTGAGAGTGTATACTCTTTAGTTTGTGAGGAGTGGCTGATTGGTTTCGATGTGGAGTCACACTCATGGTTTGCAAGTTGATGTAAGGGCATATTTTCATCCGAATAAATTTAATACTCTAGTAAAGGGTCTAAGTTCTCATGATTGAGACAAGAGTCGTGGAGTAGATGTGATTGGTCATTAAACCACATATATTGGTTTGCCCTCTATTTACTTTTCTATTTATGTTATCCACTTAAATTTGATATTGATTGAAAATTATCCTATATATGATTGTGGATCGATCATTCTCACATTGTTTAAATATTTTATTAATTCTAATTGAGTTCTAATTGTCTATTTATGCTTGAAATACTTTTGGGTTTCAAATCAATATAAATTTTTATTATTATTTGAAAACCTATTTCAACCCTCATCTTAGGTTGTTATTTGGATCTTCAATTTTTTTTGAGAAAGATCAAATTTAGAAATATATTTTCTCATAGATTGTAAAAAATATTGAATATCATTTAAAACTACACTCATAATATATATAGAATCACCATTATTAGTTTTTTTAAAAAATTTTCTCGTAGAGCTCATATATTAGTTGGCATAGCATAAACAAGTTGAGCAGCAAATAAATAATGTAAAGATGTAGGCATTTGAAATATACTTTCTTCTTTTAATTAATAAAAAGTAGAAGTATCATTTTCTAATAAACTAAATTCTTCAGCAACTTGCTTAAAATTACTATAGATCACACCATTTATTGTACGCAAATCCCCAAAGACACTATTCCTATATGTTAATTTAATTACAACCTTAAGGAATATCATTCAGATTCTTTCAGATTAACAAATGCTATCCTACCAATACAAGGCATGTTGTAATAATTTTTTCCAAGATTTTTCTTTTGATTTCTATACAAAAATGTTTAAGAAATTCACAATAATAATATTTAGAAGAATTTAAATAAACTATATTCTTAGTAAAGTATTAGCTAGCATTTTTTAAAATAATATTTATTTTCTCTTTTAATATTTGTTCTTCATGAAAATTGATACTATGCATTTTAGGTATATGTAATTATAAATTGACAACTGAAGGATAAGTTTCATATAAACAAAATCCATATATTCACCACACTACTTCAAGTCATGAGATCCTTCATGCATCTTGGTATTATTTAATTTCATCTATAATTTATGTTGAAGTATCTTCTATATTAATAGTAAATGCAATACAATCATGTCCTTTGTTGATCGATAAATAGATTTGAATATTAATATGACAATTATCATGCATAAGTAAATAAGTATCCTATAGCACAACACATTGTTTATCGAATAAACTTTTTCTTGCATAAATTTGTAATTCATTATTCTTGTGTTTGTATATTGGATAATAGTTTGTACCTTGAATAGTTTTATTACAAAAAAGCTAAGGGTATTTGTGTTTACATACATTGTCTACAACTAAACCTTTTCCTTTCTTTTTTTTTTTTAAATATCACACTTCCATGGATCATATGCTGTTTAACTCGATTATATAAGATTGGATATTTAGATGGCTTTAAAATCTTAGTAGAAACAAAATTATCATAGTCGTCAGTATCGATTACACTATCTTTATTTTTCATGGTCAATAACATATGTGCATGCAACAATCCTCTTTTTTGGAATTCAAATAAATGAACATGAGCTATAACTACTCCAAACACATATTTTTTAAATAATTGGTCTTTAAGATCTTCAAGTTTTGAATGAAAAACTCTCACTAATAGATCTAGTCTATTAAATTGTAATTCTTCTACTTCGAAATATTTTATTATTTCATGTCAATGTGGGTTATAAGTAATTATTATAAAGAAATCTGACTTACCAAATCTATGGACAATGACATTTGAATCGAAATACTATTTTTACATATCATTAGGACCACCAATAAAAGTTGCAGGCAAAATTATTCATTTACCGATATTTTATCCTCTAACTTTACTAATATTTATGCTATAAACTATTCCTTGATACAAATAAATTCTTAATTATTTTTGTTCCTATCGAATATAATTCAACTGAGATATTTCAATTTTAATATACATATGTACCAAATATTGTTGAGATAATTTTTCACTAGATAAAATAAGTTATTTTTTATTATTCCTAATTTTTAATTTAAAATAATAGTATTCCTGACAAGATATTGTTATTTTTGAATTTTCTTTTATGTTTGCACAAATAGATTCACATTCAACAAGATCTAATATACAAGTTCTAATAATATTATCCAGGTTTCCATCTAAAGGAATTCAAAATTTTCTAAAACCCTTTATGCACAATATATTTTCGTGCTATCTAGATTCACCATATGGAAAAAGTGAAGGATATGCAAAAGAATTATAGCAACAAAAGTATAATTGGATATGATACCATATTATTATTTATTCCACATACAATTATACTACATTTGTAGGATTTCGTTGGATTATTACCTTCAGTCTATATTTCAACAACTTATGAAATAGTGGTATATTATATAATTTTTGATCAATTTGTATATCTAAATAAAGAGCAATTATGTATTTCTGAACTGATTCAACATTTGATAATGAACGAAAAAATTGACAATAAGGATTAATACTTAATATAGAGATCAAGAATCGAACCATGTCTTCTCGCAATGTAAGTATAATTGCTAAACAATTTTATACCTTATTATCACTATCAACATAATTGTGTATGCGCAAGAATATTTTCTCGAACATTTAATACACCTATAATATATTTGTCCTTATTCTCGAAAGCTGTATACTCACTTATGTTGATTTGCATATTTCTGGTTGAGTTGAACACCTAAAGATATAAATGTATACATTCACAAAAATAACTTTTGATAATACTTTGATCTGTAAAAAGACTGAACAATTCATTTGGAGGAGGGGTATAATGAAGAGATATCTTCCCTTGATGGCAACAAAAACTTGGCACCTCATGATTCTTTTTTGCAAAAAAATAAATATGGTTAGTAACTTGGTTTAAGATACACTCTTCTATATGGTTCCAATTACCAACAATCGCAATTGAACCTAAGTAGGAAAAAAAATAAAATGTAAATTGAAATCTATTAAAAAATTATTGATCATGATTTTGTTTATTTTCTTATTTTTTAAAAAACTTTCTTTTAAAATTTGTTCTAATTGTGATAGCAATGGAATATTTGTTTGTTCTATTAACAAAAAAAAAATACATTACATAAATATGACTTAATTCACATATTAAACCATAGTAAAGAAATATTGAATATAAATTTTACCTATATTTATATACTCAGTATGAAAATTAGGATTTTTCTTCACAGGCAAACGTGTTGGAGGTATTTTCCTTCTTTCCTGCTGAGGAATTGAATCTTTAGTAGATTTCATTTTTCTACTATATGATTTTTAAACATATTAAAATGACTTTTAATAACTACATACTCTTAAAATTAGAAATAAGGAAATAAATCTTTAGTAGATTGTATTTTTCTCACTGTAGAATTTCTAAATACATTAAATTAACTTTTGATAACTATAATACTCCTATAAATAGAATTAGGCATAAGTCACTATTAATATAAGTGTAAAGCCATTGTAAAAAAAAAATTACCTCGAAATGAAATAAACTACTAGAAAATTGTAAAAGCGTAAAAAATTTGTGAAACCTATTTAGAAAGAAAATTCATATATTATAAGTAAATACATACCTACTGAAAACCTAACAATTTTTAATAGAATGTCTAATCAAATACTGAATCTGACAAATATATCAGTTTTATTGAAGTAAACCTTAAAATGAATAAAATTTATTTAAAAATATAATGATTCAAACCAAATTATTTAATCTTGAAAACCAATAGATCAATATTGGATATAAATTTTGCTAAATTTAGTCATAGATTTAGATCCAAGCATATATTTCAATATGTTACTTTATTTTTTTATTATTTAATCTCATTCATGATAATTTAAATTTTAAATATTCATGCATAGAAAAAAGAGTTGTAAGCGTTTTTAGAGTTTTAAAATAAAAGGATAAGAAATTTGTGGAGCCAATTTAAAAAGAGAATTTATAGATTATAAGTAAATACATACTAGTCGAAAACCACGTGATTTCTAATAAAATATCTAATCAAATATGAATCTGATAAATATATCAGCTTTATTGAAGTAAACCTAAAAAATAAATAAAATTTGTTTAGAAATATATTGAAAAAACATAAAAAAATGTGGTGTTTCAAAGCAAATTATTTATTTAATCTTGAAAATCAATAGATAGATATTTGATATAAATTTTGTTAAATTTAATTACATATTCATAGCAAAACGGGAGGATATATTTTAATATATTAATTAATTTTTATTATTTAATCTCATTCATGATAACTTAAGTTTTAAATATTTATATATAAGAAAAAGATTTGTAAGCGTCTTTACAATTGATAATAATTTCAGAATAATATGGGAACAATTATCTAATTTGCAAGACTTTTAAAGTGTTAATATATATATATATATATATATATATATATATGGATATATATATGAGACAAATGTAATAGTAATAGATATTTTAAATTGTTACATGTAAATCAACTAATGAATATTAAATATATAATCATATAAAATATTTATTCAGAAGACAATAATTTTATCTAATATTTCTTAGGAAATTATATCTATGATTGATTAGAATAACAAAATTCACATTTTTGGTTTTTCTATGTTGTTTTCAAAAAATATAGCATTTATTATTATATTGAGAGTATGTAACTATCTACTATCATAAAAGATAAAAATGATATTTTTACACTTGTTATGAAAAATTCAGTAACTATTATTCCCTATATAAGATTTTTTACAAAAAAATAAGGTTTATTTGCAGAAAAAAATTAGTTTCAAAAAATAAAAAAAACTACAACAACAATGTCTTTATAGAAAATAAGTTTTATTAAATTTATTGTTATGATAAATAATATCAAGAAATTTTTCCCATCTCTTTATCAAAACTAATAACATAACAATTATTATCTTACATTTAAAAATTGGAGAAAATCTGAAAAAATACAAGAAAAAAGTAGCTAATCTAAAAAAGTTATATATATATATATATATAACAATGATATTTCTTATACTAAAAGAAATAGATGCAGATATAAATCATATCATAATTTAAGGAGAAAAGTCTACAATATTTAAAACAACTTCAACAAATTCATATTGACAAATACATTGTATAATTTTTATAATTTAACATAATTTATATATAATATAACTTATAATGCTTTCTAATTAAGTTTAGACTAATCAAGCATTAGGAATATGATGCTCCTTGAATAACAATAAATTGAAATAGCATACTTAGTAGGAACCAATGTCGAGCATCACATCTATTTTATACTTGTCCAATTACGAGTACCAATTCTACAAAGAAAAGAAATTGTATAAATAAATGTAGTGACACTCCATGAAATTGCATTTACATATAACTATTATGAATATTAGGCAATAAATAATAAAATTTTTAGTTGTATGAAAGAAAAAATAGTACAGTCAACCAATCATTTAAACCCAAGGATTATGAAAATAATAAAAAAAGATAAAAAGGGAAAATGACTCAGATTTAGTTCCAATTCATATTTCTTCACTAAAAAAAAATTAATCAATTCCTCCTATTTGGAGCTAATATTTGAAAGGAGGAAAAGAAAAAAAAAACAAGAACCAATATGTTGTGCGTATAATAAGAAGTAGGTAAAATAGAAGAGAAGGAAAATTTTGTCTCAATTTCAATTTCAATCCATTTTTTAAAATAAAAATGAAGATTGATCCACCTTATTTGGAACTAATAGCTAACGTACGAAATGTAACAAGACATAAACCAATATGCCATGGATATCATGACGAACTGACATCTTCTATTCATATATAGATTATAGATCCAAAAATGAAAATTGCTAATCAAAGAAAGTACTAGTATAGATGATAAAATAAATAGATAGTACAAGAAGGATGAAGGAATTTTATTCTAGAAAGTTGAGTAATAAGTTCTAAATAAACACAAGTATAATTTAAGTTGGCAGAGAAACAAATGCAATTGTAGGTAATCTATGGATAGGCATAGGAGAAAATTTTTTTATTTCAAACAAGAGCTAAATGCATAAAGATATCAATTGTAAAATTAGAGCAACTAAAGAATTACAATACTTGGTAGCAACTTCAGAAATTATAAGAGATAAGAAAGAAAATAACAAGAGGAGAAAATGGAAAAGAACACTCATCATAGCCAAAACCAAAAAAGAGTACATCAACACTTGTGAGCAAACCAAATTTCAAATTGTGGACTATGTCAAATTATAATTCACAATGTTTTACCTTTTCTTTCCAGATTATGAATAAGTTAAAAAGGGAAAAGAAAATCTGAACACACAATACCTATCCAACTATCAGAAGAGGATAAGTCTCTCCAAAGTACATTCTCCAATCTTTGTTTAGAGACTATGGTTAAAAACCAAAATTTTGATTTTCCAAGGAAATATAAACCAAACCAAAATCTACATTTTTAGTAGAAACATGATAAGAGACTATTGTATTTCATTGTAACTGAAATTGTAGAATACATTTTCAATATAAAAAAATAATTCTAGAATAGATATCATTACCAATATCCCAAAAGGCAAACCTATCTTCACTCTCATGCTTTAAATCATAGCCAACATAGCGATGATTGTATCTCATTATAACTACAACTGTAGAAGATATTTGTAACATAATAAATTATTAAAAAAAAGTAGCAATCATTACAAATTTTCAAAGAGGCAAACCAATTTTCACTCTCATCTTGTACATAGCAGCCAATATAGTGATCCACTAGGACCACTAAAAGAGCAAACATTATGCCCTATAGAACAAGAATCATTACTAATGTTAAAGAGTATAAAATATTTTCTCTCATTATTTAGAATTCAACTAACATCATAAGATATCAGGACCATTAAGAGAGCAAGTATTAATTTCTATTATGGGAACAAAATATTTGTTAATCATAGCATGAGATAAAGATACTTTACCTTTATTATTGGATCAAAGATAGGATAATCATCTACAAAAAATACTAATAGAGTACTCATTATTAAGAAGTATTATCATGATTATGAACAAGCATTGTCTCAAATTAGGAAAAAAGAATAATTTATTATATTTACCCACCAAGAGTACAAAAAAGTAGACATTGTCTTCTATAGATTAAGAATCATTACTAATCTCAAAAGAACCAAATTATTTTTTCTCATCATTTAAAATTCAACCAACATCATCACAGATTAAGATAATTAAGAAAGCAAATATTATCTTGTATTATGGGGAACAAAATATTTGTTAATTATAGTATAAGACAAAGATACCTTACCTTTTACCATTGAGCCCAAGTTAGGATAATAATATATAAAAAATATTAATAAAGTAGTCATTATTAACACTAATGGAGTAGTCATTATTAGACATTGGCTCAAATCAGAAGAAAAGAATAATTTACTATATTTAGCCACCAAAAGTACTAAAAGAGCAAACATTGTCTTTTATAGAACAAGAATCATTATTAACCTCAAAAACAATAATTTTTTTTTCATCATTTAGAATTCAACCAACATCATAATAGATCAAGATATTAGGATAGCAAACATTGTCTTCTATTATGGGAATAAAATATTTGTTAATCATAGCATAAGACAAAAATACTTTACCTTTACTATTGAACCAAAGCGAGAATAATAATCTATAAAAAAATACTAATAAATAAAATAACTATGGAATTCAATGTGATATTAATAAGAGTCATCATAATTATGCATTATCCCTTACAAATACAAAAATTAATTTATTATATTTAGCAAATAAAATAATTGTGATTGAACTTCAAATTTCATCATTAAGGAGGAATACAAGTCAATGTGAAATTATTATTTATAATGTACCTAATTGTTCTGTGAAAGTTTATAAAAATAGTTCTACTACTAACAATATGAAGCAATCACAATACCCCAATAATTTACTTAATAGAAAAGGTTATTGTACCTAGATACACTTAATTTCCACCAATGACATCATCTATATTGCCTTGTCAATTGGAAATTTCCCAAAAAGATAAGATTGTTTTCACACATAATAGAGAAATATAGTGTTAATAGAGTCATAGCCATACTATAACTATAAATTCACTCCACCATATACACTCTATACCTACAAATACCCAAATCTAAGATCAATCTATTAGATATGCATCACCAATAGAGATAACCCAAGATATGATCACTAGTTCTATTATATATCATGGAACATGAAAATATTTACTCATAGTTTTACACATATCTTTGCTGAAATATACACTAGATGCATTCCAATATGCCTACATTAAACCAACAATATCCAAACCTAAGAGTAGTCTATTAAACATAAATTTACACAATTTTAAGTCAAAATATATGCCACATTAACTCCATCATAGCCACACTATATCTATAAAAATTCAAGCCTAACAGTCATCCATTACCATGTAGAACTAGACTAGAAGATAAACATCAGACCTAAAGCAAAAGTTACATATTCATAGGCATTTTCATAGGAGGAAGAGTAATAAGTATGCATATAAGTTGGTGGATTATGCAGTTAAGTGAAAGAGATGAAGTTTCCACAAAACTATATTGCACAAAGGGGAAAGAGGAAAGGCAATGGTTTTGGCATAAGGCCAAAAAGAATAATTTTGGAGAAAACATAATGACGATATTGTGCAAATAGTTTAATTGGGTCTCATTAACGAAAATGATTGAGTAATTACACAGCATATTATTGATGATCAACATTTGAGAAAAGAATCATAGCTAAAGACTAATACACTTTAGGAATTATTTGAGAAGCCACATTGAGGTAGTACTGTGCAGCTTGTAGATCACCATAACAAAATGCATTGCTCTAAAATAGTAGAAACAAAAAAAATAAATAAGAATTTATTTTTCTTGAAAAATTTAAAAAGAATAGCAATCATCTAGAAAAACATAACTATTGCAAATGGTCAATAAAAAAAACAAATAAACCAATTGTAGACATAGTATAAACTATTGAACTTTAAATCCAAAAATAAAAATTCACCAATCCCAAAGTATAATAAGCCGTTAGATTGTAAAGATCTGAGCATGCATGAATGAAAGTCCTATATTATGGAGTGAGAAATGGACACACAGTCTTATTATTTGTGAGATTAAATGAAGCCAAAGTCATAGGACCACAGCTATGTAAGTGAAATCCTCAACATATAAATAAAGAAAAAAAGCAAAGTTAATAAATTTATCAAAATTTGTATGTAATAAAAAAATTCTAAAACTCATAAATTTCTAAGGTAGCAAGTAACTTGCATCTCATCAATATGTTGAAAAGCATTAACTCCATTAGAAGCATCCACTGCCTTTGGTATAATATGATTAATACTTAACTCCATTGGCCAACAATATATATCCATATAAACTAGCTTGACAACCTAGGAAAAACACATAATATAATAAATGAAGAAGTAAACAATTTTTCATATTCTTCAATACTTTAAACAAAGAAATATAGCCCAAATTTTTTAAAAAAATATACGTAATTTAATTTATTAACTGAAAGAATAAAAATATTATCATAGGGTTGATCCAGTAGAATATGAATCTCTCTAATGTATCCATTTATAGTTTCACCATCATCCTAAAATAAGAAAAAAATAATACACAAAAATAATAAATAACCATTACACTATTAAAAACTGATTAAAGTTAGAAAATAAAATTTTCTCAATATTTTTTAATGCAAACAACTTACCGAGTAGTGTGAACCTAAACTAAGATCCAACAAAATTGGTTCCATCCTGAGAAAAAAAATAACAATAAGATATATGATTCGAAACCTTATTATATAATAAAGAGAAATACCTAAATACAAAGGTAAGCATTTTCCATTTGTTTAGAAGATAATGAGGATTTTAATCATAGGAATAAACCTAGCAATAATTCATAATCTTCATGATTCCAACAAAATTTTCAAAAGAAAATACAAAATTACAACATATACCCCAATTGATCACAAGTCAAAGCTTACTATATGATATCATAAAAATTTAAACAATTTATCGAAATACTTTCATATATTACTTTATTTTATACACATATATCTCATAAATTTATGTAATAAATTCAAAGTTACTATATACCATGGAAACAATTTCAATAATTTATGAAAGCAATTTGCATGCGTTTGTTTTTTGTACACAAATATTAAATAAATTCATGTAATTTGATAATTCTTTCAATGATATCAACAATAAAAGGTTTTAAAAAATTATACTAGCATATTTTTGTAGCACCAAATTAACAAGAAAAATACAAAATTATACATCACATTCAACAAAATAAACATATCACACACATACAAGATACTTTCATAAAAAATAACTACAACACCAAGAAGACTAGGACAATAGAGACACATGATTATTTGGCACATAGATGATATTTTTTATAAAAGATAACTACACTACTAGCAAGGTTGGGGTAATAGAGAAACTAAAAAAAAAAAAATTCTTTCCCATCAAATAACAAAGTATAGAAGTAAAAGAAAAGGAGAAAATTACAAAAGGAAGAACTACATATACCCAATAACAAAACATAAAAGAAAAAAAAAGCGAGAAAGTACTTGTAAATTTTGCAATGAAGATTAGAAGGAAGAACCACAAAAAAGAAAAAAAAATGACCTCATAGATGCTTTGCTACATATAGTAGCAGGACAATCGGAAAGTGTGAACATCCCATTTGGGACACTACTTATATAGATTGAATAAAAGGACAAAGGATGCCACCGAATCTAATATTACAGTGATTAAAATAAAAAAATGGATCTACTAAAAACATAGAAAAATATGACTAGATCAAGCTCACTTCCCTAGGAGAATAAATGGCAACCAAATTAACCAGTAAAATCTTAATTGAAGAAATCTAAGAGAAAGAAATACAAAAAACAATACCATAAAGTTTTATTTCCCAATTCCCAGTTCAGATCTTAAATCAAATAAATATCTAATAAGAAATATTTGAATATCTCAATAGGTCCAAAAACCTAAGTATAAAAGATTCACTTGGTATAGGACACAAGGAAAAAGAGTAATAAATTACGTATCACCATAGGTTCAGCAATTTGAGTGCAAAGGATTCACTTGGCACATGACAGAAGGTAAAAAAGTAATAAGTGAAAATCTTTTGAAATTTGAAAGAAGAAAGAAGAGAGCTATAATAGCAATTATTCATCCAAGTAAAAGAAGAGATAGGCAATATGTGCCAAAAAAAGGGCACAAAGATCTAGGTCAATCCCTTTTTATAACCATGGCTATAACTTATAATAGTTACCTTACCATAAGTAATGAAATTTGGACAAAGAAGAAAGAGAACCATAATGAGAATTATTCACTCAAGCAAAGGAACATATATATAATATATGCAAAAGAAAAAATTTTTTTAGCAAAGAACCACCTGCCTTATTACGATTTATGGGTAACCACTTATCTTATCACTATTACTAAAAATCATTCGCCTTAAATTACAAATTTATAAAAAATTATATCGATTAAAATATTTTAAAATATTTTATTTTTATTTAATTTTATTAATTAAATTAATATAAAAATGAAATTATTTTTAATCAATTTTATTCTGGACAATGGATTTATAATTATTAGACAATTGATATAACAAAACTAGATTTTAAATTTTCAATTTCATAAAATTGGATAATCGATCTCTCATAAAAAAAAATAAAAATAAATTATTATTTATATTAATATAATATTTATTTAAACTAAAATCAAATGAGAATAATTTGGACTTTTTATATTAATTTTAATTAAAAAAATTAAATTAAAATATAATATTTTTTAAATATTTTAATTGGGTGAGTTTTTATTAATAATGATAAGGTAAGTGATTTTTTCATAAATGTACAATAAGGCAGGTGGTTACTTGTTAAAAACTAAAAAAAAAAAAAGATATAAAGACTTAGTTACCTTTCCATAGTCATGGGTGCAACTTATAATAGTTATTCTGCCATATGCAATAAATAAGGAATATAGGAAAATGAAAGTAAGTGAATTGAGGAACAATATCAAGGGCAACAACCAATACAATCACACCACCAAAAAAAAGGATATTATGCAACCTATTTAGAAATGGATACCAATGGAAATAAAAAATAATCAAGGCAAAGAAATATAATAGACCACCAAATACCGGTGCCATAGGAAAATCACTCTGCATCATTTTAAAATAAAACTTGGACCATAGAAGAGCAATCTTACAAATATACAACAACAACAAAACCAAAGAAGAACATCATTGCTTGGAAAATGAAATGAAAGTAATGGCTGTAGCATAATAATGCCACGCTAATAACAAGCTCAAGGCTCATCTAGAAAAGGGAAAAAAGAGGAAAAAACTAGAGAAAATAAAAATAATAATAAAACTTAGGACACTGCCCGCTGAACTATCTCTGCCATAGTCTCCCGAGGTGCAATTCCCATGCATATCTCTCTCTACACCATTTGCTTTTTCAACCACAATCACTATGTTCTTCTAAAACTTGCAAGAGCTTCCAAACTCAGCCGATCATAATAGAACCTTGCAAAAAAATCACAAGCAAAAGGAAACAAATAAGTGCATAATATAACAAATACAAATGGAACAAATAGAGGACAAACCAAATTAATACATTCAATAAAAGTAGCCAAACAACTACCTTGAAAATGAAGAATCCAAGGGAAGAACAAGATCTCTAGAAAGCTAAGAAATTTGGGGTTAAGAAGAGTTCTAAAAAGAGTTCTTAGCAAGGTTGAAGAACCTTATCTAAGCAACACAAGAGACAAGAAGTCCTACTCCTTTGCTCTCACATTTAGCATAAAGCAGTGAAATCCTTTTCAACCTCAAAATTCGCAACTATAGGAGTTGAACCTCCCATCCACATAACAAAAGAATGAAAACACCATTTCTCCAACAAAAATATAGAAAAATAGTTATATTAGGGAAAAATCAACTCACAACACCTCATCACCATTAAATATACCAACTTGAGGAAAAAGAACCATCCATTAACCCTCAAAGAAGCGCTCACCCAACATATAGAAAATCACCATTTTTAAAGAAAACCAACAAAATCAAAAGCTTTGCTAATGAACCATCGATCAATAAGAGACACTGTCCACCATTGCATAAAATGACGAATATTAGAAAACTCAGAAGAAGATCAGAAGAAGAGGGAACAAATAAGAACTATTGGGGAAAATAAAGAAAAATCAGTTACCAATAAAATGAACAGAAATCTAGAATGCATCACCATTCACAAAAAAAATTGAAGAGAGGAAGGACCTCCAACATCGCATGGATCCACCAATGAAAAAAGATGGAAAAAAACACAATCAAACAAACCAAAAGCAAGACATCAACGGCTAAATGGCAAGGTAAACAAAAAATATACATAATCAATGAGAATAACTCAAATATTAGAGAAAAATACAATGCTCAAAGAGATTCAAGATCCTCCTTGACCTATGCCCCTCCTCGAGAAAGCCATGTAGTAGAAAAAAACATAATAACCAACCTCTCCTCCTTGGCCACCGACCCACATTAGAAAAATTATTTGGTAGAGAAATTCCAAAGTAAGAATGCTGACATCCAAAAAACCAAAAAAAAAAGTAAAATACCCCATTCACAAGAAGATCATAACCAAAATCCCTCAAAATCACAAGCAAGCACAACTACAGACAAAGGACTCTCACGATGAAGTAGGAAGAAAGAAACCCTAATTTTGAATGAGGAATGAAATGATGAAGGATTGTGGGAGATAGCTTGCAAACACCTAAAAGCTAGTCACAAAAACCAAAGATGCAGTTGCATATGGTAACCCTAAACCCTTATAAACTCGTCACATAACACACCCTATCGAAGTCACCTCAACAACAAAAAAGCCAAATAAATTGCTCGAGTGAAGCCATAGCAAGACCAAATAAGGCGAGGGAGTCTTGCCATCAAGAGAAGGGCTTCCGAGCTCAGTCACTATAAAAGACCATTCACTCTTTTAGTTATGTATATATTAGTCTTTAAATATTTTTACTAATTTTTTACCCAAAAATTTTCATTTAATAATTTTCAAAAAATATATGTGCATAAAGTTGTTCTCTTTTTATATATATATATATATTTAAATATTTTTAAATTTAAAGTCAAAGTATAATAATAAAAATTTAAAAATAATTTTACTCAATTCCCGCACTCTAACCTTCCCAAGATTGGATTCGGATCCTCCAAGAACTCCCTCTTGATCTCCTCCTGCATTTGATTTGATCCTAGATCCAATCGATTCGATTGCTGAGAATATGTTTAGGGTTTGTCCCAATTGCTTCTCCTTTCATCTTAGTATGTGATTTGGATCCATTTGGCTTTCATTCTATGAGAAAGATTAGATTTTGTTATCATTTTTTTGGCAATTCTTATGATGCAAGGTTGGTTGATAAATGTGAGATTTTGTTAAAAGGTTCTAATTTTGGAGAATCTTGGGGTTCGTTCAATTATAGAAACCTACTCTAATTTTTTTAAAAATATCTCTACAAACACAAAATATAGAGATGCTGTTCAAAAGTAATTTTTTAATTTAAAAAATTAAAAACTAATTTTTTGTTTTCTAAAATTATATTAGATTTTGGAAAATATTTCAAAGTTATTTTTTGAAGTTTTTTTTATAACTTATTTCTACTGAAAAACATGAGTTTCTTCGTATTTCTCACTTTTCTATTACTTGAATGACATGTTTTGTACAAAAAATTTATAATTACATTATATTTAAATTAGTACATTTTTATATTAATTTTTAATTTGAGAGTTATTATTCACTTAATAAAAATAAAATCAATAGTCTTGAAAAATAGACATAAAATTAATAAATATAAGAATAAAATAATATTAATTTATTTATAAGTTTTTTGAAATAGAAAATAACATGATTTTATATGTATTTTTCTCATTTTTTAAATTGAAAATGGATTATATATTTTATTGAAATGAATACATTCTCTGTTTTTTTAGAGTTTTCTATAGAAATAAAAACATAGAAACAAAGATGAAAATTAGAGATGAAAAATAGAAAATATTTTCTATAATTGAACAAGCCCTTGGTTTTTCTAGTTTTAAAATGCGGTTTCAATTGGGAATTTTGTTTGGAGAAAGTTGAAGCTTTTTGATAAATAGTAGTGGTATGTCCATAACTGAAGTTTAGTTGTTTTGAACTTTGAAGGATTGGCTTGTCTTTTGAGCTGAAGTTATTTGATTTGATGATTTTTCGACTTTGGAGTTCCATATATCCGTTAACTTAGTCCTTGAATTTTGTTCTATATTTGTTTCTCTGTTTCTTTTCTAAAGTTTTAAGAAAATGGAGACATTCGGTAAGCTACATTTTCAGAAAGTGATGATACACCAAAGTAATCTGCCCAAGTCAAAGGGTTAATAAGAATTGAACCCTAGATCATTTATGAATCAACACATCTAAGGTGAAAATTCACCTTGAGATTGAGCTGTGGAGAGCTCTCGAGACACAGGTTGTGAGTAGTTCAACTCATCTCAACATTGAAGCATGAGAAGCTTGTTGTCCTCGATTGAAGGTTACGTAAGGAGATTATACTAATCATTAAGCTTGGATACCTTGGTGTTAGTAGGACAGAGTGGATCATTATGGACTCTTATCTGGAAGAAGATTTTGAGAGATTTAGGATCTATAGTTGTCTAGTATGAGTAATTTGGTGAGATAATGCTCCTGCGCCACACTCACACCCCCCCACCCCCCCCCCCCCCCCCCCCCCCCCCCCCCCCCCCCCCCACCACACACATATCTGCTCCGTACTCTATAAGGACCCCCATATCTAAATAGATAATGACTAATGCCTCTTCCTTCTCTCCAGTATACTCTGCCTATAAGTCACTAACTTGAGCATCAAGGTGGCTACCATCGGAGAGTTCTTGGTAATACTCTTTATTTTTTTTTTGTTACAAATTAGTGAGAAAGCAACCTAGCAAATAGATCTCAAGGAGTATCTTGGACTAAAATCGGTGGATAAATTGCACTCTGTCAATAAATTTGTGCTTTCATTAAGATCTTCTCTACTTTTTTTTCTAGCTAATCTAGAATATCTCCAATAATCTTCTAGCTATGCTATCCAAGGTAGCATGACCCTCATCGTTGAAGAAGTCACCTGGAGGACAGATGGCTCTAGCACCTGCTGAATCTCATAATTCCTCTAATGGGCCAAATGCATTAGCTCAACAAGCCAATTTGGTATCCAGGCTGCTGCCACACCATCATGGAGCTCCCCTCAAAGTGGTATTTGAAATACCTTTGGGGCCCTCCAACTTAGTGAGCTGGAAGAAATTTCAAACCTTGGCCACCACCATACAATATATGACACAACTACTAGAGGTTCAAGTACAAGTGATGCAAAACCTGAAAGCTAAGTAGTAGCAAAATCCAACTCAAGTGATACAAAATCTCCAAACTTATTGTGTTCAACAGCTAGCCCAACCGCAAGATCAAGTTCCAATCCAAGGTGTTGAACTGAGCCGAGCACATGAGTCATAAACCGTGAACTAGTTGCACTTTATGTACAACAACATCCAAGCCACCAAGAACCATCGACAGCATTTTCCCTTGGGTATCAAGCCTTAAGGGATTATGGTGGGTACAACCCCACCTATAATTCACTTGATAAAGCCACATATTACTCATATGCCAATCAAGCTTTGGCTAGAGATGCACAAGATATCCAGAGAGAAACTATGGCATACACAACTTGGGGAAAGATTTGGAGTGCTAGGCCACCTGAGCCATATGAGGTATGAAACTTCATTAATACCCGAGATTGCATATTCTCCTCTTCAATCAAAGTTTTGACAATCTCCTTATGAGATATATGATGGCTCAAAGGACTAGTGGATCATTTCATCACATTCAAGAATGCCATGGTTTTATAAGGTGTGTGGGATTTCACTATGTGCAAGGCGTTTCTATGACACTGTAAGACCTAGCCCGAGCTTGGTACACCAGGCTTGTGAGGCACTCAATTAACTATTTGACTTAGCAAACTAATACCGTGATAAAAAAAATTCCTCAACACTACTAACACTTAAGCAAAAGAAGGGAAAAAGCCTAAGGGACTATTTGGCTTGGTTTAATAAAGCTCGATTAGAGGTTACCAACCTGCACAACTCCATCATTCTCGATGCTGCAATCAACGAAATTTGTAGCCTCAAGTTGCCAATGAGATGACTCACTGGCCTCCTAAAAGTTTGGGTTGACTGGTGCTTAATCAACTCCAAGCAATAATCTCTACTTTTCATTTAGTTATGAGATTTTTAACTAAAATTGGTATAGGTGAGGCATGGGGTGACCAAAGTCTAGTTAAAAGGTACAAGGTGACTTATTGACACAATAACTCCGATTGAAAGGGCAAAGCCTCGATAATAATAAAAATCGATGAGCCTATCACAAGGGTAAAAATCACAGATGCTGAACTTGAGAAGCAGCTCATTGAAATCAAAGAGTCCACCATTGAACCAAAAGGTTCTATGCCAAACCTATAGAGTAGCTTGTCAACCTTGTTGTTGACAAAGGATTTGGAATAACTTTAAAGCTTCGAGTGAACCTTGTAGAGAGTTGTTACACACCAAAATAGGAGAATTCTTGTGAAAATATCAAGATATTTTCACTTGGTCCTCCAAAGACCTAGTTGGCAGTTATCCCTCCATGGTGTACCACGAGCTTATGGTGGCTGAAAATTACAAGCTAGTCAAGCAAAAAAAAGAGGCATTTCATCCCTAAGCATCAGAAAGCCATCACAAAGGAGGAAAGCAAACCTCCCAATGCAGGGTTCATTAGAGAGCTTCATTACCCTAAATAGCTAGAAAATGTGGTAATGGTGAAGAAATCCAATATAAAGTGGAGAATGTGTGTTGATTTCACGACTTCAACAAAGCTTATTTGAAGGACAGTTACCCTTTACTAAAGATAGATAAATTTGTAGACTCTACTTTGAGCCACCAACTCCTAAGCTTTCTAGATGCCTTCTCAGGTTATCACCAGATTTGAATGCACCCCATAGATAAGGAGAAATCCACTTTCATCACAAATCAAGGCACTTTTTGCTATATTGTGATGCCTTTTAGGCTTAAGATAGTAGGAGTGGTGTACTAAAAGATGGTGAATAAAGTTTTCAAAGCTCAACTAGGAATGAATGTGGAGGTTTATATTGATGATATGTTGGTAAAGATCTCCATACCAAAGGACATTTGAAAGGTTTAGAAGAAACTTTCAACATAGTTTGAAGTTCAGGATGAAATTGATCCAAAAAAGTGTGCTTTTAGGGTAAGTTTGAAAAAATTTCTCGACTACCTCATTCAGAGTGGGGAATATAGGCTACCTCTAAGAAAATTGAGGCTGTCATGAAAATGATGCTCCCAAGCTTTGTCAAAAAAATGTAGACTCACTAGATAGTTGACAATGCTCGATTACTTCTTATCAAGGTTAGGTGAAAAATGATTGCCTCTCTTTAAGGTACTTAAGTAGAGTTTAGGATTTGAATGGGCAAAAGAGTGTGATAGAGCTTTTGAAAATCTCAACAAATACCTAGCCAAACCTTCTTTGTTGGTAAGACCCTAACCAAACGAGGTGCTCTTCCTCTATGTAGTAGCCTCGGATCAGGTTGTGAGCTTCATATTAATAAGTGATCAGGGTGAAAAAGAACACTCCATATGCTACGTGAGTCATGTATTCATACGGGTGGAGACTCGATATCCTCCACTGAAGAAACTGACTTACACTATAGTGCTTGCAACTCCTAAGCTCCACTGTACTTCTAGACACATCTAGTCACCATTCTCACCAATCTCCCACTTTGATCGACATTTTAAAAATGAAAAACCTTGGGAAGATTACTTAAATGGTCCATTGAGTTAAGCCAATTTGATGTAACTTTTGAGCCTTGGAGGACTATCAAAGCCTAGGCTCTAGTAGACTTCTTGATGGAGACTATGTCATACCTGATTGGATTAGAGTCTGAACCATGAGAGGTTTGGGTCAACGACTCATTGTGTGAGTCAGTTATGGGATTGGAGCCATCCTCCAAAGCTTGAATGGAAGAGTAGCTAACTATTCAGGTTGATTGGGATTCAAGACTTTAAATAACACCACTGAATATTGAGAATTTTCTGCTTAGATTATGCATGGCACTTGCAATAGGAGATAAAAAAAACTTAAGGTATTTAGTGACTCCCAACTTGTGTGCTTGTAGGTTACTAGAGAATATGAAGACAAAGATGTAGTTGTAACTTAGTACTTGGTCGAAGCATAAAAACTCAGGACAAAAATGGATCGAGCAGAGATCTATTGGGTATTTCAGAATAGTAACATTGAGGCAAATGCTCTTGCATCGGTAGCTTCAGTTTCACCAAATTCAATGCCAAGGTAAGTCTTTATGAAAAACCTCTAGCAGTAGGGCTACTCTAAGGCTGCTAAAGTGAATACCATAGATACGAAACCTAGCTGGATAGATCTCATAATCTCTTATCTCAAGGAAGGATGACTCCCTGAGGATCTGAGGAGGCCTCAAAAGATTAAGAGGTCAGCCCAAACTTCATCTTGATAGATGGAGTTTTGCACAAAAGGTCACTTATATGACCACTCCTTCGTTGCTTGAGGCCTAAAGAAGTTAATTATGCCTTTCGCAAAGTTCATAAGGGGATATGTGGGGGACATGGAGTATGACAAGAGCTTGCCCACAAGGTCCTCAAACAAGGATATTATTGGCTAAACATGGTTGGTTGCTGAGGCATCTAAGTTCATTTGCAAATGTGAATAGTATCAAAAATATGCCTCAATGTACCATAGCCCCATAGTTAAACTCTAGCAAACTTAGACAGTTTGGCCCTTCGACCAATGAGAAATGGATATCCTAGGTCCTTTTCTAATGGCCTTGGGGCAAAAAAAATTTTTAGTTGTCACTATTGACTCCTTCACCAAGTGGGTGGAAGCTAAACTACTAGCTACAATCACTGAAAGGAACATCTAGGAATTCTTTTGGTAGAACACAATCTACAAATTTAGACTACCATGTATGCTAGTCATAGATAATGAAAAATAGTTTCATAGTACAATATTCAAGGAGTATTGTAGCGACTTGTAGATAGAACCAAGGTTTGCCTTGGTGGCAAACCGCTAATCTAATAGCTTGGCTGACGTAACAAATCAAATCCTTGTCTTAGGTATAAAGAAATGCCTTGAGAGGGCAAGGGGTGCATGGGTCAAAGAACTGTCACACATCTTGTGGTCCTACCGAATGACACCTCAGACAACTATGGGGGGTCACCCTTTATGCTGACCTCAGAGGTTGAGGCAGTCATACTAGTGGAAATTGGTCTTACATCCCCACAAGTCAGAACTCATGATCTTGAAGTGAATGAGGCAAATCTTTGAGTTGAGAAAGACCTTTCTTGGAAGTATGGGAGAAAGCTTGCACTAGGATAGTTGAGTACCAGCGACAAGTAGCTCGATACTACAATACCAAAGTTCATAATCGAGAATTGTGACTAGGTGACTGAGTACTCCATCAAGCCAAACTTATTGATCCTATCTTGGGGAAGATATCTCCAAACAATATAGGTCCATTCAAGATCTCCCATATTGTGGGATAGGGAAGCTTCAAAATCGAGCACTTGGATGGCCAAGTGCTTCCCAAATCTCACATGTTGATAACCTTAGAAGGTTTTATCTTTAATAATAATCTTTATTCCTTCAAAAAATTATTTTTCATTGTGCTCAAAAGACTAGATGCTTCAGTGCTTTGGTAGCCCTACTGAGGTATTACTCAAAAAACCTGGCTATGTTGCCCTACGATCCAACCAGATGCTTTAGTGACCCCATTGAGGTATTACTCAGAAAACCTGACTTTGCTATCCCTACTATCAAACCAGGTGCTTCGGTGATTCCATCAAGATATTACTTAAAAGACCTAGCTCTATTGGCCCTATAGTTCAACCAGGTGATTTAGTGACCCACTAAGGTAATACTCAAAAAATCTAGCTCTACTGGCCATATAGTTCAACTAGGTGCCTTGATTACCCCACTAAGCTATTACTTAAAGAAACTTGGTTTTGTTGGCTCTATAGTCTAAGTAGGCACTTTGGTTGCTTGACCAAGTTATCAGCTCTCGAGCTACTCAAAGTCTTGGTTTAGATATGTGTTCCAGTGCTCAAATGAAGTAGAAGTTCAGCCCTTCACTTAAGAAGATCTCGATTATAGGATAGAAGTGCCTGATCCTTGGTACCAAAGCATAACCTAAGGGATAAGTCTTTAACATCTTAAACATCAACCTTACCTTAAAATAATGAGTTAGGTTACTCACCAAAGCAATTATCCAAAAAAAACATTATAGGGTCAATTGAGGTTGGCTCTATGAGAGAGACATGGTCGAAAGACTTTGGTTAAAATATCCAAGCCAATGAAATTAAAGGTTCGGAAAAAGATAAAATTCTATTGAGTTTTGAGTTAAGACTAGTACAAAGATTCTTTCACAAAGGAAAAGAAGTAAAACTAGTAAAAAATAGGTTGAGGCATGGAAGACTCTACTGGTTGAACTAGCTAGGATGCCCTCTGTTCTACCTCTCTTGGCTTCACCATCATGAGCTCCCTTTGGATAAGGTTCTCATACTCCCACTTGAGGTGCCAAACCCTCAAGTCATCATAGAGTTCATTTGGAAGTTGTTGGGCTCAAACTCAGAGTCACAGTGAGTTTACTTTATTGTGTTCTAGCAGATGAGGTACCTTTCTTTGTAGGATATGGTGGTGAGTTTCTCACATTCCTAGAAATATTCATCACTGGCCTTATACACCGAAATGGCCTGCATTCAGATTAGCTTCAAAGCATTGGCGTGTTCTTTACTCCAGAGTTACATGACAATCGCTTCCATTTTGGCATTGTCCATGGCCAAATCTCCTAGTCTTGTAGAATAGATAAGCTGAATCCTATTCGGCTATAAGGAGGTTTTTATCCTCCTCTATCTTCTTACTCATCTCTTTCATGCTAAGTTGAAGAGACTCAAGTTGAGAATGAAGTAGGATCACCTCCTCTTTAGCCTTTCTCTTCTTGGTTGTGCCCAACCCTCGAACCTCATAAAATTGATGCCTTGCACACTAGAAGTATTGCAAGGCCTATAGCCAAACCAAAGGTTAGACCATGATAGAAGGAAAACAGGAAAATTGTTCGTACAAGGGCAAACACAAGTAAGCTTAAGATGATGCAAGATCTGACTCTCTCTAGAAAGAGTCAGTAAGCAGGGAGCTTAGACAAAGAAGGTTTGGTGCCTTCCTTGAAGTCCCCAAGGAAGTACTTCTTGGACTCAATCTCCTTTTAAGTTGCCTGGTGCTCCAAAGAAGACTAACATCGCACTTTGGTGAGAGTAAGAGAAGCAAAAGGAGTGAAAGTAGAACCCTTATTGTGATCAGCCTTCTTCATCATCATGCGATGAATGGGCAATCGAATGCCATCCCCAATGACTTTGGGTTGGCAAGGCAGTAAAGGAGAATGAGGAATCATTTGCCTCTTCCTCATTCTCCCCTCATAGTTCCTAGGTCTCTTCCTCCTCCTCCCTCTTTCTTCTTCCCTAGACTAGACATACTGGCTTGCAGTAGGCAAGGATCTTTGATTCAAAGAGTTTCTTACCAAGCAGAGCTAGAGACACTTGAGGAACATCCATTTGCTATTTCAAACTATTATTCATGAATGAGATCTAAGTAGTCCATACAAAGTCACATTCCATGGCAAAACTAGGTCAAAACAAGGAACCCATACTAAAATCATCAAGAACAAGATGAGGATCAAGAGTGAAAACTCACTTGAAGTTGAAGATAGGATAGTTGTGGGAGTCTTTGAGGGACGAGTCACCATTGTCCCAGAGTGGGATCCCTCAGTAGACAGGCTAGTGCCAGCCTCCCAGGCCCCTCTCAACATGGGTACAAAACTAGATCTGGATGGCCCCTCACCATTAGAAGTCAATGTCAAGCCAGCATGAGATGGAGAGGACTTTCTTGCAGGTGGTAGTACTAGCCCTGAGGCCTCGGAAGGTGTTAGGATTTCCTCTATTGAAGGGACTGCTTCTTCTCTCAGAGTGGGAGATCTCTTTCTAGATCTAGGAGTAGAAGGGGATGCCATTTGAAAATGGATTTGTCAATGGAGAAAAAGCAAAAGCCAAAAAGTTCTCCTGAGCAAGAAGAAAGAGACAGAGGATCTTATATAAGTTTCTTCCTACCATCAAATCACCTCCATGTGGCTTGACTTAGGCCATTGAAGTTTTAAGGATGACTCGAATCCTGGAGACACGTATCATCCATCTAGTTGGGAGTATCCTTGGGAGAAGAGACTGAGAGGTATGCAAAAGGACACTTTGAAAAATGAGTAGAAAGTGCTAAACAATTGTTGAGAGAGAGGGCAAAGCCCTAGTAATTACTTAGAATTAGACGGAATGATGGTTCACTTTCCGAAGTAAGGTGATGACTAAAATTTCATAGAGGGGATGGTTTGATTCTCAAAGATTCACCAAGCATCTGGAGAGAACAACTGCCTTTTGATGATAATCCTAAACACCAAGTTCTAGAAGCTCAGGGCCTAGGCTTGGGGGTACTGATGATATACCAAAGTAAACTAGTCAAGTCAAAGGGTTAATAAGAATGGAGCTCTAGAATACTTGTGAATCAATACATCCAAGGTGAAAAATCACCTTAAGACCGAGCTCTAGAGAGCTTCTTGTACTTCAGTGTTGAGATGAATTGGGATATTCTTAGCACATGGGCTATGAATATCCCAATTCATCTCAACACCAAAGTACAAGAAGCCTAGTGTCCTTGATTAAGGGTTATGTAAGGAGATTACATTGAATTATCATTAAGCTCTGATACCTTGGTGTGAGCAGGAAAGAGTCTGGATCATTATGGACTCTTATCTAAAAGAAGTTCTCGAGAGATCAAGGGTCCATAGCTATCTATTACAAGTAATTTGGTGAGATTATGGTCCTCAAATCTTAAGATCCAGATATGCTCTACTTTGCACCTTATAAGTACCCTCATCTCTGAATAGCTAAGGACTAATGACTCTTCCTTCTCTCCACTATACTCTAGGTGCATGCTACTAACTTGAGCATTTGATTGGACATCACCGGAGAGTTTCTGCCAGTCCTCTTCACTTTTTCTTTTGTTATTAATTAGTGGGAAAGTAGACTAGCAAATCAATCTCAAGGAGCGTCATGGTCCAAAACCAGTGGATGAACTGGGCTCTGTCAACAGAAAGAGATCTTTTTATTCTTTTTTTATTGCTACTAAGTGTAACTCTTTCTATGAAATGTGCTATGCTAAATACTAATTAGGCATCAAACTCACCATTGGCAACTTCTCTTTCCTTTTCTCTTACTACTATGCTTTGGTTTGTTTCATGTATAGGAGGATTGTAGGAGTGTGTTGAAGGAACAAAGGGACTTGACTTCTCTCTACAACAATCATGAAGAAGGTTTTTGACCAAATTGTTCAAGACCTGTAAGACAACTTCCTCATCTCTACAATGATTTATCTATACTCTTGTGGCCTTATTTCCATGAATGAAACCTTTTAATGGTGCCCTAAAATATCATTTTATGAGAGTTATGGTAATGATTATAGATCTTTGTAGGGGCATTGTAACCTTATGTTTAGAACAATGCTAGAAAGAAGTTTGCAGTCCCTTGGGTATTGTTTATTGAATTGACTTACCTTGTCAGTTTCTTTGATGATCTATAGAAAGAGGGAAGTGAACAACAAAGTGTTGAAGGTGCCTAGCATACAATAAAAGGTAAAGGCTTTCTTTTTGACATCCTTTCTGATCTTAGTTGATAGATCTTGTCATTAATTTTGATGACATACCAAAGTAAACCATCTAAGTCAAATGGTCAATAAGGACTGAACCCTAAACCACTTGACAATTGACACATCTGAGGTGAGAAATCACCTTGAGACCAAGCTATGGAGAGCTCTCGGCACACAGATTGTGAGTAGCCTGACTCATCTAAACACCAAAGTATGAGAAGCTATATGCCCTCAACTGATGGTTATGTAAGGAGATTACATTTGAGTTATAATTAAGCTCAAATGCCTCGGTGTGATTAAGACAGAATCTAGATCATTATGGACTCTTATCAAGAAGAAGATTTTGAGAGATTTGAGATCTATAACTATTTATTACGAGTAATTTGGCAAGATTACAACCCCCAAATCAAGAGATCTGAAAACTCTTCGCACTCTATAAGTACCTAAATCTCTGAAAAGGTAAGGACTAATGCCTCTTCCTTCTCTCCACTATACTCTACATGCATGCCACTGACTTGAGTGTTGAGGGGGTCATTGCAAGAGAGTGACCAATGGTCCTCTTCACTTTTTCTTTTGTTCTAAATTAGCGAGAAAGCACCCTAGCAAATCAATCTCAAGGAGTCTCTTGAACCAAAATTGGTGGATGAACCAAACTTTGTCAATAAATTGGTGCTTTCATTGAGATTTTCTCTGCTTCTCTTTCTTGCTAATCTAAAAGATCTCCAATGATCTATCCACCATGCCTCCTAGAGTAGCATGATCATCATTATCGAATAATCTACCTTGGGAGTAGGTGAAGTGAAGTCACATGATTCATCGAGCGAGCCATCTAGGCAACCCCAACAAACCAATTTGGCAACATAGCCATAGCAATATCCAAGAGGAGCCCTCCTCTAAGCAATCCCCGTGGTGCCCTTGGGACCCTCCAACTAAGTGAGTTAGCATGAGTTTCAGACCTTGGCTACTACCATTCAGCAAATGACATAGATACTTACGATTCAAGCATAAGCTATGCAGAACCTACAAACTCAATAGCAAGCTCAACTTCAAGATCAAGCTCCAATCAGAGGTACTATAATAAATCAATCAAATGAATCACCACAGTACACCGTGGGCACACTACACCCAAGTGCACAACAATATTCAAGCTATCCTGAATCATCAGTGGTGTTCTCTTCGATACCAAGTCTCAAAGGATTATAGTGGTAGAGACCCCACCAATGATTCAACCAACAAGGCCATATATCTCTTGTATGTTAGTCGAGCCTCAGCTAGAAATATGCAAGGCATCCATAATGAAGCATCAACATTTGTGAATCAAAAAAGGTTGGGAGTGTTGTGCCACCGAAACTAGATAATGTAGGAAACTCCTTTAGTTTCCAAGAGAGCCTACTCCTTGATTCAACCCAAGTTTTGATAGCCTTTCTATGAGGTGTATGATGGTTCAAAAGATTCGATCAATCATGTCTTTAGGAAGGCCATGATCTTGCAATTACCATGAGACTCTGCCATGTGCAAGGCATTTTCTATGACACTATAGGGCCCAACCCGGGCTTGGTATTCTGGACTCCTAAGGTATTCTATCACATGCTTGATGAGTTAGTAGATAGATTCATAGAACATTTCATTTTACTAGCGAAAAGGCCCTTCTACGCTACTAACACTGAAGTAGAAAGAGAGAGAGAGAGAGAGCCTTTGAGAGTATTTGGATAGTTTCAACAAAGCTTGGTTAGAGGTTATCAAGTTGGACAATTCCATTATCCTTATTGCTACAATCAACATAATTCAACAAGCTTGCATGGCCTATGAGATGGCTTGTAGACCTCCTAAAATCCTAGTGGAGTTTATCTAGATAATCAAAGAGTACATTGACGTTGAAGAAGTGATATCAGCTAAAAAGAAATCTAAAGGTAGAAGCAAGCAAAAGAAAGAACCTTGGGGGATCAAACTACCTAAGCCTAAAAGGAAAAGAACTAAATAAAGGGTGCATAGACCCAAATTTTAGGCCTTTACGCCACTAAGTAACTCAAGGTCTAAGGTCCTTGCCCAAATTGAACACTGAGACCTCCTGCGAAGGCTCCTACCAACTTGTAATACTTGACAATATGTTGACAAATTAAGATATTGTCACTTCCTTTGAGATTATGGTCATGACACTAAAGAGTACAGATATCTCAAAGATGAGATTGAAAGGCTCATCAACGAGAGGAACTTCGGATAGTTTTTCATCAAGATGAACAAACTGAAGAAGCTTGAGTGTGAAAACCTCATTTGCAAGGCTCTCCTCAAAGGAATCTTACTCCTAAACTGCATAACCCACAAGTTAAGGGTAACCTAAAAATGATCTTGATGAGCCTGTCAACTTAAAATGATGCCCCAATGCTAACTTATGAATGCTAAATCATCACTGGGGGCATGAAGATTAGATGGAGGGAATGAAAAGCAATCACCATGAGCTTGAGTATCAAGACATAATCTTCTTGGTGAAGAATCTAGAGGGAATTTCAACACTGCATAATGATGCATTAGTAATCTTGGCAATCATGGATAACTATGCTACATAGTGTATCATGGTTGATATAGAAAGCCTGACAAATATTTTGTTCACCTAAGCTTATGACTAGACGAAGACCAAGCAAAAGCTAGAGCCATATGTTGAGACACTCGCTGGATATACGAGAGATCCACTTATTAAACTGAGCATAATCAATCTACTCCTCATGGTTGGAGAGAACCATAAGAGCACCATGGTCTGAGCAAAGTTTGTGGTGGTTGGGATCCACTCCGCCTACAACATGATACTTGGTCACCTAACACTTAATCAACTCCAAGTGGTAATCTTTACTTTTTATTCAATTATGAGATCTTTGACTAAACATGACATAGGTGAAGCATGAGGAAACCAAAGCCTTGCTAAGAAGTGTGTGTGGGAAAACTCTGACTGCAAGGGTAAAGGTCCAATAATGGCAGAAGTCAATGAGCCCATCTCCAATCTAAGAAGAGTACATGTCAGACCAATGGCATAGCTTACCAACCTAATTCCAGGTGGTTTGATGTTTTTGAGCATATGAAATGTTGACATCAAAAGGTTCTACATCTAAAATAAATTTCTACTTTTTTATTTCTAGAAAATTTATTTTTTGCTGAATACTAGATTGAAAGACCTCATTCCACATGAGGCATAAGACCTTGGCTCCATGCAAGGCATAAAGACTTTATTTTGCATGAGGCAGAAGACCTTAGCTCCACGCTAGACATAAAGACCTCATCCTGCACAAGGCATAAGACCTTCGCTCTATACCAAGCACAAAGATCTCATCTCACATGAGGCATAAGACCTAGGCTCCACTCTAGGCACGAAAATCTCATTCCATACGAGGCATAAGACCTTGGCTCTGTGTCAAGCACAAAAAAATAATTTGGCAAGAGGAATATGACCTTTTCTCTGTGCCAAGCATAAGAATCTAGTCCCACATGAGGTATACGACCTCAATTCCATGTTAGACACCAAGACCTCATTCCACACAAGTTATAAAACCTTAGTTTCACACTAAGCACAAAGACCTCATTCTATATGAGGCATAAGACCTTGGCTCTACATGAAACACAAAGATCTCATTTTGAATAAAACATAAGGCCTCAACTCTGTGTTAGGCACAAAGACCCTATCCCACATGAGACATAAGACCTCGATTCCATGGCAGATAAAAAGATCTCATCTCACATGAGGCATAAGACCTCAGCTCTATGCCAGGCAAAAAGATCTTGTTCTGCATAAGGCATAAGAGCTCAGCTTTGTGTTAGCCATAAAGACCTCATTTTGTATGAGACATAATATCTCGGCTCCATTCTAAGCACAAAGACCTCATTCCACCCAAGGTATAAGACTTTGGCTTTATGCCAAGCACACCTCATCTTGCATGAGGCATAAGACCTCAGCTCTACATAAAATACAAAGACATCATTCTGCCAGAAGCATAAGACCTCAGTTTCATGCCAAGCACGAAGACCACATCCCACACGAGGTATAAGACCTTGGCTCCTCACTGCACATAAAGACCTTGTTCCATACATAGTATAAGACCTTGGTTTATATAGGGCATAAAGCTTTGGGTTTATGCAACAAACTAGGACCACTTTTATTAAAAATGGGTATTTGGTTCCTGTTGCAAAATTCACCTGAGCCACATGTAGCAACCACTGATAAAAACCATCATAAATATGATTCATCTTAGGGAAGGGCTCAGACCCAAATTCCCAAAGGTGTTGAACTAAGCCTCAACATGATTTTATTACTAAGAGCATGAGTCATACCTGAAGGTTACTTTAGCTCAAACATGCAAAGGAATCAAACCATTTCACTCAGAAATTAAGCCAACCATGTGGGATCAATTTCAGTAGCATAGGATAGCGGAGACCGTGGGAGTGATCTCGAATCACAAATCAAAATTTATTTTAATTTGAAGCGTGTTATCAAGTGTTATGAGAATATTGACTTCCAATAGATACAAGCGCCTATTATTAATTACTCTAATGATTGTTGGAAACTTTCTAAAGTAAAAAAACGTAGCTAATAAAATAGAGATATAAAAAGAAAAGAAGAAAGTATTTGATTGATTTTAATTAATGATACATGGTTTAAGCAAGAGTATGCCCTTATTTTACAATAAATTTAAACATAAAATTATAAATGAAAGAAATGAAGAAAGAAAAAGAGAAAGGAGTGGAGAAGAAGTTTTGATATGTGTTGCTGTCCTGCTCTCCTATGCTAGACCATATAGTGTCTAACTCAAATTGACTCGGTCTTTGGTAGGTGTTGGTAGCATCATCCGATGGGATGTGGAAGGAAATGGGAGGAGTTTAAAGTGTTTCCAATAGCTTTGAGCATTGATGATAACTTCATTTGGTTTGGTGACACCACCAACGGCTTATAGGGATAGTTTGAAAGTCACATCGCCAACTACTTTTGCAGTTGACTAGTTTGAAGGATGCATTACCAACTACTTGTAGGGTTGACTAGCTTGAAAAGATGCATCGTCAATGACTTTTGGGATTGACTAGCTTGAGGAGCATGTCGTCAACTACTTTTGGGGTTGACTAGTTTGAAGGGCACGCCGCCAACGACTTCTAGGTTTGACTATCTTGAAAGGGCACATCATCAATGTATTCTAGGGTTAATTAGCTTAAAGAGTGTACCATCAACAACTTTTAGGATTAACTAGATTAAAAGACATATCATCAACTGCTTCTGGGGTTAACTAGCTTAAAAGAGCGCATTGTTAATGGCTTCTGGGTACAACAGCTTAAGGGCACATCATCAATTGCTTCTAGGATTAACTAGCTTGAGGAGTGCATCATTAACTAATTCTCGGGTTGACTTGCTTGAAAGGCACATCACTAATGACTTCTAGGATTGACTAGCTTAAAAGGGTGCATTGTCAACAGCTTCGATTTTGACTAGCTTAAAGGGCATGTCGTCAAATGGCTTTTGGGTTGACTAGCTTGAGGGTGCATCATCAACTATTTTATGGGTTGACTAGCTTAAAGGGTGCATCATCAATAGCTTCTCGGGTAACTAGCTTGAAGTGTGGCCAACGGCTTTGAGCGTATTGTTATTTATTTTTTTTGATTTAGTAGCTTTACCAACAACTTAGGGGGTTGGGTATAGCTTTGAAGTATGGTTGATTGTTTTGAGTGTGTTGGTAATTAACTTCTTTAGTTTGGTAGCGTCACCAACAGCTTATGGGGTATAGCTTTGAAATGTTGCTAAAGGTTTTTATAGCACACCCAATGAGACTCAGTTTGACCTTATTTAGCTCTATTCAAACTAATTTTAGTTCAAGTCAGGATGATAATATCACCCTTTGTTCATAGCTTTGGAGTATTATCGATGGTTCAACACACCTAGTAGGACTTGGTTTGATCCTATTTAGTTTTGTCAGGACTAATATAGTTAAGGTTCAAGTTTGGTTCAAAATCAATTCAACACCCAATTTTAATTTGAGCCTAAAATTAATTTAATTTAATATTTAAAACTTGATTGGATTGCGATTCACTAACTTCATTTTTGAAGATAGTGATATGTTTTGGTCTTCCTATTTCCAAAATTGTTTGTGATTGGGTTCGCACTGACACTTTATAGCATGACTAGGGGAACCATGTGAGACATCAAAGTCACTGAATATTCAGTAATGAATCCAATCCACCAAGCTTAGCATTAATTTTTAGAAGAACATTTATCAAATACTGATCATTGACTCTAGTTGGAGCAGTACTGATTTTGATTCGAGCTCAATTCAATTTAGTGTAATGTTCAGGACATGATTTTAGTTCAAATTTGATTTCATTTGGTGTGGATTGAGTTAGACCTTGTGTTGAACCTTTATCGAGCTTTGGTCTACTTTTTGATGGACTTCGGTTCAAGTTTAAGTCAATTTAGTTTAACTTAATTTTAGTTCAGACTCAGCCTAGCTTAGTTCTTCTTTGACTTTGAGTTTGACCTTTTAGTATGGACTTGACTTAACCCTATTAGGGTTTGATTTGAGTTGAGTTCAATCCAAATTGGATTTGATTTGAACTCAACTTGATTTTAAATTAACCCATATAGAGTCTGACTAGAGTTGAGTCTAAGTTTATTTAATTTAGGTTCATTCAAGTTGAATTTTTGGAGTCCAGCTCGATTTGGATTTTAGTCCATTTGTTTAATCAATTTAGGTCTATTTAAGTCAACTTGGCCTTTGTCCATTTATTTTGATTAAGTCTAATTTTAATGTAATTGAGTTACTTCATGTTAAGTAGTTTGATTTAAGGGTTCTTGATTATTTATAATAATTTTAGGCGGACCTGTGGTCCAACCTTAAATGTGCAAACCTGAGAGTTATCTTAGATCGCAAGCTCAAAAGATGGTGTAGTGATACAAGCCTGAGGGCTGATTGAGTGTGAGTCTAAAGATTAGCCCAGATGTGAACTTGAAGGCTGGTTTAGGTGCGAGCCTGAAGGCTGACTTGGATGCGAGCCCAAAAATTGGCTAAATGCGAGCTCGAAGGTTAGCCAAAATGTGATGTTGAAGATTGGCTTGGATGCGAGCCTGAAGGTTGGCTGAGTATGAGCCAAAAGGCTAGCTTGGATACAAGCTTGAAGGCTAGTTGAGTATGAGCCCAAAAGTCGACTGAGTGCAAGCTCAAAGGTTGGCTAAGGTGCCAGCCTGTGGCTTGGATGCAAGCCCGAAGATTAGTTGGGTATGAGCCTAAAGGCTAGGTTAAATGCAAGCCTAGGGGCTAGCTGAGATGTGAGCCTGAAGACCAGTTAAGTGCGAGGCTGAAGGTTGATTGAGATGCAAGCCTAAAGACCGGTTTGTATACGAGCCCAAAGGTTGACTGAGTGTAAGCCCAAAGGCTAGACGAGGTATGAGTGAGAAGGCTGACATAGATGTGAGTTTGAAGGTTGGCTGAGTGCGAGTCAAAAGGCTGGCTGAGTGTGAGACCGAAGGTTTGCTTGGTTGTGAACTCGAAGGATAGCTGAGGTACAATGTGAATTTGCTATCTTCAAGGGAAGGGCTGTGAGTGACCATAGTGTTGTTGGAGTTTCACCGATGTGCTGAGGAACCACATGTAGTCTTGGTGTTATCAGAATTTCACCAACATGCCAAAGAGTCACGGGAGACCGAGGTGTTGTCAAAATTCCACCAGCATGCCGAACAGTTGCAGTTGAAGTTGATCGCAGTGTTTGTCAGAATTCCACCGACGTATTGAAGGATCACAAGTAATCACAGTGTTATCAGAGTTCCGCCAATATATTAAAGAGCCACTAGTGATTGTGGTATTATAAGAATTTTTCCGACGTGTCAAAAAGCTACGAGTGATTGTGGTGTTATTAGCAAGGTTTTAAATCTCGGTTTCAGTTTCGGTTTTGGCTGAAAGATTTTTTTTATTTATTAATTATGTGTTGATCAAAGTTTGACTATATTTTGATTGTACTTTGATTCAAATTAAAAATACGATAAAATTTTGAAAATTTTTTATAAAAAGTTAAAAATTATGAAAGAATTTATAATTAATTTTACCATAATATTAAATATTATTTTAATTAATTAAAATTAATTTTGATAGTTAACCATTATTTTTATATATTATTATATAAAAAAAATATGTGAAATAATATGAATATGATTAAAAAGTTAAAAATTAACATAAATAAATTTAACTTATTATTAAAATATACTTAACACATACATAATTTATTAAGTATAATGTAATATAACTAATCATCATAATCATCATAATCATCATCAGTTAAGTTTGAAATATCTGGATGTGGAATTATGAATTTAGTATCTGAACGATCCATATGAATATTTATAGACATACGAGACAGAACAACTAGTTCTGCGCGATCTCGTGACAATGATTCACATGGGGGTGAGACCAATATAAATTTCTTTTTGTTTTGCTTTCGGTAGAACGGTCATGTACGCATGCACGTGAACAAAAAATCAACGTGTTTCGATCAAAATCATTTCCATTTTAATTTCAACCAAAATATTTATTTATTTATTTATTATATTTTAACCAAAATTTAACTTTATTTTAATTATTTTTAAACTTTAAATTAAAAAAATTATAATATGTTTAAAAATTTTTAAAATAATGAACAGTTACAATGAATAGTCTCATGCACGTGAACAGTATCTGGTAGAGACCAGCGAGGGCGTCGGAACCAGGCTGGCGATGGCGCTGGTGCGGGTGCGAGGCCGGCCCCACCTCGTAGGAGCAAGGGCAAGTTCGGCAAGGGCGCGAGGCGGGCGAGGTAGCGGCGACAGACTGGCGAGCGGGCGGGGGCCAGTTCGGCGAAGGCGCGGGCTTGAGCACGAAGCTGGCGTGAGCTTGCCCCGTGAGCTCACCGTGCACTGCACTCATCTCGCGAGCTCGCCGTGTGAGCTCCCTGCGTACTGCGCTTGCTCGCCCGCAAGGTACTCACCGAAAAATTTAAACCACAATAGATCTGACGGCACCAGCCGAAACCGAATCGTTTCAGTTAAAACAATTCAATTTTAACCGAAATTTAAAATCTTAATTATTAACATAAACATTGAGACAAAAATTATTTTATTTTATTTTCTCTTAGCCTCCCATGCCGCTGCCTTTTTTTCATACTACAATGATCCTCCTCCCTCCTTATCAGCTGGTTCCCAACAACTATATTTTTCTTATTTTTTTCTTTAAATCCTTTTCCCAAACATCTTTTTCTTCCCCAGCTTCTCTTTTCTTTTCTCTCCCCCGTCAACGGAGCTTCTCTTGCGGCAATCTCTCCATTTTTTTTTTCTTTTTCTCGTGTCCTTTTTTTTTTTTTTTGTCTCACCTGAGCTTTGCAAGGACTTTCGATCCGGGCCAGACCTGGTGGAAATATCGCTCAGATCTGGCCACAAATGATGGCAAACCTAGCTGGAAGTGCCACTGGCACGAGCGAATCTGCCACGGAGGTGAGGGCTAGGGACAAAGGGGACCCAAGGCAATGGATTTGGTGGACCGGACGGTAGTGGGACAACTCCAGCCAAGCTCTAGTGTGGTTCCCACATAGATGTCGATGGTGGTGCATCAAGGCAGCCAAGTAGGCCGGGGTTTAGGGATGGCGCACTGGGAGGATGGAGAAGCAACGCGGGGGAACTCCAGCGGGTCTTGGCTCTGGGGATGCGTGTGGGTGTAGTGGAGGGTTGGTGGAGTTGGGGCACGATCGACGGTGAGCTTCAGGACAGCGAGTCACGAATGCAGGGAGAGAGCAGGTTTCAAGGGTGCGGGAAGAATAGCACAGCTTCCCCTCCGGCAAAGTGGCCGGATGAAGTTAGGGCTCAAGCAAGGCCGCACGGGCAGGGCAGCAAGTGCTTCAGCCGGAGATGGGGAAGGGGCAACAACAAGCTTGAAGGAAAACCTCGCTAGGCACCAAAGAAGATATAGAAATCGAAGAGAAAAGATAAGAATTAAACTTGCGCACCTTTCTCGCCTTTTTCATTTTCCTTGTGTGTTTGATCTGCAGCTTCCTTTCTGTCTCTATTCATCTGTTTTTTTTTTCGTTATTGCTTTGGCCCCCTTTCATTTTAGGGATGGATCAAATCATTTCAAAATAAAAAATAATTTTTTTCTCTTATTTATTTATTTATTTATTTGTTTATTTGTATAAATCATGAATTGATAATATTAAAAAGGTTACATTAGCTGAGAATATTTGATTTAGATTCTCACATTTAAATTCAGAATGAATGTAAAAAATGGACGAGGATTTGATATGTTAAATAGTGAATGAAAATTATACTTTTTGTGATATTCAATATTCAAAGGGTTTTTGTAATTTTTTTTGAAAAACTTGTACTAAAACGTAATTTTGTAAATTTTAGGGGTTTTTTATAAAAAATATATTTATAAAATTCTAAAATTTTTAAATTCTTTTTAAATAAAATTTGGACTTGTTTATAAATAAAAATCTTTGAGAGTTTATTTACAAATTTTTTGAAAATATGGACCAAAAATATGATTTTGTAAATTCCAAAAAATCTTTTTGCAAAAAGAATATATTTGTAAAATTCTAAAATTTTCAGGATTTTTTTGCATAAAAGCTCATATTTATCCATAAATAAAAACTTCATATATTTATTTACAAATCTCAATTTAATCCAAATCACATTTTAGCATTTGATCTAAATTTGGACTTATATTTAATGTCTAAATTTGGTTCATCACGAATCCAACTCAAATTCGGAGTACAGCTTCAAAGTTTACTTAAAGAAAGTATCCCTCTCGCATCCACTTTATGAGTTTTTTAGGCGAAAAGAGTGGATGCAAAAAGAAGAGTGAGCGCCTTATTTCCCATTACTGCTTCCACAAGTGTCTGATTATTAAACTCACATATTTATTTTTCTGTCTCCTCGCAATGGTATCTTTTTTCTTTGCCTCTTCTCTCTTATTTGCCCAACTTCTTTTTTTTTAAGGTACCATTAAACCATTTGTTATGGAGAGGGTTGAGGAGGAAGGTGGTTTGGCTTTACGCTATTTCCTCTCTATTTTTAGGACCGATGTCAAAGCGGTCATTGCATACCAACCTCATGGACATCGAAAGTGGGTGCATTTTAATAATTATCATTCTTTAGCCCATTTTTCAAAGGAAGAAATACTGATACCGATGGGGCAAGTGGTTGCTTCATATTGGAACCAATTAGACATTTCAGATAGCAAGAATCTTTAGAGATCTTGGGGTTTCACATTCTTAACAATTGCTCACCTATTTGAGGGTAATCATTCCCACTTGCTGGTACAGTACTAGTTCTATAGAATTATTTAGAGTGGATCGATGATGTAGTGTCTCAATTCAAAACCCAACTTACGATACTTGACTTCCTAAGAGAAGTCATAGTGTCTAAGGAACAATATGCCATAGACTCAAGGATTTTGCGTGGCGTGATCGAGATGTGAAAATACTACTAATACCTTCCATACTCCATATAGTGATGTCAGTGTTTTCTTATGTGATATAAAGCAATTATATGGTATCCCCATCCTTTGAGACTTTTATGACGAGTACATCCTTATTGACCATCATGCAGGCCTTGAGTTCTGTTATGCTTTGTGCGATCTCTGTAGAGTTTATGAGTGGTTGGTGGCACATTTTCTAAATAATCAGATGAGAGTATATTTCAACTATTGGATCAAGATTTTTTATGAAAGAAGTCTGACAAGTGAGCCAATTAAATTTGAACGGATTATGCAACATAGGAGACATCTTTCTAGAATTTGGCCCCGAGACTTATTTTGCTGCTTTCATTAGTTTATGGCTTTGCCACTTTATCATGCCACACAACGGGCAGTATATCCATCCAGAGATATTTGTGATGGCCTGTTAGATGGCACATAGGCAGAGGGTTGCCTTGACCCCTACGGTGCTAAGTTTGATATATGCTACTGTCAAAGCGATGGTGGATAATCATACAAGATCAAGTGGTTTTATTCCCCATTCATTTTCTTTTTGCTTGGATTTATGCCCACTTCAAGAGAATGTATACTGAGTTGGAGCCTAATGATGAAATCAAAAAGCTATGTCACTCACATTTGGTCTCCATCCTCAAGATGACTCAGATCATGGATATAGCCGCCTCTACGTTCTCCCCCAGAGAGGTTAGGATGTATGTGTGGGATCCTCAAAATTTTCAGTGGTGAGCTTTTCCCTTCACTCTTCATAATTCTAATATGTTAGCAGATGTGGCTTGTCTTCTCTTATCTTTAGAGGCTTATGAGTATATTATCTCTTTGCGGTATGGTATACTTTCACTTCATTTCAGAGAGCATTTAGTTATAGAGTTTTTATAATCCATATTGATTTTGTCGGTAGTTCGGGTATGATTAGGTTTTTTGTGAGAATGTTCCTGCTCATTCACAATCATTATGTCTCAACCAATTAGTAGGCTATTGGCTACATATCACTCATGTCTAAGATGATTCAGAGTATTATATTTCATATATATTGAGTGTGAAGCCAAGGTACTTCATTCCTATGCCACAGTATGGTTTGATAGTATGGGTGAATATTTTCACATTGATCTTGAGTTTCTATTGCTTGGTTCAAGCAGCAAGGAAAAGTAAGCAGTGAGCAGTGAAAGGTCAAAATGACAGAGGACTCAAGAGGCACCGAAGGCTCTGGATCGTAAATTTGCTCACCCTAGATCTAGTGGAGAGAAAGCCATCCCTTCTTACAAAGTTAGTGATGGCTATTTTTAGGGTAATGAAGGTCCTAGATTGAGACCGAAGTAATAGACTCCTTGACCTATATATGATCACCATGTGAATGATGCTTCAAAGTGCTCAATGACACATGCAAGCCCACCTGTAGGTGGAATCATGGGGGCAGGTTCGCATATACCATCTTAGAGCTCAATTTCTTCATTTCCCATTATTGAGATGGATGTAGGACCAAGGGTGACCCTTCATTCACTGATACTAATATGCTAGTCTCTTGATATAGGTTCAAGTAGAGCAATCCGACTAGCTTCCCCATCTCTTTCGCGGTTGGCCATTCATCAAATATGAGTATCCCCAAATGCTAATAAGTTTCTTTCCTTTTCTCTCCTACTTTTTGGTTGAGAATCTCTTTCCCTTTAGGCGGATGAGGATTTTGGAGGCTCTTTCAATGATATTCCAAACTCTGATGATGAAGGACATCTGAACTCTGCCAAAACTGTCAACAGTGTATGTACTAATTTTGCCCTTATTATAGACGTGGTTCCTGGATCATGGTTTAGTTGAGGATGTCTGCATCCATGGGAATTCATTCACCATCACCAGTATCAGGTAATGAGCCACTGTTCCCTTCCTTTTGAAAATCTTCTATTTTCTAATGTATCACCTGTTCTGTTAGATGATGATGGAGAAGCTTGAGCGAGTGAACACTAAGTTGATGTGATTATCAAAAATATTATTTAGGCTTTATGTATCTTAGGATTATTCTTATCCTCTTTATCTTGGGATCTCTACTTGTTTTGGTCTTTTTTATTTAGGAATATCATCATTGTTTTATGAAATTTCTTTGCTTTGCATCATATTTGGTCTTTCAACCTCATATATCCCACCTTTTTTTTGCACTTGGCCCTGTGAAACAAGTTCTGATTTTTCCATTTGTTAATGAGTGTGATGATGGACTTGCCACATGAGGATAGGCTTGAGTTGCCACAATGAGGGAAATTTATTTGCTACAAAGAAGTGGACTTGAGTTGCCATAATGAGTAAACTTGATTTGTCACAAGCAATGGACTTGGCTTGCTATAGGAATTGGACTTGATTCACCATGTAGAAGTGGACTTAATTTACTACATAGAAGTGGACTTAATCTACCACATGGAAGTGAACTTAGTTTGCCACATAGAGTGGACTTAAACTATCATGTTGAAGTAGACTTAGGTTGGTATGTGAAAGTGGACTTAGAATGCTATATAGAAGTGAACTTATATTGCCATGTGAAAATGGACTTGATCTGCTACGTGAAAGTGGACTTGAGTTTCCATGTGGATACGAGCTTAATTACCATGTAACATGGACAGTCTACTATGTGAAAGCATATTTGATTTGCCACAATAACTAGACTTTTATGAGGGCATAGATTTAATTGTCACATAAATTGGGTAGGATTTTGTGTTCATGTTTTGCCTCGCGAAACATGGAGTGCATGTTTGACCGAACATTCTCTTTTAAGGAAGTCGAACATTCTATCATAGATAAAACATAGATATTTTTTATTGTTATTGTTATTACTCTCAAGGCTTAGGCATAATAGCTTTTGAGGAATCAACTATTGATTGGTGGCATAGGCCTTTCCCCCTTGTCATCGATTGGTTGGTAGGATTTTCCTTTAAATATCCTTGTGACAATGTAAGAGCCTTCCCAATTAGACTCAAACTTGCCTTTCTTGTTTCGATTTGGGATGATGGGTCTTCTCAAGTCCATTTCATCCTTCTACAAGGACCTAAGCCAAACCATCTTGTTGTAAGCCTTGGATATTTGAGTTCAATATATTTGTAGGTTTTGTTGGGCTATGAGTCTTATCTCATCCAAGAAGTCTAGTTCGTCAAGGCGAAGATGAACATTATCTGCTCTTGTGATTTCTTCTTGCAAGCCAATCATTAGAGAGGGGATTTGCACTTCCAGTGGCAAGACTGCCTTAATCCCAACACCAATGCATATGGTGTTGATTGGTTAGGAGTTTGATATATGGTGCTATAGGCCCATAGTGCCACAGCAAACTTTTGGTGCCAGTCTTTCTTATTTCCAGCAATAAATTTTTTCAAGATCTTGGAAAGGGTCATGTTGAATGCCTCAGTGAGCCCATTGGCTCTTGTGTTGTAGATGGATGAATATCTCCAATCTATCTTATAATGATGCTCAAATTGTCCTACTTTGAAACTTCTAAATGACAGTCCATTATTAGAAATGATTCTTCAAGGGACACTGAATCAGTGCAAGATATTTTCTTGAAAGAAGTGGAACAATATCCACTTTTACCTCTTTCAATAGAATCACTTCAGCCCACCGTGAAAAATAATTAATTATTGTCAGTATGAAGTGATGGCCTCTAGAAGAAGATGGTTCAATTGGGTCAATGATATCTATACCCCATAACTCAAATAGTGATGAAGATACTATTTAATGTAGAGGATTTGGGTGTTAATGGATGAAGTCACCATGAAATTATCATAGGTGACATTTTCTCACATATTTGATACAATCTCCTACCATCATGGGCTAATGGTAGCCCATGCTCTTAATTTTCATCATCATTTTTGGGCCCGATTAATGAGCTCCATGGACCCTAGAATGTACTTCATACATAACTTTCTTGGCCTCTTTGTTTAAGAAATAGCACAAAAGTAGTTGATTGAAGGACCTTCTATAAAGAGTGTCATTGATAAGTAAAAAAGCGTGTGGCCCTCTTTCTGAGTTGTATCCATGTAAATTTATCTTTTGAGAGTTTTTCACTTTTGAAGTAGTTTTTGAATGGTGTTCTCCAATATATAGCCTCTTCTATTAGTTTAGATTCAGTTCTCTCATACTTGAGGCTGAAGACTAAGCTCATCACTTGTCTACTATAGATTGTGATTAGAATTTCTCCTTTATCAGGGTCAACCAGTGCCTTGGCTAGTTTGGCTAAGGAGTCAGCTTCCGCATTGAAGGACCGAGGAACATTAGTTATTTAAACATGTGGGATTTGCCTTATGAGCTCTTGAGCTTTTTCATGGTATTTTAGGAGTTTAGATTTGTGGACTTTATATTCACCTTGAACTTGGCTAATAATGAGTTGCGAATCACTGAAAATTTATAGGTGTGATATTTTCATATTGAGAGTCATTTCCAATCCTACAATTAGGGCCTCATATCCAGCTTCATTGTTTACCCATGGTTTTGAGAGAGAATAGGAGTATCATAAAATACCCCCATTCAGAGTGACATAAATGAGTTTAATACCTGCTTTGATTTGCAAACCTTTGGTTTGATCCCTAGTTTGATGGATGATGCTTCATCAAAGTATAGTTTCCAATAAGGTTTCCCTTCTCCAACCAAAGGGATCTTTTTGTCAAGGAGTTCACAACTTAGAGGAGAATCACTAGGTGCTGAATGAGCTGTGAGAAAATTAGTGAGGGCTTGCCCCTTGATCACCTTTTGGGGAGTGAGCTTCATATCGTATTCCATGAAAATTAATGCCCGCTTTGCTAGCTTTCTAGTGAATATGAGCCTAGTCATCAGGTACTTTATGAGATCAATCTTTGATATTAAAATAACTTGATGAGAAAGCAAATAATGCCTCAGCTTCTTGATTGCAAATATGAGCACTAGATAATAGTTTTCGATGGGGGAATAGTTACTTTCTGCCCCCACAAGCATTCTACTCAAATAGTAGAGTATATTTTCTTTACCTTCTTCATTATTTTGGGCAAGAAGTGCCTCAGAGGATCCTTCCATTGCTATTATGTAGAGGATCAGGGGTTTATCGAGTAGAGGTGCTACTAGGAATGGTGACTTTAAGAGATACTTCTTGATCTCTTCAAAGGCTTGTTAGCAGTCTTAATCCCAAATGAATGGAGCATCCTTCTTATCAACTTAAAAAAGGCTTGAATTTTTGAGAGAGGTTTGAAATAAATCTTCTTATGTATGTGAGTCAGCCTTGGAATGACCTCAATTATTTTAAATGTCGGGTGGTGGCATATCCAAGATAGCTTTGATCTTAGATGGATCGATTTCAATATGTCAGTGTTGACAACAAAGTCGAGAAATTTTCTCAATGATTCTCTGAAAGAACACTTTATAGGATTTATCTTTAAGTTATAAGGTTCTTGAATACCACTCTTAGGTCTTGGACACGCTTATCTTTGGACTTAGTTTTGACCAACAAGTCATCCACATAATATTCTACTAACTGGTGTATGAGGTCATCAAAGATTTGAGTCATGGTTCTTTGTTAAGTGGCGCCTATATTCTTGAGCCTGAAGGGCATCACCTTGTAGCAGTAAATGCTAATTGGTATCCTGAAGGTCATGTATTTCTTATCATCAGGATGCATCTTGATTTGGTTATATCCTGAAAAACCATCCATGAAAGAGAATATTTCAAAGTCGGTCATGTTGTCAATTATGATTTCCATTATTGGCAATGGAAAATCATCTTTTTGACATGCTTTATTCAAATCCCTATGATCCACACAAATTTGGATTTGGGCATTCTTTTTATTGACTAGCACGATGCTTGCCATCTAATTTGGGTATTTTTTCTTATTGATGAAGCCTGCTTCAATCAATTTCTTTATTTCTTTTGTCACCTTCGGTTCTAGGTTGAGTTTCATCTGCTTAGGTGCTTGTTTAATAGGTGGAAGCTCAAAATTGATGGCTAGCTTGTTGTGGAATTCACTCATTTATCTAGTCCATACATCTCCTTGTAGCTCTATGTGAAGTAGTCAATGCACTCTTGCAGCACTACTTTGAGTTGGGTTTGGCTTTCCTCTAAAAGTTGAATGTTGATGAAAGTTAGCTTGGGGTCCTCCTTTGAGCCTAGGTTGATCTGCATTAGTTCATTGACTATGGCTTGCCCCCATCCTCAAGTTTTGGTGGAGCTTCTTTTGGTTTGAGGATTATTTCTTTATGAAGTGATTCATCATGTTGAGTGAGGTTTGACAAAGATTCATTTGAAGGCATTTTGCCTGCAACATGCCCTCTTTCTTTCGGTTTTGATGAAATTTCACTAAGGATGTCGCCTTCTTATGATGTTTAAAAAGTCATGGTCACCTCAATGCATGTGTTAGGAGTATTGATATCATTTGGTCATCCTAAATACAAAGAGAGGTCCAATGATAACCATGAGGTATGTGTGAGAATTTGGAGCAATATAGCCTAGTCCCTAGGTATTGTTGTTTTTGCTTCCAAGAATGTAAGCACATCCTTGGGGTGAATCCCATAGATTCTTGAAGAAATGACTCTCCCTTTGTTTATGGACATCCACAGCCAAATTTGTTGATGATCTGATGAAGCTGGTCTAAAAAATATTTAGCCATGACTACCGTTTGATGGTTACCATCATATGCTAGATCTTCAGTCGCTAGGATTTCATGTATGCTTGGGGAATAAGGGATTCCCTTGTAAAATAGTATTTTCTTTTCACTTTTGCGTTGTGGAGGAATGTAGAAAGTCGTTAATTCTTCCACAACATTGATGCTCAACTCATCTAACAACTTAAATAAGTCTTTCAGAACTTTAGTAACAAGGAGAGTATTTTTTGTTTGATCTCTCTTAGTATCTTTGTCAAAAGTATAACCACCCAAATAAAATTGCAGGGCTTTTTCATCTAAAGAGGCTAGGTTAGAATTACTTCGTAGGTGAGGAGGAGCAAAGATTAGGCTAGCAATATTTTATTTTACTTGACTGGTGGAAGCACACCCCCTATCAGCATCAGATCTTTGATAGTATTTTGCATCACATAAGGCATACATCATGAACATCAAAAGGGTGTACATCTCTGTTAATTTGGTGTTCTTCACTATCCTCAAAGTATTTGAGGTATTGATGTAGGGTTGATGTCACTACTTTATTTTCATGTAGCTATAGCCTCCCTAGTAGTGCTTTGTATGAGTATTAATCATGGCTTACGATTTCGGTTTCGGTTTCGGTTTCGGGACCGGCCGAAACCGATACATTTCGGCCATTTCGATTTCAATTTCGGCCGTTTCAGTTTCGACCGAAAGAATTTTTTAAATTATTAATTGGGCGTTGACTAGAGTTTGACTATATTTTGACTGTGCTTTGACTTCAAGTTAAAAATAAAATAAAATATTAGAAAAAATTTGAAAAAATTTGGAAAATTATGAATAAATTTATACTTAATTTTACAATAATTTCAAATATTATTTAAGCTAATTAAAATTAATTTTGATAGTTAGTCACTGATATTGTCTGCTTTTAATATATATTAGTGTATTAAAAAAATATATAAGAAATGATATGAATATGATTAAAATTTAAAAATTAACATAAGCAAATTTAACTTTTCATTAAAATGTATTTCACACGTACATAATTTATAAATTCTAAGATAATACAACTAATCATCATAATCATCATCGGTTGAGTTTGGAACATCTGGGTGTGGAATTACAAATTTAGTACCTGGATGATCCGGACGAGCATTTATGGGCATATGAATCAAAACAATTAGCTCTGCGCGATCTCATGGCAGCGGTTCTGAAGTATAACCATATATCGAAGGTCTAAAATAAAAATTATATTTTGACTAAAATTTAATTTAATTTTAATTATTTTTTAACTTCAAATTAAAAATTATAATATATTTAAAAAATTTTAAAAATAATGAATAATTACGTGAATAATATTATGTACGTAAATAATCTTTGACAGAAACCGATAAGGACGTCGAAATTAAATTGGCGACAATACTGGCCCCAGTGTAAGGCCAGCCTCATCTTACGGGAGTACGAGTCAGGTTAGCAAGGGCACGAGATAGGCGAGAGAACGGCGATAGACTAATAAGAGCGCAGGGTTTTTGGGTTCGAACACGAAGCCGACGCGAGATCCTCCCCACGACCCCCCCACCCCACCCCCAACACGCGCGAGCTCGGCGAGCTCCCGCCCGCCTGCCTGTCTGCCCGGAGCTCCCACCAAACCCCCACACCCCCCCCCCCCCCCCCCCCGCGAGCTCAGCGAGCTCTCGCTCGGCTGCCTGCCCGCTCGGAGCTTCCCCCCGCCCGCCCAGGCTCGAGCCCGCCCGCGCGCGAGCTCGGCGAGCTCTCGCTCGTGCGCGCGATCCCGGCGAGCTCCTGCCCCCTCGCTCTCGAGCCCGGCGAGCTCCTGCCCCCTCGCTCTCGAGCCCGGCGAGCTCCCACCCCCGCGTGCGATCTCGGCGAGCTCTCACCCGCGCGCGCGCGCCCGGCGAGCTCCCGCCCGCCCGCGCGCGCCCGGCGAGCTCCCGCCCGCGCGCTCGAGCCCAGCAAGCTCCCGCTCCCGCGTGCGTTCGTTGGCGAAGATGAACAGTAATGAACAGTAAACCCTAACCGATACGAAACCTGCGGTTTCGTTGCAGTTCCGGCCGAAACAGCGAACCTTGGTATTAATATTGATCATATAAAACTTTGTATCTGTCATCATTTTGGCTACTTTCAGAGGGAAAGTTATAGCTCCCAGAGCTCTTTAACTATTTTGATAAAATCCTTGTATGGTTATAAGCTCAGACAATAGGTGACATACATCCAAAGTTAGAGCTCTTAGAGTTTGGAGAGTCATCAAATTGACTAAGAAACCTAGGTCAATTGGGATACAATTGATCTTGATCCCATTGTTATTCCTTGTGACATATAATAGTCTATTATGGTTTGTTATTCCAAGTAGCAGGTCATCATTTGTTAAGATGATGACGGCAGTTTGGAGTGCATACAAAGACTCCTTCATCTTCTCTTCAACAAAATACATTTGGTAGTTGGTCAAATTTTGCAAGATGTACACTAGTGGATTCTTGAGTTCTTGTGACATCATCAAGGCATCAAAAATTCTCAACATAGCAGAGATCTTCTTGATGTGGTCTATTATATGGTATTCCACCTTTTTGGGTACATGTTTAGCTTGCACGGGCTTGATGCTCTCACTTATATGAATTTCCTTTTTCTTGTCCTTGGGAATATTCTTGTCCCTAGACATTGGAGCTTGTCTTAGAGATAGCACCTTCTCACCTCGAAATTGTATCTGGTTTATTCTCCTTAGTTAAAATCTGGCATCATGAGACCAATAAAGTTTATCTTCGGAATCACTCTCAAGGATAATCATGCAACAAGAAGGAGTAAACACTTGCCTTCAGTTAGTAGCTTCTTGAATATCCTTGGAGGATGTAACTGACTGATAATTGTCCCATTCAATATTAGAATTAAGCATGTGGGATTTTCTCATAGAGAGATCTCAAGAAACTCTTTAGATGAAGCCTACTATTTTGTTTGCTGGCATAACCTTCTTTAGAACTTTGCATTTAGGATATTTCTTTTGTAGATATCTAAACTGGCTTGACTGTGGATATTTAGATTGGTCTGACACAGGGGTAGAATGAGCCTTAACATTGGCTTGTTTGATCCTTTCTAGAAATACCTGCTTCTTTCTTTGGTGCTTACTAGTGTCGGGCCTTCTGAAGTGGTCATAAAGTTGTTTTGAGTTAGATATGGAGTCATATTCATCGTCCATACCTTGTATGCATAATTTCTCTAAGGTTGGTAAAGTGCATCCCTCTATAGGTTATAGGATTGGCACCTCACCAAACCTAGTAGGTTGAGTATTTGTTGCTAGATTTCTTGTGGAGGTTGGGATAGCAGCTGGTCGACGTTCACTATATGTATGAGTCACCATGCGACAAGAGGCCATAGACTTAGATAACTCTCTTCGATAGTGTCTACCTTTCTTGACCCGTCCCTAGAGTAAGTGGCATGAGTGATCATTCTAATCTCGAGGAGGGTCGGTAAGTGGTTTTCACCATCCCTATGAGATATTTTGCATGACTTTATCTTTTTTGCTAGCACCTTCTCCATCCTCTCAACTTCCTCATAGAGCATGGTAGTTGTATTTGTCACACTTTCCATATAGGCAGCTCTAGTCTTCATATGCTCATTTAGCATTTGCATTTACCCACTAACAAACCTCATGTTAGTTATAACTAGCTCTTTCACAGTATTTAGTTGTAGTTTGAGTTTGCCATAATCATACTTATGGGTGAACCACTCTCTAAGACAATCATCTTGGGAGCAGCCCTCAGGGAGACCTATGCAATCTCTCATTTTGTCAGTAACATCTCCAATGAATTTATTCACTTCTCCTTGCCTTACACCTTGAATTTTCTCATTATTTAAGTGACAGGGTGGGGGTCAGCTTGGTTGTAAACCTTTAATAGTAAATATGGCAGAGCATGTTGCCGCCGAAAGTTTACTTTCTTTATTTCCCACATTAGGATCCTCTAGTAAAGCTTTGAGTTTGTCAAGGAAGAATTCTTCAAGAGTTACTTGGCTTCTTTCTCCCTAAACATATTCATCCAGAGCACCAATGTATTTTTGGATGATTGAATTCTTGGTATTATATTCATTTGGCTGAACCAACATCTTCTTATTGCTTTTGTTCTTTCTCTTCTTGATGCTTCGAACAAGTGAGGCAATTTGCTCTAATAAGGCTTTCTTCATCACCATCCGAGGCTCTTTAGGGTTTTTAGTCATTTTCTCTATCAATTTATTTAGCCTTTTTGAAATATAGATGTTCCATAAGTGCCCTTATTCGGAGGTACGTGGTGCTTCTTTCCCAAACAGGGTTTCAACAAGTGGTTCTTGGTCCTCAAATATAGTAATATAATTGATGTGTTCAGTGGGTATTTCGAATAGAGATGCCTTTGAGAGACTTAGTTTGCCTTCTCAGTATTGCTTTTCAATTCAATCCTTGAACACATAGCAATCTTCAATGGTATGCCCCAAAACTCTATGGTAAGGATAATAGCTCAGGTGATCTATTTTGTTGGCCTTGTTTGGCCTCTTGGATTCTAATAGTTGGAGGCCTAACTTCAAGGCATCCTAGATAATTTTACCTATTCTTTCTCTTTTAAAAGAATATTTCTTTATGAGCTTTTGTTAGAAATCATTGGATTGTTCCACTTCTCCATCTTGTCCATAAGTTGGTGGCTTCTGAAGACTATCCTTGTTCATGGTGGGGTTCAGAGGTTTCTTTTACTTAGTTGCTGTGAATACAACCCTCATATTTTTGGAAGGATCTCTATGCTTTACCCTATCTTTTTCAAACTTAAAACTTTGTGAACTAGATAAGGTCGAGGGGCCAATCCTTTCTAGCTTTTTGACTTGCATGATGAGGTCTTGAAAGGTATGGACAGAGAGGTGCTCAGATAAGGTGCCATCCATTCTTCTCTTATATTGTCGAGTACTAGGTACACTACCTCAAATTGGCTCATGGGTTGTTCATACTTAATGCTGAGATTTTTTCACCGTGTAATATAATCCAACATCGACTCATTGTCATATTTCAGTGTTGAGACAAGGCTTGCAATGGTCACTTTGTCACTGATTCCTCTGAACTTGATTCAGAAAGCCTCTTTCATTTGTACCCAAGTTGTTATGAATTCTGGTTACAAATTAGGATACTCCTAGCTCCTTCAAGTTTGCTAAAAATTGATGGAGTAAAAATGAGAGATCATTACTTAAAATCTCCATAGAGAGTCACTAAGTGAGCTTTGTGCTGTTCAGGATTGCCTATGCCATTATACTATTTGAAACTAGGCACTGCATAGCCTTTGGGATATGGCACTTGTTCGTGATAGTTAAGGTATGATTTGTTAGCATCACTTATCCTACCCATCTCACTTTCTTGTCTCAACTATGTAACTACCATTTGTTGTACCTACTATTGTATGTATGTTGGGAGTTCCATGTTATCATGGATCCTCGTAATTGGGGATTGGGTATTCTTGAGAGCCTACATTTTCATGGATCTCATTTATAGGATATACACTTTTTGTTGCCTCTGCTACTTGGGATGGTTATTGGGATCATTCCAACTTATTGAGCTTCTAGCTCATTTATAACATCATCTCCATCAATTCCATGACTTTCTTTTGAGTTTCATCTTTCTCTTTGCCTTGCTATCTCAATTGTTCCTGCATTGCTTATGTTCACTTCTTAATTGGAGCTTTTAGTTATCACCAAGGCTTCTATCAAGACATGATAGTATATTTCTTGGAAACTAGGTCTAGGGTTTGGGTTGAGATTAGCTTCCCCATCAATCAAGTCATCTCATTCAAGAGTCTAATCATGAAGCGAGTCACCACACCTTCTCATTGGAGTGCTAGCAAGGATTGGTTCACAAGAGCCCTTTCCTCTTAGATTTCTTCATTAGTAAGCCTCACTTGGGCAGCCTTTTTGTGGTGTTTGGTCAACTAGGGTGTGGGCTCATGGTCCCTCCTAAAGCCATAATAAGAAATGACTCTGACAATATGGGTAGTCTCCTTTGGTAACCCTCATACTAGATTGTAGCTTTACGATGACTCTTGTGATTTTGTTTGGCAATTCGCCCTTTTGCCACAATTTTAAGGCAAGACTATGCCCCCTGTGATTTGCTCGTACCCTTCTCTAATTGCTTAGTAGAGCGAAGGAGTTGGAGGTAGGAATGACAATGACCAACTTCATTTGAGGGGTAGATTTTCCAAGTTGGATAAAAATTTCAACAACTTTTTATTTACTTGTGACAATAAGAATGAGATCTTCTTTATCGATGCTTGTGTCTAGATTTACTTTTAATTACCCTCTATAAGGAGTTGGGTGAAGGTGATAAAAGACTGAGCTTCATTTTGGTTCTAGCCTCTAGAAGTTTGATACCCTTTTTGGTTAAGCTATGACTTCTAGCTCTTCATTCAAACAACCTTTCTCATTAGGGATGATAACATTGGGCCTCCTTCCTCTTAATGGAAGGTGAGAAATAGGCTAGTTTTTCATGATGACAACCTTAATCAGTCCAGTAGTAGGTGCCTTCTTGAACCAAACAATCTTAGAGATGGTCCCAAACTTGATATGAACTTCAGCCACTTCTATGGCAACCATTGATTAAGGTAAATACATAGTTGATACTGCCCTCAGGATGATGGTGTATCTTAGGACAAAGATATTCTTCGTTGTTGTTATTTGATTCTTTCTTTTATAAAAGAGAACACAATTTATCAGTCTTCAATCATAATTCTATCTTATTAGAGTCTTTATCATATTAACTAAGTTTATATACTTGGAGAAAAAGTCAAGTTCTATTGAGCGTACCAAAGTTTATGGAATTGATTGGTGGAGGCCTCGGGCGCAACCTCTAATCACAAATCAAAATTTATTTTAATTTAAGTATGCTATTAGGTATTATGGGAATATTGACTTCCAACAGACGCAAACTCCTATTATTAATTACCCCGATGATTGTCAAGAACCTTCTAAAGCAAGAAACTTAGCTAATAAAATAAAGGCATAAAAAGAAAAGAAGAAAATATTTAATTGATTTTATGAAATGATATATTCCTTAAGTAAGGGTATGCCCTCACTTTATAATGAATGTCAATATGAAATTATAAAAATTATGAAAGAAATGAAGAATGAAAAAGAGAAAGAAAGAGTGGAGAAGAAGTTTTGATATGTGTTGTTGCCTCACTCCCTTGCCTAGACCACATGGCATTTGACTCAAATTGACTCGGTCTCCGATAACCATTGATGGCATTGTCTGATGGAATGTGGAAGAGAATGGGAGGAGTTCAAAGTATTTCCAATAGTTTTGAGCATTGAAGATAACATCATTTGGTTTGGTGACAACACCAACGGCTTATACGGTTAGGTATAGCTTTAAAAATTGCATCGTCAACTACTTTTGGGACTGACTAGCTTGAAGGGTGCATCATCAACTACTTTTAGGGTTGACTAACTTGAAAGAGTGTATCATCAATGACTTCTAGGGTTGACTAGCTTGCAGAGTGAGTCATCAACTATTTGTGGGCTTAACTAGCTTAAAGGGCACATTGTCAACGACTTTTGGGTTTGAGTAGCCTAAAAAGGCATATTGTCAATGACTTGTAGAGTTGACTAGCTTAAAGGGTGCATCATCAATAGTTTCTATGGTTGACTAACTTGAATGATGCATCGTCAACTACTTCTTGGATTGATTAGCTCAAAAGAGCCCATCATTAATAACTTCTAGGTTGACTAGCTTAAGGGTGCATTATCAACTACTTCTGGAATTGACTAATTTGAGAAATACATTGTCAACTGCTTCTGGGTTGACTAGCTTGAAGGGCACATCATCAATGACTTTTAAAGTTGACTAACTTGAAAGAGCATATCATCAATGGCTTCTAAGATTAACTAGCTTTAAAGGTGCATCATCAATAGCTTCTATGGTTAACTAACTAGAGGGTGCATCATCAACTTTCTAGGGTTGAGTAGCTTAAAGGGTGCATCATCAACAGCTTCTGAGATTGACTAACCAAGGAGAATATCGTCAAGCACGCAGACTTCGAGGTGCCCCTGCTAAAGGACAACTTCACTTGGTACTTGCTGGCAAGGAAGATGCCGTTGGTGTCTAAGCTGCCAGCATCAAACTTGTTTAACCAGGTGATGTTGCACAAGGCACTGAAGGCCGCTAGAGCAAAGTTGGGGCAGGATGTGATAAGCTACAGCGAGGCAGAGCTGGTGGCAGTTGATCATGCAACTAGGCTGTCCAAGAGCTGCTCTAAGTTTCGAGGGATGTTTTCTTTCTTTCTGTATTTTGTGATGCTATTTGTCGTAGTTATAGTTAAGAAGATAAATATTATTGTTGTTCAGGTGGTGTCTGTTGCCCACTAGCCCGGCAAAGGAAGGGTGTTGATTGATTGATAAATGATTTGGCCAAAATGGCTTCTTTTCCAACAATTTTGTCACTTGAGCTTAGATTTGTTTTTAAAGAAAATTTATCGATAAAATAATTTTAACAGAGATTTGTGAGATGAACGGATCACATGTGAAAACCCAAAACCGTGGGCCAAAAGTGGCTTTTTTTCCATCAATTTTGTTGCTTGAAGTAGATATATTGTTTTGAGGAATTATTGTTCAACTAATTTATATCGTCTAATAACACTTCATTGGTTGCTAATAGGATTTGAATTCTAATCTCTTTATTGTGATTCTATGTCTTTTAGATGTTTAAAAAAATCAAAGTGGATATTGATGTCACGAAGTCCTCATTGGATATTCTTGATAGAGTTCGGTCTGCTACCGGTTTCGATCTAAGAGTCTTTCTAATATCACAATCCACTAGGCTATTTCTTTGGTCTATTTGCAAAAAGAAGATACTATAAAAAAAACCATTAGGAACTCTCTAGTGGTGACCACTTTGATGCTTAAATTAATTTAGGCCTCACCAATATAGTGTAGCATAATTACTAAGCGTTAGTTTCTTACCTTCACTAAGAGGATGATATTTATAGGTTCATAAGACGATTGGATTTATCTCGAATTCCATGATGTGTGCCCTTTTTTTGTCAGCCTCCTTGTGACTAATTGATGTGAGATTGATACAAATCCCAATTTTTTTGGAGTCAATCCCTAGAGATCACTATCTGCTAATTTCCATGAATGCCTAATTTCTTCCACATATTGGTTAGGCAAATTGGATCACCTTTTATTACCTTGGGATTAGTATTCCATCTCGAAGTACTGAGATAAGGTAATTCTAAGAGAAACTTGGTCATGTTCATCTTGGTCGCCTGCCTCGAAGCTCAGCTTTTAGTCACCTTGCTTGGCCACCTCGGAGTTCAATCTTTAATCACCTCGGCTGGCGACTTTTGCTTTACACCAAGTTTTACTAAGATAGTCATTTTGGTTCAGTGTATCATTAGTGCTCTCCAACTCCAAGCCCCAACTCACAAGCTCGGCGACTTGATGACTAGAAATGTATCAGCCTTTCATCATCAGGGCTCTTTGTAACTCAAGTTACAACCTTTTTCTTTTGAGATGTTAGGCATCAGCTGCCACACTGCTTGGGGAACCGAACCATGACTTTGCTCAATATTCCATGATGTAAGGTGCCAGCCATCGCATCGCTTGAGCCTTTGCTTCAGCAAATCTTGTGTAATCGTTAGGGTTTTATCTCTTTTCAAGGTGATGGTCCTGAGCTATCTGCTCGCCTATCAATGCAGCGCTTCGCATGCCTCGTGATCCTTCTCCCCAAAGTTGTTCTTGATTAGATGAAGGAAACATGTCATTAGGGATCCAAGTGAGGGTTTTAAGATTCCTGTCCCTTGGACTTTAATGTTCTAGATCACACCATATGGAGACAATCAAATGGTAGGAAGAGACCTATATAAAGGATCCTTTCCCTTCGACTTTAGCAAGTTCACAAACCCTTGCTTTCCTCTTACTTGAATTTTTGTCTTTCACTGACAAACCTACTCTCAATGATGTCCTCTCCTACTCCCTCTGCCTCTAGAAAGGGATCTCCCACTCCCAAGTAAGATGCGGCTCTTTCTACGAAGAAAACTTCAACTTCTTCTGATGTTTCAGGGTAGACAACCCTAGCCATAAAGAAGTCTTCAACACCTCACGTGGCCTCAATGTCGACTACCAAAGGCTAAGGTCTATCTAGATCTGGCTTGACATTTGTGCTGAAGGAGGCTCAAGAGTCTGCTTGTGGTCTATCCATTGTGCCATTAATTATAAAGTCTATCATACCATCTACTGCACCTTCTCTTGTGGGAGCTAGCTTTAGGCTGACGATCGTTCATGCCTCAAAAGGCTCTGATATCCATCTTGCCCTTGGCTTCAAGTGAGTTTAAACTTTAAATACACTACAACACCCCCCCCCCTCCCACCTCTTTTTTGCTCTTTATAGCTTTAGTGTGAACTTCTTGTTTTGGTCCAATCAAACTATCATACAGGATAGAAATATGAAGTCTATAGGGGAACTATTGTTTTACCTTGGGACCCATATAATGTCAAACATTGCATAGCCAATGGCTCAGTAGTCACCAAATTAGGTTCAGTGTTCACAGGTATAGGGCTATATATTATTTGAACTAAGACATACCCTTGTATTTTATTATATATTCCCAAAGTAAGTATTTGGATTTTTTAGTCCACACTCCAAAAGAAAAATCTTGAGCAAGTAGTCAGTGTATTTGACATTTTAGATAGGAGCGCGTTAGACCTATGGGGTCAAAAGAGGACGGTAGAGGTCTTAGGCAGGAGTTTGAGTTCGAGTTTAGTACCTATTAGGAGATGTTCAAAAGTGGACCTAGGTATCCTATGGATGCTTTTGCTAAGGTCATTTTGAGATATTAGGATTTAGCCCTAAACTAAATTGTGCCAAATACCACATCCGAAGGCATCTTTCTTACCATAGAGATGTTTAGAGATGCTTTCAAAGGCTGCCAAGGCTCCAATACTAGGAATTAGTGGTATTTTGCCTCTAAATATAGTGTAGGTTGTTTGCCTTCAACCCTAACTCCATTCATTCTCGGAAGGATCATCCAATTAGGGTTTTTTCTAGAGTAGATTCAAGCCTCCTTTGTGAGTGGGGTGATCCTTCTTCCCATAGAGATGGTCCTAAAATTTGACCCGAGCCCACTGACTCCTTGTATCCTAAGTAGAGGAGGTTGAGAGCACTAGGTCCAACCCTCATATGGTCTGATGAAGCCTATTTGGAGTGACACAACCTATCCATTATTTAGACAATTGGTATGAATTTTGACCCTCATATCTTAGAGATTTTCTTCTCTTTTTCAAGCAAGTTTTGCCTCAGTCTAATTATGGAATGTGACACTTGTAGGGATTGCTCAAATCTCATTCATGAATGAACATTTAGTAGGGAGGTGATCCTCATGTGTCGTCAGCTACACATGCTCACAAGAAACCCTTTGAGTCGAAGACTCTTGCTCATTCCCAAGTGGTAGCTCACAGCCAAGGGAGGAGAAAGAGGGAGGAAGGAGAAGAAAGCTAAGGTGCCAGTGAGGAGTGAGCAAGAAGAGACAAGGAACACCTCTTCCTTCTTCCTCGCCATCTCGAACCAAAGTAGCCGAGGAAACTACCTGATCGCCAACTCATCATATGATGGTGAAGATGGTTGATCATGGCAAGGGGGCTACCCCTATAGCCGCTCCTTCTCTAAGATGCATCAAAGTGAGAGGGCAATCTTCCCTAAATCACCGAGGTGCTTCGAGAGAAGGTATTGATGCCAAGTAGTACTTCCTAGAGGATTTTGGGGAGAATATCAACTCCTTCATTTCCCAGCTCTCTAATGATAAGCTTTTTTTTGATAGTTTCCCTCTTCTTTCACATCACTATCTAACCTTTGATTTGGTTACAGGTGCTGCATTTTTTTTACTATGTAAGGCATCAATTTTATGAGGCTCAGCGGCTATCAATGGCCAAGAAGAGCAAGGCCAAGGAAGCAACAAACTTACTCTGCTCTTAACTTGAATCTCTTCAACTCAATATGGAGGAGATTAAGAAAGAAGATGGAGGAAGAGAAGAACCTCCTCATGGCCGAGCACTACTCAACTTTGTCTAGTCTACAATATTTGAAGGCTCCGCATCAGGACACTCTAAATAATGCTAAAATTGAAGTGGTCGCCATATTCCTCCAGACCTCCAAACATGTGAACGCCTTGAAACTAAATAAGATGAAAGCCATCCTAGAGTTCAAGGCCAGTGATGAATATCTTTGAGATCATGGCCAACTCTTTGCCAACTCCTTCTTGGAAGGATACCTTGTCTTCCAGGACACGGTGAAGTAGACTCACTGTGAATTTGAGTTTGATCTCGATTACCTTTGGGTCAAATTTTATAATAACCTGAGGGTTCACGGTCTCAAGTGGGAGTACGAGGAGCTCATCTGGAGGAATGCCGAGGTAGCCAAGGTAGGAGGAGCTAAAGTGAGAGTCCAGGGGCTGAGTGAGTCAGCAGAGTTTTTTGAGCCTCTCAATATATCTAATTAACTATTCTTTTTTCTTTTCTTTATGTAATGAAAGAATTTTTATGCAAGCCTTAGTTCATACTTTAATAAAAAATCTTATCTCTTTCTAAACCTTTGTTGTCTCCTTTGGTCCAGTTTTCAAACCAAAATGGATCGATTAATTCTTTTTCAAAGAATCAACCTTAGTCAATCCACCACTAATGCTTCCTTTAGCAAACAGCTTAAACAAGCATTTAAGCCAAGTCTTTTGGAAAAATTTCCTCAAGTGTTAGCTCAGCCAATGTCTTGATTAGTTTGCTCATGGCTACAAACATTTCATCTAAATGAATGTCATGGGCCTAAAACACTCTTATATCCTTACACCTAGATCAAAATCCAAAGCGCCTAATGTCTCACCCTTAGTCATGGCTCGGGCAGCCAAGGGATGAATGTCTTTACACCATAATTGAGATTTCCTTGGGGTGAAGGAGTTTGCTTTTCTAAATGAATACCTCAACAAAAAACTGAAGCACTCGGTTGGACCGTTAGGCAAGTAGAGCCTTTTTTTTTGCATCTTAAGAGATAATGCTTTGGTGGAATTGCCAAAGCACCTGGATGGATAATATGGTTGGTAAAGCTTGGTTTTATGGCTTAACAACCAATGCTTCAATTGGATGACTAAAGCACCTAGTTGGACCATAAGGCCAACAGAGACAGGTTTTTGTTGGCTTAATAATCAATACTTCAATTAGGTGACAAAAGCACCTAATTGGACAATAAGGCTGGTAGGGCTAGTTTGTTGAGGCTTAATAACTAGTACTTCAATTAGGTCATTGAAGCACTTGGTTGGACCATAAGGCTAGCAGAGCTAGGTTTTTGTACTAGCAACAAACAATCTTTTTGATAAATAGAAACTTTATTAAAGATAAAACTTTCTAATGTTGTTGACATGTCAAGTTTGAGGAAGTGCCTTGCTATCCGGAAGTTCCAACTTGCAAGTCCCTGGCCCCACAACTCGAGCAACCTTGTACGAACCTGCCTAATTTGAGAATAACTTTCCTAAATCACAAGTATCAAGGTTAGCTCAGTGGAGTATCCAATCTCTAGGTTACAGTTCCTGGTTCCAATCTTGATTGTTATAATATCGAGCTATAGATTGCTGGTACTCAGCAACCCTCATGTATCCCTTTCTTGGACCTCCAAGGCTAGATCCTTCTCAACTCAGATGTTCACCTTGTTTAGCTCAGGATCATAACCTTCCACTTGAGGTAATATGAACCCAATGTCCATGGGTATGACAACTTTGATTTCATAGGCAAGCATGAAGGGTGACTCTCCAATTGTCATTCGTGGGGTTGTTCAATATGATCGTAGAACATGTGGTAACTCCTTGATCTAGGCACCCCTTGCTTATTCAAGGGGTTTCTTTATTCCTAAAAGTAGAGCTCGATTGGTTACCTCCACTAAGTTGTTGAACTAGGGGTGTGCCACTAAAAATTAATCTTTGCTCTATGTGGAGACTATGACAATATTCTTTAAAGCTTGTGTTGTCAAATTATTTACCATTATCTATGACTAGCACCCAGGGTAACCCAAATTGGCAAGTTACATTCTACTAAAAGAACTCTTAGATCTTCCTCTCATTGATTGTGGTGAAGGGCTCAGCTTTCACTCATTTAGTAAAGTAGTCGATTGTGACTATTAAGAATTTTCTCTGTCCTAAAGCTAAAAGAAATGGACTAGGAATGTTCATCCCCTACTGGTCAAAAAGTTAAACAACTCGAGTCTGCTAGAGTTGAATTGCTAGGTTGTGATACACCGAGACATATTTCTAGCATTGTTTGCATTTGGCAATGGACTTAGCTACTTGGGAAGCCATAATGATCCAATAAGAGTCTTGTCAAAGAAGCTTGTGGGCAAGGGCTTGGCCCCCATCGTAACTTCCACAAATGCCTTCATGCACGTTGGAGAAGGAAAATTCAACTTCTTTAGGCTTTAGGCAATGGATTAATGGTTGGGCAAATGCTCTCTTGTGTAAGACCACGTTTATTAAAGCAAAATTTGGAGTTAACTTCTTAACTTTCTAAGCTTCTTTCAGATCCTTTAGAAGCTTTCCTTCCTTGAGGTAAGAGATGATAGGATCCATCCAGCAGGACTCCCCACTCACTATGTTCACCTTGCCAGATTTTGAGTAAATTGGTTGTTGAAGGCTCTCCATGAAGATCTACCTTGGCTTAGAATTTGAGGAAGCCGAGGCCAATTTTGTGAGGGCATCCACTTCTATGTTGCTATTCTAGGGGACTCGACAAATTTTCACTTGATCCATCTTATCAATGAGCTTCTACACTTTAGTTAGGTATTGAACCATGGTTGCATCTTTCGCTTTGTATTCTCTAGTAAATTATAGACATACAAGTTGAAAATCGCTAAACACCTTCATCTTCCTAGCACCTACTGCTAGCACAACACATAACCCAATTAGGAAAGCCTCATACTCTAAAATATTATTAGAGGCTTCAAAAAAAAGCCACGCCTCACTCTTCCATCAGGACTCAAGAGGATATAGCTGATTTTGCAACCAGACTCACAAGATGAGTCATCCACCTAGACTTCCCATGATTTAGCTTCCGACCCTATAGGATATGAAGTAGTTTCCACCAAAAAATTTGCCAAAGCCAGGGCTTTGATAGCTTTTTGACGATCAAAGGTTACAACAAATTAAATTAACTCAATGGACTAATTGAGCAGCCTTCTTAGATTTCTAGCTTCTGTAGTGTTTGTTGAAGAGGGAGATTGGAGAGAACCATAACCGAATGTGGTTGAAAGTATGGACGGAGTTTTTGAGTTGCAAGTACTACCACATATGCTATTTTCTCGAGTGGAGGATATTGAATCTCTACCCCCATGAGCATAGGGTTCATGTAATATATGGGGTGCTATCTTCTATCCCGATCACTTATTAACACCTAGCTGATAGCTTGGTCCCAAGTAGCTATGAATAGGAAAAGTGTCTCATTCAGTTCAGGCCTCACTAACAGGGGAGGCTCTCCCAAGTGTCTTTTTAGGGCTTTAAAGGCTTGGTCACATTCCTTTATCCACTTGAAACTAGAGTTTTGCTCGAGTGCTTTGAAGAAAGTCAAGCATTTTTCACTCGACTGAGATAAAAATTGGTTGAGGGCAAATAGCCATCCTGTAAGGCTTTGTATTTCCTTGATAGAACTCAGAGGCTTCATCTGCAAGATGGCTGTAATCTTCTTAGAGTTGGCCTCTATCCCTCCTCTGCAAGATGGCTATAATCTTCTTAGAGTTGGCCTCTATCCGTCCTTCTAAGATGAGGTAGACAAGGAATTTTCCAGAGCCCACGTCGAAGACACTTCTCTAGTTTTAGTCTCATCTTGAATTTCTAAAGGGTATTGAAGGTTTCTTCTTGATCTCCCATGTGTCATTTTGTTTGAGGGCTTTTCAGTAGCGTGTCATCAACATATACTACTATGTTTCTTCCAAGCTGGGCTTCAAAGACTTTATTCACCATCTTTGATATGCTGCCCCTATATTTTTTAGACCCAAGAGCATTATGACATAACAAAAGATACCTTAGTTAGTGATAAAGGTGGAATATTCTTCATCTTTGGGATGCATCTGAATTTGACAGTATCTTGAGAATGCATCTAGGAAGTTCAAGAGTTTGTGGCCTGAGGTAAAATCAATAAGTTGGTCAATCTTTGATAGCGAATAGTTATCCTTTGGGCATGCTTTGTTTAGGTCAGTGAAGTCGGCACACATCCTCCACTTGCCATTGGACTTTTTTTACCATTACCACACTGACTAGTCACTTAGGCTAAAGGACTTTCCTAATGAAAATTATATTGAGAAGTTTATTTACCTCTTATAATAAGGTTTTCTAGCATTTGGGGGGGGGGGGGGGGGGGGGGGGGGGGGGGTTGGGGGGGGAGGGGGGCGCGTGCTGGAAAATGCCTCTTTTTTCATTTGACAAGTTGGAGCTTTCCATCATGGCCAACTCATGTAGTGCTACCAAAAGGTCTATTCCAAGTGGATCCTCTGGGGACCAAGCAAAGACATCCTATTTTTTTTGAAGAAACATTTCGAGCTTAGATCACATAAGGCCTATAAGATTCACTCTAAGTTTTAGCATTCTCCACAAGTATTCTCGATGATCAAGTTGATGAGTTATTCTATAGGCTTGATGGACATCCTTTTTGGTTCAACAAGAGACACATTGACTTCTACAATTGTCAAAGCTTTTCCTTTTGAGTTGGGTTGTTGTGCCTGTAGGCTGCTTCACATCTTCTAATAAGGCTTTAGTCGAAAATCTTATAAGTAGGTGAAAGGTAGATATTATTATTTGAAATTAATTGAGCATCAAATGCCTAAGGATCACATTATAGGAAGATTTTGCTCTTACTAATATGAACTTGGACTTAATTATGGAGCTTTTGGGGTTCCAATTGAAAGGAGTAGTCTAATTACTTTGAGTGGCATCCTTGAGTTGCTCACAAACCCAGTGAGTGTCCCAATATATAGTTCCATCTTTTTTTCTATCCTCATTTGGTCATAAGCGTAGGTGAACAAGATATTCACCAAGCTTTCCATGTCAATCATGATATGTTACGTGATATATCCATCAAAGATTGTTGAGACCACTAACACATCATGATGGGGGTGCCAAAATGCCTTCCAAGCCCATGGCAGAGAAAGCCATATCCCCATATTGCGACTTGTCTGATGAATTGTTGACATGACCTCTGTAGATGAATATCTCAATTTCATCTTTGAGATGTCAATATTCTTTCATATCCTGGCCATGGTCTCTGTCAAAATGGCAATCCTTGGATTTGTCCAACCTCTACTAGTTGCAAAGAAGGTAAGGCCTTCTCAGGAAGCTTTGATGATTGACCTAAGCTAGTACTTTTATCCTTGAGTTGTTTAGAGGCATGTAAGCTTAAAAATCAAATCAATACTCCCTTCTCTTGGTTCTCTGTTTCTTTGACTAAAGAGCTCTAGGCTCCCAGGACTCTTTCCTTGACCTGCTACTGCCCTCTGATTCCCTTTTTGCGGAGATTACTTCTTCTACATCTATGTGTTCTCATGCCAATTGGATAAATTCTATCAAGCTCTTGGGAGGTTGATGGGCCATCTCATAGGCCACCCAAACTTGTTTGATCTCATTAATTACTATAGTGAGGATAATAGAGTTGTGCAATTATGCAACTTCTAACTAAAATTTATTAAACTGAGCCAAATACTCCTTAAGACTCTATCCTTATTTTTGCTTCAAAGTCAAGAGTGTGGATGGGTCCTTTCATCGAGGCACCAATGAGATGAATTGCTTTATAAATTTGTTGGCCAAGTCATTGAAGCAAGTGATAAAGTACCTTGGGAGCCTAGTGTACTAAGCTTGAGCTTACCCTTATAGCATTATTGAAAATACCTTACACATGGTAGAGTCTCATGCCCCTTATAGAATCACTGTGTTTCTGAATGTGCTAACATGTTCAACCAGATCCTTCAAACCATCATATACTTTGTAGGGAGGCTTGTAAAGCTTTGATTACACCTGAGAATACATAATTTCAGAGATTAGTGGAGTGTCATACCTTACTTGATTCAAGTGAATTGGTACTCCAGACATTTCCCAAGTTATGTGGGACATAGCCTCTTTTTGAGTACCTTGAATAGCCCTAGTCGAGTCTCAGCTGGTGTATGCATAATATGTATCCTCATTAGTTGGGTCATAAGTGGAGTCACACCTCTCGTAATCCCTAGAGGCTTGGTGCTGAAGAGAGACTCATGCTGAAAGGTCCTGATGACATGAGTAATGATATCCATCGGGATGTGCCTGGCTAATAGTCTGTGGTTAAGGTTCATTTTGATGGCCATTTGCACAGGATCCTAGGCCTAAGCTTGAGGTTGAGTTTGGATGTTGCGAGCTTGGAGATGTTGCATTATCCGAGGAACAACTCCCTAGGTGTAATCTAACATTCAAATTAGAGATGGAGAAGAAGGTGAATATCATATGTTTAGAGTGTTTGGGTTCTAGTCCCTTACTCCAAGGGTGTGGTCTAGTTCATGTAGGAAGTCTTCAACCTTTTCATTGGAGATGGCAATGGCCTCCCCTCTTGCCCCAATGGAGGGTTGGGATGACCTCGTCCTGATTTAGGTGACTCATTCGCATTTTGGGAGCCATTGCTCTTAAGCTGACATTCTTGTCCTTACAATCACTGATGATGTCATACCTAATTTGATGGGCCTGCTTAGGTTGTGGCTTCTACTAGGGTCGGTCTGTTTAACTTGTTGGAGTAGGTTGAATCTCATCCTTGGTCTGGTAAACATAGTTCAACCTAGGGATGCTAGCTTAATCGTGCGAAAAGTGAAAACCATAATTTCAACTTTTATAGGACTTGTTTCTATAGCTTTTTTTTAACAGGAGAAACCCAGTTCTAGATTAAAGTTGAACTTTGACCGGGTCAATTTTAAATAGGGCATAACTAAAAGTAATTAACATTTTTTTATAAATTGGAGAAACCCATTTCTTTTATCAAAGTTGAACTTTGACCGGGTCATTTTTGAAAAGGGCATAACTAAAGTAATTAGGTAAAAGGGAAAGAACTTTTGTGAAATATTTCAATATTAAATTCTAACAAAATCAGTCGGTATTATTTGGTTCAAAATCAGTATCAGAATTAAAGTTAAGATTAACAAACCATCTTTGTAAACTAATATTTTTTTATTAAAATTAATCTTACAATAATTTAATTTAATAGCAGTATAAAATAAATAATATTGATTTTGTAAGAAAAAAATCTGAAATAAATTGATCTTGATTCTGATCCCAAATCAAATGGTGCCTTAAACACCATCTCTTCCATTGCGAAAATTTCTTGTGCGCGCAACATCGAAAGGAGAATCACTAGAGTGGATTTTGAGAGTGGTCTTGCCACAAGTTGTTAGGGCGCAAGGAGGGTGGTACTACACGAAAACTCTTTATTTTCTTGGCCGAGCCATGTTGGTAATTTGTTAACTTGTATTTTGAAGTATATTGCATAGAAATCTTGTAGTTGTGCTACGATTTTGAAATTTTGTTTATCTATATATTTTTTAATGTTTTGATCTATACCTTTATCTTATAGTAACTTTAGAATTCTATATGGGAAGCCCAATTGTGGACTAACCTTAATTAATTTTAGCAATACTAGGCTTTTATTAATTTGGTTTAGTCTTGATGTAATAAGTAGTGCTTGTGGGTTTTGGATATTGCTGTTGGGAAATATGAGGATGTGGAGGGATAATTGTGTAATATGATACATGTTGAGTTAGGGCCATACTTGTTTGATTTTTGGTAATATTATTTGATGTAGAAATTAATGTATAATACATGTTATTTTTTTCATTAATTTAGGTGTTGGTCATAAATTGTAGAAGTATAATTTATTTATAATTTCATCTCTGTCTAGCAAGATAAGTAAATAAATTATTCTATCTTATGTTAAGTTGTAACAATTATTTGATAGTTTATGAAATTATTGTATGATTTAATATTTAGGTAAAAATTGAGTCTATGATAATTTATTTGAATCATTGATATATGATCTTGAGTTTATATTTTTGGATTTAAAAAAACTCACGTTGAAACATCTATTTTAGAAAACTTTGAGAACTAGTTATAGTTATTTATTTTCACTATGAAATTATATAAAGATTGGAGAAAGATTTTGTTAAACATCTCTTAGTAATACCTATATTCTGATTATATGATATAATCCTATCAGTGAAAGAAAATCCTGACTATGTCGATGTGTATATATGATCATGAGAAATCAGTTTCACTTTTATTTTATGAGAGGATCTCAGGTGTTATGTGTATAACCTAACGATAGAAATTAAATGTGGCACTTTGTATTTTTACTTAATCTCAAATGTTATGTGTGATCTATATCTTGGGTTAAATGCGTGACTATACTTTCTATTAGTGACTAAAATATATTTTCAATTAATTTTGGAACTCTGAATATGATAAGATAGTTATTTATTTGGTCTTGTGTATATGTTATTTTAATTATATTTTATGACTATATGACTTTGATATCTTGAAAATCTCGATTCCAAACTTTAATTCAGAAATATATTATATATATTTTCACTGAAAAATGACTCATTTACTTATATGTAAAACATAAAATACTTTAGGGTTTGGAAAGAGTGACGCCATCATTATTTTTGTGCCTTATTCCTTGGCATTCTTTTTTGTCAATCTCTAATGCTTATGACCTCTTCTCCTTTTGACTTTCTAGAGGCTTCATGGTTGGTGAAAGAACTACTATATTGCCCCTGTTGGTCCTTCAACCCATCTCATCCACTAACTCCTCTTCTTTTGGTGCAAGATCCTTCAAAGCCTTTGTTCCACCTGTGGTGTGAGTCAAGGGCTATGATCCAATGAGGTTTAAGTTCCAAGATTTGGTGAAGCATTACAATTTTCTAGTGACACTTGAGTCTCCAAGTGGGGGGATACCAATTAGAACTTTGCCTCACATGCCATAAGCTTTAAGGTGTATCTAGAGTACTTTTGATGTGGGTTGTGGTACCCTGTACCCCTTCTATGGACAAGTTCTGAGGAACTATAAGTTGTCCCTGATTAATTGACTCAATGGGTGGAGGGAATTAGTTTGCCTTTTGGTTCTTTGTTGATAAGACTCAGTAGAGCTGATTGTAGTGTTTAACCCTAAACAATTTCAAAATCAAAGCCCAATTGAATTTAGGTCTGAGTCAAGCTCCAACCCATTTCAGATCTGAATTTATGTTAAATAGATGAAGTTGAATTCATGTCAATTTGACTTGTTTTAGTTTACACTCAATCCGGCTGGATTTGGAGAAAATTTAGCATTTTATAGATAGGTCCTTGGGTCAAAAATATAAAATTATAAATAGGTCTCTAGTCAAATTTCAAGTTTACAAATAAGTTGTTGGACAAATTCCAGGTTTAAAAATGGGTCATTGTTTAAATTTTAACTTTATAAATCCATGGTCAAATTCCAGGTTTATAAATAAGTTTTTAGTCAAATTTTAGATTTACAAATCTAAAATAAAGGCTTGAAAAATCTGAGTTCACACATAGGCCTACAAAAGAGGTCATTCTTGCACTTTTGCAAATAATCCCTCAATAAGTTATAAATTCATACATGAAATAAAATACAACATGATGAATAATTTACAAATAAGCCTTTTACAAAATTAAAATTACAAGTAGGTCCAATTTTATTGCATTTTGCACATACACTTTTGTAAATATGCCCCTAAGAGCCTTAAGAGCTAAAATAAAGGTTCCCGAGGATTATTTTACAAAAAAGAACTCTAAAATTTCAAGTTTTACATATCAATCCCTTAAAATTACAAATTTTGATAGTATCTCCTTAATTTGTGATTTCACACAATAATACAAATACGAAATCTTATTGATTTTGTCCAGAACATCACGCACATCAAATTCAAGAAAAAAATTGCAACAATGCACAATAATCACAACATTAATATCCATAATATTTTGAAATTCAGATTAAGATTGGCCTGATTTGATTATCCTAATAGCAACTATAAAATTTGAAAGAATCCTATTTATGGGGGAGCAATCTAGTGAAACTAGCCCCTGAACATGTCCATCTCAATCCAAAAAAAGTAAAGTCAGCAACTGACCAAACTCAAGTTTAGGATGATAGAATGTTAGATTAACACCTTTCTAGCCCATCAAGCCCTAGTGGCACAACCACCTTATTATCTCAACAATGCCTTAGAGGCCTTGCAATGTCACTATTGACATGTCCCTTGTATGATCTAGAAAAATTATCATCTTAACATGCCTCTATGGCCACTACAAATTCCTCTCCACTACACAGATACAGAGTTACAATTGCATTAATGACAAAGATCTAGCTTGGTAGATCACATTCAATATCATGATCTCAGTCATGACACCTCAGGGATATATGTGAATTCTCTAGAGCACCTTTACTCTTGCCATTAATGAGGTGTTAGTCAATTACAAGCTAGTGCAAATTTCCAACACCCTTTCATTGACAAGAATATATTCAAATGTCAACTCAGAGTCCATGAGTTATGCCATCCAACTTCTTTGACAAGCTTTTGTTCAGGTATAAAAGCCCAAGGCCAACCCTTAGTAAGAGGTTGGGATCACCTTGATATGTCTTTACCTAAAGACTCCTTGAAAAATGCCCTTTCATGTATATTGTTGTATCTTCTTCCTCATACGAGCTCTAAGCAGCTCAGGCATCACTACTACAACCATGACACAACTCTGCTCCTACTTGATTCTCACATAGTCCGTAGGCCCTAGGACCCTCATAAGCCTTAGGGTGGCATAACCCTAGCTAGTTCAAGAACCTCCACTCTACAAATTATTCCATCAGAGACCTATATTGACTTGAGTGTTGGAGGGTCTTTGTCATAAGTACTCCTGCTACCTAGAATTCTTGCAAGATGCTAGTAGAAGTTTGTATTGCCACAACCCAAAGCATAGACCAAAAACTACAATAATTGGAGGACCCTCTTTTTGTCCTCGAGTTCCACATCTACCTCTAAATTGGAACCAGCTTGAGAGGCTCTTCTCAATCCTTTGATACCAAATGAAGGATCGGTCCATCACAACCTCTAGTTCCATACTCCATCTTTTGGTTCTAGAGGAAGGGCTATGAGCTAGCTCTGACCATGCATCAAACAAGCATCACACCTGGGGGGCCAAAAACCCCCAAGAGAATCTCCCAAGGCAACAGGATCATATGATGCCTAACAAAGCAAATCTTGTAATGATGACTTTAAGGTTGTCTTCTCAACAATCAACTCGGTAGGGACAAAAACTTTTCATGTAGGTGCTCTACAACAACCTACTCTTACTCAAGCAAAGAGAACTTGGGGGCTGCCGAGTAGCCCTAGATTCACATCCCCTAGATAGAAAAAGCTGGGGGCTAGCATCATTAGACTCATCAGATCAAGATCAGGCAACCCTAGTAGAACAAACTACCTCTGTCAATCTTGATGCAATGGGATAGAGGACTTACAAAATAGAAAAAAAAATTTCTTTGCATCTCGAAGAAACACTCACTTATTTCCTATTGATGAACCAAGATATCTTCTTATGGACCCAGATGACAAGGAGAAGATGACGTGTATTACCCACATGGGTACATACTGCTACATCATGATGACTTTCAGGTCTCAAAAACATGGGAGCCACCTACCAGTGTATGGTGGACAAAGTCTTCTAAAACCAAGTGGACAAAAACATATAAGTCTAGGTCGATGACATGCTTGTCAAAATCCTCCAAACTAAGGAGCATCTCACTGACCTTTCTATGACCTTTTACACTCTTAGGAACTATCGGGTTAGGCTTAGTCTAGAGAAATGTGTTTTCCACATAGGGTCCAATAAGTTTCTTAACTTTATGGTTACATAAAGGGGCATGAAGTAAATATGGAGAAGATATGGGCAATCTTGGAGATAGAACCATCGATATCCATTAAGGGAGTTCAAATCCTCAATAGCCACATAATAGCCCTCTCTTGATTTCTATTGAAGTCAGGGGAGAGGGGTGTCTTCCCTTCTACAAATCCTAGAAGAAAAAGAAAGATTTTTAGTGGGATGAGGAGTGCAATCAAGTCTCTGCTAATCTCAAGCAATACCTATCCTTGCCCCTCTTTGAAGCCAATTCTAAGAGAGACATTGTACTCCTATGTTATAGTAGGCATACAAACTATAGGTTTTCTATTTATTAGCATTTGCAATAACCTACAATCTTTTATTATTACATAAGCCATGTTTTGGGGGAAGCTAAGGCTTGATACCCTCCAATAGAAAAGCTTGCATATGTAGTGGTCCTCTCTTCCAAAATGTTATGACCATACTTCCAAGCTCTCCACAAAGTGATAATGACAAACCAACCCCTACAATGTGCCTTAAAATGGCTAATGACATTAGAGATACTACTAAAGTGGATGATCAAGCTTAGCTAGTTCAATGAATGATATTAGCTTTGAATAGTCAACAAGATCTAAGCACTTGCATATTTCATGACTAAAATTCACCACAAGAAATTGGGGCATTAGTGATGCATATTACCTGATTCAAATATTACCTATCATCCTCTAGAAGCAACACCAATTGGTGGTGCTCCATGATAAATTCCGCCAATAAAGCCAAGTTCAATTGACTGAACTTGAAGTTTAGTCATCCGAATGCAGTACGTAGAGATTCTTTTCTCTCTGTTTGCTGCATTCAGATGACCAAACTTACAATTCAGTTGACAAAATATGTAATATCTATCTACTTTTAATCTAACCCTAGCCACAAATATAATTGTCTCTCACCTCCTCTTTTGTGTGATCTTGGATCTCAGCTGCCTCCATCTCATTATTGGTTCCTTGAAGATCTATTCCACTAGTGCTTCCCCTTGAACCCTCCTCTAGCAAGGCTAGCCTCATCTCCAGTGAAGGACCTCCCTCTTCCTCTCTAGCTCGGCATCATCTTTGTCTCTAACCCCATCCTCCTCTTGGTCTTCTCTTTATCTCCCAACTCTCCATTCTTTGGTAGCAGTAATGAAATGTACAATTGATGATCAAATCCATGCTTGATTATTAATGTACTGATGAGAAATTACAAATCTATGGCTATTTATTTCTAAATTATATTTCTTTTTGAGAAATTGGGGGAGATGATGGTTATTAAATTCATGCTTGTTATTAGAAGAAATTGGAGGAAATAATATTTTAAACTTTTATATTAATGATGCTATTGGGAGAAATTAGGGAAAATAATGTTTTAAAGTTTTAATTTAATGATGTTAATGGGATAAATTGGGGAAAATGATACTTTAAAGTTTTAGATTAATGATTGATAAATTTCAGAAGGTGGGGGAATGATGGTATGAATATTGTTAGAAATTGGGAGAAAGAAGTATGATTTTGGGAACAAGTATGATTTTGAGTATTCTTTATTGGTCACAGTGCATGTAAATATATTTATTTATTCAATTATTGTGCTTTCTAAATTATGATGAAAATATATTTTATAGCATAAGAAGTAAGAATCGATAATTTTGGTAGCCTTTGGACAAATATTAGATCAAACTAAATAATCGACTAGACCCAAAATATATTAAGGTAGTTAATTTTTTTTTTTTTTACTTTGTCTACATAAACAATAGACCATGTCAAAAGATAAGGCATCTTTTGTGTAGATTGTATGAATATGCATAAGTTCAATCAAATTCCAATCCGCCTTCTTGAAATCATGAGGGCGAGCATAAAGGTGGGGTTGCCTATCTAATTAGGATGTTGCAAGATGTTCAATACCTGAGTGAGGTTCAATGGGTGCAAGCACATGGATATGTGCTATTCAATTTTGGACATTGTCAATTTCTTTCTCAAGTAAGTGCCTAAATTCAAATGAAAGTAATAGACCAGATTATTTGCTTATTATATGATGAGTTTAAACTAAATTTGTTTTCTAGGAGCATCTCCAAATGATAGAAGTGGATAAACAACATCAAGATGGAAATTTTGAATGTAAAAAGATTAATAATGACACATTGAATACATGGTTTGGATATCATGTAAGTATAGGTAAGACATATTCTATGATTTTCATACTTATGATATGTAACATGTTTCTAATAATTATTTTGGTAGGTTGCTAGTTTAAAAGTACTAACAAGGCCTGAGGTATATCCAAAGATACTTCATTCCTAGTTGCTGAGCCTCACAAATGAGCAAGAAGATTCTAGGTTCTATCACAAATGGTTTTAGGTTATATACTAAGAAGTGTAAGATTAACTGACGAACTCAAAATAGTAATGTATGCCTTTGAAGGTAGTTACAAAAAGTCTTGCAAGTAGAAGAGATAACACATCAAGAAATGTTACATTTTGTGGGGTTCTAACAGATATTATTGAGCTTCAATACAACAATAAACTTATGTTAGTATTGTTCAAGTGTGACAAGGTGAGTAACAATGCCATAATGAAGAAAGATGACTTTGGTTTTACTTTGGTTAATTACAACCATATGATGTATAAACACAACCAATGTTCTGATGAGTTGTATATACTTACTCATCAAGCACTTCAAGTGTTTTATGTGCAAGATCCTTTGGAATGCGATTAACATGTGTAAGTGGAGATGACTCCAAGGGATTATATGGACGTGTTTGATGATGGATTAGTTATCAAAATTGGTGAAGACCCCATAGTTGAGACATGCAATAGTTAACAACTTGATGATTTTAATATCGAATGTGCAAGAATCAATGTCAAAGGTCTAACTATAGATGGGCCACCGATGGATCAAGAGCAACCACCTGTTGTAGATATTGAAGAGGATGAATTCATGTGTGTTGAATCTTAAGCCAAAGAAGAAGATATTTCTTTTGATTGTCCTATTTGTACACAGCTGAAATAGTGTACTATGCTAATTTACAACTATGCATGAATACTAACTTTGTTTTTTATTTTCTTGCAGGGTAAATGACATATTGTGATTGATATTGTACTACTTTCTCATCATTCACCATCATGTTTGCTAGCCTCCACATTTCATAGTGAGTTCATTTATGTTTTCAAGTTTTTTCTATTTCATATTATATAACAAGTGTATATAATATCAACCTATTGGAGCTATGTCTACAGCACTAGAAGCCGAAGGAAGCAAGGAGTACATGTTGGAGACCCTATTGTCATTCAGTGGAGATTCTAATTTTGACTCCAATGGAGATAGTGTGGCTTCCTTATCCCCTGAAGAGGAAGATCAAGATGTTCCCATTGATGAAAGTATGCAATATAATTATAAATTAATCTAATTTTTAATTATCACACATTTTTTACCTTTTAAATTTTCTAATTAGTTTTTCTAATTTTCAGGTACAAGTTCTACGCAATCACCATGTAAACATGTATGCAGACCAAATAAGCAAATAGAAGTTTGGAGGCCCCCGAGATTACAAGTTGGTGCTAAATAATAATTGCTATAATCGAGTGTGAGATCAAAGTTGATCACCAGGAATGCCGAAGACCTTGAGGAGTGATCTCGAATCACAAATCAAAATTTATTTTAATTTAAAATACGATATCATGTATTGTGAGAATATGACTTCCAATAGATGCAAACCTTTGTTGTTAATTGCCCTGATAATTATTAGGAATCTCATAAATCAATGGACCTAGTTAATAAAATAGAAATACAAAAAAAAGAAAGCATTATTTTCTTAATTTAAGAAAAATGATACATGACTTAAGTAAGGGTATGCCCTTACTTTATAACGAATTTTAATATAAAATTATAGAAAATATAAAAGAAATAAAAAAAGGAAAATAAAAAGAGTGGAGAAGAAGCTTTGATACATGCTGCTTCCCCACCCCTCTCTGCAGTGGATCACGTGGCATTCGACTTGAATCATGGAAGAGAATGAGAAAAGTATGAAGTGTTTCTAATTACTTTGAGAATTAGTGATAACTTCATAATTTAAAATATTTTTGCTAGCCAATAAGGTGTCGGTAATAACTTTATTGACCTTAAAGTGTTTCCGTTAGCCAATAAGTCATAGGTGATAATTTCTTTGAGTTTGAAGTATTTTTATTAGCCAATATCGTATAGGTGATTACTTTTTTAATTTTTGAAGTATTTTCATAACCACTAAGACATAAGCGATAATTTTTTTTGATTTTCTAGTATCACCAATGGCTTATAGGATTGGGTATAACTTTGAAAATCATATTGTCAACTAGTTTTGGGGTTGACTAGTTCAAAAGGGCACATCATCAACTACTTTTGGAGTTGACTAGGTTGAAAAATGCATTGCCAACTATTTCTAGGGTTAGCTAACTTGAAAGGGCATATCGTTAATTGCTCTTGGGGTTGACTAACTTATAGATTATTTCATCAACTACTTTTAGGGTTAGCTAGTTTGTAGGATGTGTCATCAATTGTTGATGAGGTTGACTAGCTTGAAGGGCATATCATCAATTACTCATGGGGTTGACTAGCTTAAAGTGTGACCAATGGCTTTGTGTGCATTATTAATTTGATAGCATCATTAATGGCTCAGGGGGTTGGGTATAGTTTTGAAGTGTAGTCAACGACTTTGAGCATTTTGGTGATTAAGATTTTTGGTTTGGCAACATTACCAATGACTTATGGAGTTAAATATAACTTTGAAGTGTGGCTGACAGTTTTGAGATGTTGGTGATTAACTTCTTTTAAATAAGGCATTATGGTTAACTGATTAAGCGAGTTCAAAGCTAACTTAATTTGATTTGATTTGAAGTGTTGCCAATGCATTTGGGTTGGCTTAGATGGGTAAATGCGTCATCAATGGCTTTTCGGGTTAACTAGCTTCAAAGTGTGACTAACAACTTTGAGTGTATTGGTAATTAACTCTTTTAGTTTGATAGCATTACCAACGACTATGGAGCTAGATATAGCTTTGAAATATTGTTAAAGGCTATTGTAGTATACCTAGCGAGACTCAATTTGATCTTATTTAATTCTATTTGAATTAATTTGGTTCAGGTCGATGTGGTAATATCGCCCCTTGCTCATAGCCTTGGAGTATTATTGAGGGTTTAGCACACCTAGTGAAACTGGATTCGACCTTGTTTAGTTTCGGACTAAGTTTGATTTCATTTAGTTTGAGTCGAGTTGAGTGTGAGCCTGAAGGCTAGCTTAGATACAAGATTGAAGGCTGGCTAAATGTAAGCCTAAAGGTTGACCAAATGCAAGCCCAAAGGCTGGTTGAGTGCAAGCCCAAAAGGTAGCTGAGTGCGAGACCAAATGCTAGCTTAGTCCAAGTTCGAAGGCTGGCTTGGATGTGAAGCCAAATGTTGACTGAGTGCGAAGCTGAAGGCTGGTTAAGTGCTAGTCTGAAAGCTGGCTTGGATGCAAGTCAAAAGACTAGCTGAGTGTGAGTCTGAAGGCTGGATAGGTGCGAATTCAAAGGCTAGTTTGGTGCTAATTCAAAGGTTGGCTGGGTGCAAACCCGAAGAATAGTTGAGTGCTAGTCTGGAAATTGGCTGAGTGGGAGCTCAAAGTCTAGCTTGGATGTAAAATTAAAGGTTGATTTGGATACGAGCTCAAATGCTAATTAGGTACCAACTCGAAGGTTGACTAGATATAAGCCCAAAGGTTGACAAGATGTGAGCCCAAAGGTTGATTGAGTGTGAACTTGAAAGTTAGTCGAGTGTGAGCCTGAAGATTGGCTGGGTATAAATCTGAAAATTGGTTGGATACAAGGCCAAAGATTGACTGAGTGCGACGAAGATCTGCCATCTTCGAAGGACTATGGGTGGCCAGAGCGGGGGGTCATGAGTTCACCAACTTCATCACCATCTTCGAGAGACCGTGGATGGCCACGATGAGAGCATGAATTCACTGTCTTCATCGTCATCTTCATCATTGTATTCGAGTAGTCACGGTGAGGTTATAGATTCACTATTTTCATTATTATTTTTGAGAAGTCATAGATGGTTATGACGAGATCATGAATTTATTATCTTTATTATTGTTTTTGAAAGAGCGCACGTAGCTACGACGAGATTATAAATTTGTCTATCTCCATCACTATTTTTTTGAAATCACAAATGACCACAACAATATTAAGAATGCACCGTTTTTAAAAAGTCATAAATGACTGCACAGTTTATGAAGTTCTTGTCAAACACCAGAAATAATTACAGTGACGATGACATAAAAATCGCAATAAAAAGCTGCTAACTTTTTTAGCAAGAGAACCTCCTTTTATTTACTATTAATTCTTTTTTTTTTTTGCCTTCTCCGTTTTCTCCTACAGCTGGCGGCCACTAGGAAACAATTTTATTCCTTTTTTTAATCACCTGAACCCTACTTTCCCAAAATCCTTTTTCTCCAAGGCTCCTTCTACCTCCATGTTCAAGCTCCATCATCTCTCTTCATCGAGCCTTTCTCCCTTGCCTCTTCTTCAGATTCAGGGTTGGATCCGGCTCCCACAAGCAGCTAGCGGCGGAGGAGGAGCCTTGGTGCTCCCATGGTGTGATGCTTCTCGATAGGAGAAGCAGCTTTTGTGCTCCCATGGTGCTGCAGAGGAAGATTAGGCAGCTTCCTCGACCTAGAGATCAGAGTTGAAGCCCTGATTAGCGCATCAAGGTGGGAGAAGAGTAGCCAGTGGGCTGCATGTTGGTGCAAGGCGGGCAGCGGCTCCTCGTCGGACGAGATTCGATTGCATAGGCGACGTCCAGAATAACCTGAGGGCTATTCTATACGAACTTATTCAAGTTGATGTAACTTCAAGGCCGCATCTAGCTCGTCTAGTCAGATCTGGCCTCATGTGGCTCCAAGGATTGCGGGGTGGCTGGGAGCAATTTTGGTAGTGTGCAAAGGTGCGGTAAGCATCTGCGGAGCTGCCCTATGGCAACCCAAAGCTAGGCGGCAGTGGCTGACGATGAGGCAGCCAGGAGCAGGTCTGACAACGTGTAGAGGGGCAACAGGCGCTGTAAAGCCGCCCTACGGCAGCTTGAAGTTAGCTGGTGGCAGATGGTGAGGTAGCTGGGAACAGGTTTGGCAGCATGCAGAGGGGCAGCAGGCGGCTTCGGAGGCAGCTACAAGTTTTCCATGTGGTGGCAGCTGCAGGTTCTCGATGAGGTAGCAGGAGAGACAATGGCATAGCATTGTGTAGGCAAGTGCAGGAGGACAGAGCATTGTCCTGCACAGTTGCTGCACAGGCTACTGTTAGTGGCGGAGTGTGGCCCTATATAATCAGTGCATAGGCTGCCTCAAGCGGTGCAGCTGGCCCTTCTCTGGTTGTGCATGGGCAGCTGTAGGCAGCAGAGCGTGGCCTTGCACGAACGTGTCCCTGCACGGATGGTGTGTGAACCGGCAGCAGCCTATGGTGGCAAAGACATACGTGCAACGGGGGGTGTATGTAGGCACAGGAGGAGGAAGATGGTGTTCCGACCGAGAACTTGGTTTTCTTATGTGATTTCGAGCTTCGATTTTGGATTTGCTTCTTCTTATTCATTGCTGTTTCTCCTTTTCTAATATCTTCTTCCTATCTCAACCAGCTGGCAGCTAATTTCAAAAACTCTTCTTCTTATTATTTTTTTATTTTTCCTTTATTCTCTTTCACCCTTCTTCCTTCTATTTCGAAGCAGTTACCGGATTTGGCCAGATATGTTCAGATCTGGCCTTCTCCGACAGCGAGAGATAGAGCGCTCCAGTGACGTTGGCCTTGCCGGGAAGCGAGGACTGGAACCGGCAGCGGATTGCGGGATGCTGTGGCTTGTTCAGTGTCAGCCACGCAGGGAGGCGAGGACCAGATTCAGTAGCAGGAGTTCGGGGCTGGTGACGGAGCACAGGGTTGGGATGGCTGCGGTGCAGGCGCGGAGGAGCTCGGAGCGGGTGCGGAGGAGGCCGGCGCAGAAGTCTTCCTTGCGGCAGGTGCGGGCTGGGGACGCTGTGCGATGAAGACTATTTCTGTGGGAAGGCAAAGAAAGAGGACAGAAAGAGGTGGAAAGCTAGATGAGAGAGTTACGTGGAAGAACTCACATAATATCTAATTTTTGGATAACAGAATTACAACTCCAATCGCTGAAACGATGGATTGTCCCATCAAAATTTGAATCGATGATCTGCTTATTTGATTATGAATGAGATTTATTATGGGTGTGAATTCTTTGATTCGGATGAAAATAAGATTTTTTAATTTAGATATTTAAATTGTAGATGAAAATCTTATTGAAATTGTAAATTATGGTTTAAATTATATTTTTTGTAAAATTACCAAATTTTGGGATTATTTATAATTTTTTAGAAAATTTAGATTAAATAGTAATTTTGTGAATTAGAGAAGTCTTTATCCAAAAATGATTTACGTATAAAATTTTAAAACTTTCGAGTTTGAATAAAATTTAGATTTATTTATAAATAAAAAAATTTGAGAAATTTATTTATAAAAAAAATTTTAGGGATTTATTTATAAAAAAATTTCGGAGGAGTATTTGCAAATACTAATTTCACGAGGACTAAATTATAATTTTTTGAGGGATTTATTTGCAAATTTTAAATTTTTGTGAAAGTAATTTATAATTTTTGGATTTTATTGGATTTTTCTACAAAATTTTTATTTCAAGAATATATTTGTAAGAAAAATTCGATCAATAATCTATTTATGAATATTTATTCAATTTAGGGGTCTATTTATAAATTTTTTACATTTTGTCATTCTGTCCCAAATTTTAAATGAATTTTGGGTCAAATTCTGGTCCAAAAATTAGCCCACTTACTCCATTTGGATTAGACCTAGTTTGAACCTAAATTTCTTAATGATTCAAGTTCAAATTAAGTTTAATTTTTAGTCAAAATCGGATGCGATTTAAGTCTGACTCATACTCATATTTGAACCATAATTTAGTGACATACAAGCCTCAATTTTAATTATATTTTAATTAAATTTGATTGTGACAAAAATCGCCTCAAACATCAAGTCATTAAAGGTAACTCGACAAGACTCTCGACCTAATTCAGGATTATTGCCAAGAATGAAGACAAGTTACTTAGACTTATACTAATTGGCAGGCCACGCCAAATAAAAATAAGGAGAGAATTTGGGAAGACATAAAAGTAATATAAACTTTGAAATTTATGTACTATGTCATCATATCAAATACACCAACAAGTTGATTATTGTTTCAACACTTTTAATGCCCAAATGTATAGGAAAATATTAATTTAGACAATGCAACTAAGAGAAGCTTGATGCAAATTCTATTCAAGTGATGGCGGGATTGAAAGGCTTGTGTGAAGAGTATGAACCTCACACTATTCAAGAGAATACCAAATATGCTTGGCACTTCCTTAGATCCTAGGATTAAAGAGGACCAGTGGTTTCTTTTAGTGCAGTATCAGTAGAGTGGGGGTGTCAGGATAATTTTCTTTCCTTTCATTCCTTGTTCTTAAGTTTCATAGTTAATGGGTTTCCTTATAATGTGTTTTTCATCTATGAATAAAGTAAAGAAAATAAAAAAAATCATAAAAAGCAAAAGATGAGTCACTCTTTCGATCGTAAAGAATATGGTAACTTGAGAGATGAGTTATTTGCTTAGAATCTTTATATTAAATATATTGTTAACATTAAGGATTCATTTATTATTTTATCAAATGCAAACCACCACAACTTAAAGAGAAAAGTGGAGTTGAACCTTCAAAACTAGAGATATTTTTGGCATTCCATACCACAAAGAATGGACAACTAGTTGATGAGGCATCCGTAACAATAATGGTGAATATCATTTGATATCGTCATTCATTCCTAATAGTGAATGTATTACATTGTTATTGATTTTATTTTATACTCAAATATTTTAGTTGCAACAAGCTATGACAAAGGATTTTACGTTGGATACTGCCACTAAAAATGAAATTTACAACTAGGTTTTTAGTTGTGAGAGACTTGGCCACCTACATACATTACCAACACCTAGTCAAGTCTTTAGGAGTTCTCCTAGATCTTTGCAAAATAAACAACATTATATCCAAGTAGAAGTATAGGCTATTGTATGGGCTAAGATTGTTGGTCTTCATGAGATGTATGAGACACTCAGGTATGAATTCTAGGATATGCAATCTTAGATGGTCTATCAACTCAATGCTTTATCTTCACAAGTTCTTTTTGAACAGGGAGTCCATGTGGTATGGAAAAAAAACTATTCAATTTTTAATTTTTCTTTGTGCATATTATTTCATAATTCTAACAACAATGTTTGAAATATACGAGGTTCTAGAGAATGCAAACCAATGTCATGGGTATACCTACAAACATGAGTGAAACACCTTCCACTATTGTTCCACCTCAAGTATTCCATTAAGTAGCTATCTTATTACATTTGATTGCACATCACAAAAATCTATGGCTCGGCATGGGGGTTGGAAAAGAGGGAGTGTACATGGAAAAATGAGAGAGAATGAGAGTTTTTGTTCATGAGAGTTATGAGTAAAATATCTAAAGTTGGATATTAAAAATGTGAAACATGTCTTTGTTCTTATTTTGATTTAATGCAGGGGGGTTCAAATGTTCAGGGATTCAGACCTTTATGATGAGATACGCGAAGAGGAGTGGACATTTTGGAAGCTCTGACCAAGAGTAGATATTATATTTTCAAACCTTTTGTATTAAATTTTGTTATTGAATTTGTATTATGATTTTGTTGCATTTGACATGTTTTCAAGTGGATGTTAACTATTTTGTTTGAGTGGATATTATGAACATATGCTCAATAGGATGTTACTGACAGAAATTGTGAGGTATAATTCTACCATTTTGTGATATTATAAATATATCTCATTTAAACAATAGAAGGTATTGGCACTTTTGCAAGCACCTCCAAAAGTACATGTTTTGCCAGCATTTGTCTAGTGCCATAAAAAAAAGTCTGAAATGACCTTTGGCAGCATTTTTAAAATGCAACAAACACATGATATTAGGTTTGGTGACACTTTAAAAGTGCTACGAAAAAGCATTACCAATGTGCTAGTGGTGCTTTTCGGAACATTGGTGGCACTTCCAAAGCACTACCAATGCCCTAATTTCTTATAGTGAATTCTGAACCTCCCACCTCCCATACCTACCCTAGAAGAGTGGTGGATGCTAAAGGTGGATAGGTCTTCTTTTGAGCTAGGCAAGCACTCTATCAAGCTCTGCTTTCTTGCCTCTAACAACATGGTTGAGTATGAGCTTTGATCTTAAGGTTCAAGATCATCAACTTGGTAGGAGCTCAGCAACTTTGGGTCCACAGTGCCTTCCAATTGATAGTTAGCCAAGTATTGCATGACTACAAACCTAAAGACCCTATTCTGATCCAATACCTTAAGATGATAGAGAATTTCGTCAAACAATTTGAGATAGTGGGGTACATCCACACCCTCAAGAGTAGAATGCCAAGGTCGACACCCTCACAAGGTTCACAACAATGTCAGAACCTCAATCACATCGACTAGTGCATGACAAGACCATGAACTGATCTTCCATAAATGAGCAAGTAGTAGAGACTGGCTTGGCTGAAGTAGAGCCTAGTTGGATGGTTCCAATCATTACATTCTTGAAAGATGGAGTGCTCCCTCAAGACAAGAAGGCTACACAACACATACAAAAATAGGCACCCGATTTCATCCTACTAGAGGATGCCTAACTATACAAGAGATCCCTATCCTAACTATTGCTTTGGTATCTGGTCTAGCTGATGCAACTAGTGTGCTAAACGAGGTGGATGAAGGATGTTTAAGTAGACTTTGTAGCTGTACTCCAACTTTGAGTCTGACTCATGAAGAGTGAAATCTAGATATTGAGCCTTGAATTAAATTGGGCCCAACTTTTAATCAAGGACCAAAATAAGATTTGAGCTAAGTTAGGATTTGCGAATAAACCCTCAAAATTTTATATTTACAAATAAACCCTTGAAATTTCTAATTTTTTATAAATAAGCCTTCAAAGATTTTTTATTTATAAATAAGTCAAAATTTTAGTCAAAAAGGACCCATAAAGTTTTAAAATTTTATAAAAAGATCCTATACGAAATTATATTTTGGTCTGAATTTATCAAAAAATTTACAAATAATTTCCTAAAAATTCAGCATCTAAAATAGGAAATATTTTGAAATTCTTCATTAGGAATACAAATGCCAATTAAGTGGATTGCAAGCTAATAACAAAACATGGAAATACAATTTCAATCAAATATTACAATCACATCACATTCCAAAACAAGTGAATCAAAGATTTAATCTCGATTCCTCTCCGAGATCTATAAATTGATGAAGATCCTGCATAAAAAAGAAGAAGAAGAACGGAGATCAGAACACGAAGAGGAGGAAAAAGAAATTAGAAAGAAAAGAGGAAGACAACCATGCGAGTTTTAAAGTTCTTTTCATTTTTTTCTTTTGCGTGTGTATCTTGTTGCTCTCATTGTTCTTCTCCCCCTACGAGGTCCTCAACCTCTATACTACTGCTACTACCCCACCCTGCTCCTCGTTGCTTGGTCAACCCTCAGTCTAAATGGACTGTCACCTCTCTACACTAAACAACACCTACCCCTCTCTACTGCCAACTACCACAAAGGGTGGCTTTGCAACCATGCCCTAACTCCTTCTCCGGCAAGCCTCTTCCTCCCTTGAGTAACCCATTACCTCCACCTCTGCTCGAGGAAGGAGTCTTGGACCATTGCCCGTACCATCCCTACTCACCTCAGGATCGAGCCACACCATGTTGTGCCTTCTTCAACTGCCTGCCAACTAGGGTTGAACCTTGTTGGAGCCCTCCAACAGCCTTACACCAGAATATGGGCATTGTAGTTGGCCCCGAGCTCCCACAACCATTGGATCTAATTGCTCTAGCCTCTATGCTAGAACTCGAGCTGCCCACAGCTACCTAGCCAAGCTCCTCTTTCCTAAATGCTATGCTTCCTATGCTTCATCCCCACAGCCAATTCCTTCCTTGCTTAAGTAGCTCCTCAGCCTCCTCTCATTTCCACCAGAGCTCCCTCATCAGCCTGCCCACTACTTGAGGCTGCCATGGCCCGAATGAGAGAGCTCTGATAGGGTTTTTGGGAGGAGAAGGAAAAAGCCCATGGGAGAAAAGAAGAAGAAGAGGAAAAAGAAGAAAAGAAAAAGATGATTGCTAAAAAAAAAAAAAGAAGGGACTTCGCTGGTAGCATCCTGTCTCAATTTTCACACCACCATCATCAATACCACACCACCCACAATCCTTGGTGTATTGATAAACTTTATCAATACTATAGCCACTTGCGGTCCTTTATGCGATGGTGGATCTCCATCAACACCATAGTCACCCACGACTCTACTTATCAATGGACCTCCACCACTAAACTAGGACCAGCCTTCGGGCTCATCCAAAAGTCAACTTCGATCTAGAGGTAGCCTGTGGGCTCATTCAAAAATCAATTTTAGACTAAGACCAGCTCGCAAGCTCGATGAATGTATATTCAGACCAAGGATAGCTCATGGGCTCGCCGAGCATTAATTCGAACTAAGGCTAGTTTGTGAGCTTACTAAATATCTATTCAGACTAAGGCCAGCTTGTGGACATGCCAAATATCTATTTAGATTAAGACTAGCTTGTGAGTTTGCTGAACATCTATTCAGACTAAGGTTAGCTTGGGAACTCGCCAAATATTTATTTAGACTAAGTCCAGCCTGTAGTTTTGCCAAATATCTATTCGAGCTAAGGCCAATTTGCAGCATCACCTAATGCCTATTTAGACTAAGGCTAGATAATGGGCTTATCAAATTTCTATTTGGACTAAGGCCACCTTACGAGCTCACTTCACATCTATTCAAACTAAGGCTAGCCCATGAGCTTATCAAATATCTATTCGGATTAAGGCCAGTTTGCAAGCTCACCAAATGTCTATTCAGACTAAGGCTAGTTCGCGGACTCGTGAACATCTATTCAGACTAAAGCCAGCTTGTGAGCTCACCAAATGTCTACTAGGATTAAGGCCAGCCTGCAGGCTCGATAAATGCCTATTCAGATTAAGACCAGCTTACAAGCTTGCTGAATATCTATTCGTACTAAAACTAGCTTGCGAGCTCACTGAATATCTATTTAGAACAAGGCTAGGTTGCGTGCTCATAGAACATTAATATGGCAGTCCGTGGGCTCTCAAACCAAATTGATTAAAATTCTCATTAGACTCAGCTAGAACAAATGAGCAAAATTAGACTGATTGAAATGATTCACCAAATAGACCAAAATTGATCACATAAATGAACTGAAACTCAAATTAAACTAAATCTAAAACCTAAATTAAATTGATCCAAACTAAATCAGCTCAGACTCAACCCTAATTAGGTTTAAGTTGGGTCAATTCAAGATCAGCTCAAATCAAATATAATTTGGATCAAACTAAGCTCGAATCAAACCTTAATTGGGTTAAATAAAGCTCAAACTAAAGGGTTAAAATTAAAGTCAAACCAAAACCAGGTTGACCTTGGACTGAAACTAAGTTGAACCAAATTGATTTGAACTTGAACCAAGGTCTATCAAGATGCAAAGTTGAACCCAATAAGGTCCAACACAAGGTCAAACTCGATCTAAAAAAAAATAAAACTAGACTCAAACTAAGATCAAGTCCTAAACATTGAACTAAGTCAAATTAGACTCGAATTGAAATCAACACTACTCCAACCAGAGTTAATAATCAATATTTGACAAATGTTCTTTTGAAAGTCAATGTCAAGCTTGGTGAATTCATTATTGGAAGTTGAACATTTTCTATTAATACTAATAGTAATTTTGGCATGAATAATTCGCATGGCTCCCTTGTTTATGCTACAAAGCATTAGTACAAACCCAATCATCAAAGGTTTTTGGGATAAAAAATCGAAACATGTCACTATATTTCAAGAAGGAATGGGTGAATCACAATTCAATCAAGTTTTAAACATTAAGTTGAATTAATTTAGACTCAAATCAAAATTGAGTATTAAACCGATTCTAAACTGGACTTGAATCTGAACCATATTAGTCTCGACAGAACTAAATAAGGTCAAGTTGAGTCCTATTTGTATGCTGAACCTTCAGCAATACTCTAAGGCTATGAATAATAAGTGATGTTATCATCCTAACTTGAACCAAAATTAGTATAGATAAGAACTAAGTTGAGTTAATCTAAATCCCACTACATATGCTAAACCCTTGACAACACTCCAAGGCTATTAACAATATGTGATGTTATCATCCTGACCTGAACCAGAGCTAGTTCATATAAGAACTAAGCTTGATCAAACTGAGTCCCACTAGATGTACTACAAAAATCTTTGGTAGCAATCTAAGGCTATGTCCAACTCCATAAGTAGTGGGTAATGCTACCTTTAAAATTAATGAAGTTATTACCTACGGCTTATGAGCTACGAAAATACTTTATATTCATGAAGTTATTACTTATGCCTCATTAGCTATAGAAATGTTTCAAAACCAAATAAAGTTATTACTAATGCCTTATTAGCTAATAGAAATACTTCAAAATCAAATGAAGTTATTGCTTATGCCTCATTGGTTATAGAAACACTTCAAAATCCAAAAAAGTTATCACCTACCCCCTATGGACTATGGAAACACTTTAAAATCAATGGAGTTATTGCTTATGCCTCTTTGGCTATGGAAATACTTCAAAATTATTGAAGTAATTACTTATATTCTATGGACTATGAAAATACTTCAAAATCAAATGAAGTTGTTGCTCACAGCTCATTGGCTATATAAATACTTCAAAACTAAATAAAGTTATTGTTAACACCTTATTAGCTAATAAAAATATTTCAAAACTAAATGAAGTTATTGTTTATGCCTCATTGGCTACATAAATACTTCAAAATCAATGAAGTTATTGCTTATTCCTCATTGGCTATAGAAATACTTCAAAAAATCAATGAAGTTATCATTGACACCTCATCAGCTATGAAAATACTTTAAAATCAAATCAAGTTATTGTTTACACATTATTGGCTTTAGAAATACTTCAAAATTAATGAATTTATTACTTATGCCTCGTTGGCTATAGAAACACTTTAAAAAATCAATAAAGTTATCACCTACTCCTCATCAATTATGAAAATACTTTAAAACCAAATGAACTTATTGCTTATGTCTCGTTAGCTATAGAAATATTTCAAAATAAATGAAGTAATTACTTCTACCTCATTGACTATATAAACATTTTAAAATCAAAAGAAGTTATCACCTACACCCCACGGGCTATGGAAATACTTTAGAACTAAATGAAGTTGTTGCTTACATCTCATTGGCTATAAAAATACTTTAATATTAAATAAAGTTATTACTTATGCCTAATTAACTATGAAAACACTTCAAAGCAAATGAAGTTATCACCAACGCCTTATTGGCTAACGGAAACACTTCAAATCTTAAAGTTATCACCAATGCCTTATTAGCAAATAGAAACACTTCAAACCAAATGAAGCTATCGCCAATGCTCAAATCTATTGGAAACACTTCAAACCTCTACCATTTCTTTCCATATCCCATGAGATGATGCCATCAATATTTGTCAAAGAACAAGTCAATCTGAGTAAGATACCATGTGGTCTAGCATAAGGGAGCGGGGCAGCAACACATATCAGAGCTTCTTTTCCACACCTTCTTTCTCTTTTCCTATGTTTCCATGTTTTTTATAATTTCTTATTGAAATTCATTGTGAAGTGAGAGTATACCCTTTCTTGAGTCATGTACCATTTCTTAAAATCAATAGAATATTTTGTTCTTTTTTTGCATCTTTATTGTATTAGATAAGTTTCTTACTTTAGGAGATTCCTGATAATTATCAGGTTAATTAATAATAGGGGTTTATACTTGTTAGGAGTCAATATTCCCACAACACTTGATAGCACACTTGAAATAAAAATAAATTTTGATTTTTACATCGAAGTTGCTCTCCAGGGTCTTTGCTGCTCCTGGACTATTCAAATCGATCCCACAAAGGGATTTGTAACATAACCAAGGGGGATAGACCCTAGAACACAAGATTCTCCAACAATGGTACAACTAGCCAACTACACATCAAGATTCTCAAACACTAGTTTAGTGGTGCGAATAGTGTCAGCGCCATGCCAACTTCATTTATCAGCTTTTTGCTCAACTTACACAACAACAAATCCCTTGGACTTTGCAGGATTGATTTTAGTGGCTTAGAATAGTGGAGACCTCAGGAGTGACTTCAAATTACAAATTAGAGTTTGTTTTGATTTGAAGTGTACTATTAGATATTATGAAAATATTAACTTTCAATGGGAGCAAACCTTTGTTGAAAACCTCATAAAGTAAGAAGCCTAACTAATAAAAATAGAGACACAAAAAGGAAAGAAGAAATCATTTGATTGATTTTAAGAAAGGATACATAACTTAAGTAAGGGTATACCCTCACTTTACAATGAGTTTCAATATAGAATTATAGAAAACATAAAAGGAATAAAAAAAAATAGAGAAGAAGTTTTGATGTGTGTTGCTACCCTGCTCTCCTTGCGTTGGACCACATGGCATCTGATTTAGATCGACTTAGTCTTTAGCAGTTATTAATGGCATCGCCTGATAAGACATGAAAGAGAATGGAAGAAGTTTGAAGTATTTCCAATAGCTTTGTGGTTTGGTGATAACTTCATGATTTGAAGCATTTTCCTTAGCTAGTAAGGTGTTGACAATAACTTGGTTTGGGTTGGAGTGTTTTTCATTAGCCAATAAGGCATTAGTAATAACTCCATTGACCTTGAAGTGTTTCCATAGCCAATAAGACATAGGCGATAACTTCTTTGATTTTTGAAGTGTTTCCATAATCGATAAGGTGTAGGCGATAACTTCATTTAGTTTAGTAGCATCAGCAATGACTTGTGGGGTTGGATATAACTTTGAAAATCACATCATTGGCTACTTTTAGGGATGACTAGCTCGAGGGGTGCATTGTTAACTACTTTTGGGGTTGACTAGCTTGAGGGATGGGTCGTCAACTATTTTTGGGGTTGACTAGCTTTAAGAGTACATCATCAATAGCTTCCGAGGTTAACTAGCTTGAAGGACACATCACCAATTGCTTCTAGCATTGGCTAGATTGAAGGCTATGCTGCCAACTGCTTACAGGGTTGACTAGCTTGAAAAGTGCATCACCAACTACTTCTAGGGTTGGAGGGCGCATCGTCAACTACTTTTTTGGTTGCCTAGCTTGAAGTGTGCATCCGTCAATTGCTTCAAGGTTTGACTAGCTTGAAGAGTGCATTGCCAATGGCTTCTAAGATTGGCTAGCTTGAAGGATGCATCACCAACTGCTTCTAGTGTTGGTTAGCTTGAAGAGCGCATTATTAACTACTTGCGGGGTTGACTAGCTTAATAGGCACGTTGTCAACTGCTTGTGGGGTTGACTAGCTTGAAGTGTCACCAACGACTTTAAGCCTATTGTTGGTTAGCTTTATTTAAACAAGGCATTATGACTGACTAACTAAGAAAGTTTGAGCCTACCTTAGTTTGGTTTGAATTGAAGCATTGCTAATGCTTTTGGGTTGTCTTAGCTTTGAAGATATGTCATCAATGGCTTCTAGTGTTGACTAGCTTCAAAGTGTAATAAACTATTTTAAGCGTATTGTTGGTTGACTTTGTTTGAATAAGGCATTGTGGCTGATTGATTAAACAAGTTCAAGCCTACCTTAGTTCAGTTTGAATTGAAGCATTGATAATGCTTTCAGGTTGACTTAGCTTTGAAGTATGGCCAACAGCTTTGAGCATGTTGGTAATTAACTTCTTTGGTTTGATAGCGTCATCCATGATTTATGGCGTCAGGTATAGCTTTGAAGTGTGCTCGATAGCTTTTAAGTATGTTGGTGATTAACTTCTTTAGTTTGGTAGTATCACTAACAGCTTATGGGGTTAGGTATAGCTTTGAAGTGTGGCTGACAGCTTTGAGCGTGTTGACAATTAGCTTTTTTAGTTTGGTAATTTATGGAGTTGGGTATAGTTTTGAAGTATTGCTAAAGGCCTTCGTAGCACACTCAACAAGACTCAATTTGACCTTATTTAGTTTTGTTTGAACTAATTTTGGTTTAGGTAAGGGTGGTAACATCATCCTTTGTTATGGTCTCAGAGTATTGTCAAAAATTCAGTACACCTAGTGAGACTCAATTTGACCTTCTTTAGTTCTATTCAAACTAATTTTGGTTCAAGTCAAGTAGTAACAGCACCCTTTGTTCATAGTCTTGGAGTATTGTCAAAGGTTCAACACATCCAATGCGATTCAGTTTGACCTAATTTAGTTTTGCCATGACTAATATAGTTCAGGTTCAATTTTGGTACAAAATTCTTTCAACACTCAATTTCAATTTGAGTTTGAAATTGATTTAACCTAGCTTGATTGCACTGCCATTCAATAACTCATTCTTGGAAGATAGCGATATATTTTGATCTTTCTATTTTTGGAACCTTTGGTGATGGGATATGCACTGACACCTTACAACATAACTAGGGGAACCATCTGAATCATCAAAGCCACTGATTTTTAGAAGAATATTCATCAAATGTGATCATTGGCTATAGTTGGAGTAGTATTCATTTTTATTCGAGTCTAATCTAACTCAGTTCAATGTTTAAGACTTGGTTTAAGTTTGATTTTATTTTATTCGGGTGGAGTTTGACCATGTGTTGGGCCTTGATCGAGTTCGGGTCTGTCAGACTTTGGCTCAAGTCCAAGTCAATTTAGTTCAACTTGGTTTCAGTTCAAGCTCGGTCTAGCTTGGTCCTTATTTGACTTTGAGTTTGTCCTTTTGGTTTGGACTTGATTTAGCCTAATTAGGATTTGATTTGAGCTTAGTTTAATTCCAAATAGGATTTAATTTCAACTCAACTTGATTTTAAATTAATCCATCTCGAGTCTAATTAGGGTTGAGTCCAAGTTTAGGTTAATTCAATTTGGGTATTGGTCTATTTGTTTGATCAATTTAGGTCTATTTGAGTCAACTTGGCATTTGTCAATTTGTTTTGATTGAGTACAAATTTAATGTGATTGAGTTACTTCATGTTAAGCAGTTTGATTTAAGGGTTCTTGATTGTTTATAATAACCTTAAGCAGACCTATGGCCTAGCCTTAAATGTGCGAACCTAAGGGTTGGCTTAGCTCATGAGCTCGAAAACTAGCTTAGAGGTGTATGCTCGAGGGCCAATTGGGTGCAAGTCTGAAAACTAACTGGTTGAGTGCAAGTCCAAAAACTAGCTGAGGTGCGAGCCTAAAGGCTAACCTAGTGCAAACACAAAGGTTGGATTGAATGTGAGCTCAAAGGCTGGCTAACTGCGAGTTTGAATACTGGCTGAGGTGTGAGACTAAAGGTTGGCTGAATGTGAGCCCTAAGTCTAGCTGAGTGAGAGCTTGAAGGCTAGCATGGATGCGAGCCCAAAGGCTAGTTGAGTGCGAGCCCGAAGGCTAGCTTGGATGCAAGCTTGAAGGCTGACTAAGGTGTGAGCCCGAAGGTTGACTAAGTGTGAGCCCAAAGGTTGGTTTGAATGTAAGCCTGAAGGCTAGCTAGGTGTGAGCCCAAAGGCTAGCTTGGATGCGAGCCGGAAGGCTGGCTAAGTGCAAACCTGAAGGCTTATTGATGTGTGAGCTCTAACACTGGTTGGATATGAGCCCAAAGGCTACCTGAATGCAAGCTTGAAGGCTGGCTAAGGTGTGACTAGGGGGTTGTAGGTAGCCGTGGTGTTGGTTATGAGTTTGCTATCTTAATCGCTATCTTCAAGAGACTACAGGTGGCCACAACAAAGTTATGGGTTTGTCGTCTTTATTATCATTTTTGAGAGGCCACGGGTGGCTACAGCGAGATCATGAATTTGCCATCATTGTCAGCATCTTTGAGGGGTTGTGAATGGCCACAGCGAGGTCATGTATCCAAAAATCTAGATAAGAGAGAGTCCTTTTTTTTTTACACAGTAACTTTTCTTTTTCCTTTTTATTTATTCTTTTCTTCACCAAGGTAATCCGTGCCTTGCATCTTGCTTACCTCCCATGATTGGGCCGTGGCAGCCTAGCCCTTCTCTGGCTAGATCAAGTCATCCCTTTACTATGGCGGGGTGGGAAGCACCCCGCCTTCTCCTCTTTGGCTGGATCCGACTATCACTTTGTTGTGGCGGGGTGGGAAGCACTCTGCCTTCTCCTCTTCAGCCAGATCTAGCTATCTCCTGACTAGATCTGACCTTGCTTTTTGTTGCAGTAGGGTGGGAGGCTATCCGAATACACAAGGCGAAGAGTGGCTACGGGTGACTCAGGGCAGAGCAAGCGGCGGCGGGGCAAAGCTCTAGGAGAGGTCAAGCTAGCAGGCCTGGGTGGTGAAGGGTTTCCAACAGGGTGTAAGCATGGGTACGGGGAGCTAGACGACAGACCATGGTGGAGACAATGGTTCCATGGTTGGATCTTGGCAGCAGGAGATGGGAACAGTGACCAACAAGTTTAGGGAGCAAGCTGGGCAGGCTCGCGTTGGTGTAGTAGGGTAGGGCAGCTCTTTAGTCTTTAATTTTTCTTGATAAACTCTTCAACGATGGCCTTCCAATTCTCTCCTATTCTGTTTTTATCTTTTTTATTTTTGCAGGTCTTCGATCCTTTTTATAGGCCTTAAGAAAATTTGAAACTAAATTGAGGAGATTTGAAACTACATTCTTAATTGGCTTGGTTTTGGAACATTTAGGATTATGATTTGTGATTGGATTGGATCTCCAAATCTCTTCGATTGGCAAATAAATTCCTTTGATTGGGATTTCTTTCTTTGATAAGAAAACTCAAATTTTATACTATTTTCGGATAATGAATTTTTAGGGGATTATTTGCAACATTTTTCTAAAAAAATAGAACCAAATTATAATTTTTGTAAATTCTAGGGGCTTCTTTGTAAAAAGAATATATTTGTAAAATTGAACAATTTTAAGGTCCTTCTTGAATGAAATTTGGACCAAAGATGTGATTTTATAAATTCCAAGGGTTTTTGTAAAAAGAACATATTTATAAAAATTTTGAACTTGTCGGGTCCTTTTCGAATAAAATTTGGACTTGTTTGTGCATATAAATTTTTGAAGAATTTATTCACAAATGTTTTTTAAAAAAATCAGACTAAAATATAATTTTATAAATTCCAAGGGTTTCTTTGCAAAAATTGCATATTTGTAAAAAAATATACAATTTTTAGGGTGCTTTTTGAATAAAAGCTCAGAGTTACCCATAAAATAAGAATTTTTGGGGTTTTTTTTGCATGTTTCGATTTAGCCCAAATCTTATTTTAGTCTTTAATCCAAATTTCAACCCAGATCCATTGTCTAAATTTGGCACATCACAAATTCAACTTAAATTCGGAGTATAATTTTAAAATCTAGTTAAAAAAAAGCCCCCTTCACATCCACTTAATGAGCTTTCTTGGTGAAGATAGTGGATGTGAGAGGAAGAGAAAGTGCCTTACTTCCTATTACTAACTCTGCGAGTGTTTGATCGGTAAGCTTGCATATTTATTCTTTTGTCTACTCACAATGGTGTGTTTTTCTTTGACCCATCTCTCTTATTTTCCCAATTCATATTTTTTGAAGGTACTATGGAACCTTTTGTGATCGAGAGGATTGGAGAGAAAGGTAATTTGGCTTTATGTCATTTCTTCCCAATTTTTGGGACTAATGCCGAAGCAGTTATTACATATTAGCCCTAAGAACATCAAAAATGGGTGTGTTTCAATAATTATCATTCTTTAGCCTAGTTTTTGAAGGAAGGGATGCCGTGTGCTAATGAGGCAGGCAGTTGCTTCATGCTGGAACTAGTTTTGGCATTTCAAACAACGAGAATCTTCAAAGACCTTAGGATTTCACATTCTTAATGGTCGCTTACCTATTTGGGGGGATCATTCCCACTTGCCGATATAGTACCAGTTCTACATAGTTATTTAGAGCAGGTCGATGATGTAGTGTCTTAGTTCTCAGGCCAAGTCATGGGACTCAACATCCTAGGAGGAGTTATAGTGTCTAAGGGTCAATATGCCGAAGGCTCAGGAATTTTGCGTGGTGTGATTAAGATGTGGAATTATGCCACTAATACCTTCAGTAGTCCATAAGGTGAGGTTAGTGTTTCTTTATGGGATATAAAGCAACTAGCCAATATTCCCTATTTGGGGACTTCTATGATGAGTACATCCCTATTAACCATCATGTAGGTCTTGACTTTGGTTATGCTTTGTGCAATCTCCTCAAAGTTTATAAGTGGTTGGTGGCATACTTTCCAAATAATCAGAAGAGGGTGTATTTCAACTGTTGGATTGAGATCTTTAATGAAAGAATTCTGACAAGTGAGCCAACCAAATTTGACTGGATTATGTGTGACACGAGAGACATATTTCCAGAATTTGGTCTTGAGACCTATTTTGTTGCCTTTATGGCTTTGCCATTTTGTCATGCCACATAGCGAGCAGTATATCCGTCTAGAGACTTTTGTAATGGCCGATAAGATAGCATATTGGCAGAAGGGTGCCTTGGCCCCTCGATGTTAGGTTTGATATATGCCGGTCTCAAAGCAATGGTGGATAGTCCTAAAGGATTAGGTGATTCTTCATTTTGGTTCCCCATTCATTTTCTTTATGCTTGGATTTATGCCCTCTTTAAGAGAATGTATACTGAGTTGGATCCTAGTGATAAAATCAAAAAGCTATGTCAGTCACATTTGGTCTCCATCACCAAGTTGGTTTGGATCATGGGTACAACTACTTCTACTTTCTCCCCCAGAGAGGCTAGGATGCATGTGAGGGATCCCTAGAATTTTGAGTGGCGAACTTTTTCCTTCACTCTTCATAATTCTAACATGTTAGTGGATATGGCTCATCTTCCCTTATCTTCAAAGGCTTATGAGTATATTATCTCTTTGAGGCATAGAGTGCTTCCACTTTGTTTTAGATAGCATTTTGCTATAGAGTTTTATAATCCACATCGATTTTGTCGACAGTTTGAGTATAATCAAGGTTTTCCTGAGAACAGTCCTAGTCCTTCATCACCATCAAGTCTTGACCAATTAGCAAACTACTAGCTACATGTCACTCGTATCTAGGATGATTAAAAATATAATATTCCCGATATTGAGTGCGAAGCCAAGGTACTTCATTCCTACACCATAGTGTGGTTTGATAATATGGGTGAATATTTTCACATTGATCCTGAGTTTCTATTCCAAAATAAGCCTAGTTCATACAACAAGGAAGATGTGTCACCAACTGCTTATGGGGTTATCTAGCTTGAAGGGTGCATCATCAATAGCTTATGGGGTTGACTAGCTTGAAAGGGTGCGTAGTCAACTTCTTGTGGGGGTTGACTAGCTTGTAGGGGCACGTCGTCAACTTCTTTTGGAGTTGACTAGCTTAAAGTGTGGCTAATGACATAGAGCATATTAGCAATTAACTTCTTTGGATTGATAGTGTTACCAATGGCTTATGGGGTTGGATAGTTTTGAAATGTGGCCAACAACTTAGATCAGGTTGGTAGTTAGCTTATTTAATTTAGCAGCGTCACCAACAGCTTAAAAGGTTGGATATAGTTTTGGAGATGCATTGTCAATGGCTTCTGGAGTTGACTAGCTTCGAAGTATGGCCAACAATTTTGATTGTGTTGGCAATTAACTTCTTTGGTTTTATAGCATCACCAATGGCTTATGGAGTTGGATATAGCTTTGAAATGTTGCTAAATGCTTTTGCAGCACACAAAGTGAAACTCATTTTGACCTTATTTAGTTCTTTTTGAACAAATTCTGGTTCAAGTCAGGATGTAACATCATCCATTGTTCATAGCTTTGAAGTAATGCCCAAGATTTCGCATACCCAATAGGACTCGATTTGACCCTATTTACTTCAGGTACAAGTTTGATGGCATTTGGCTTGAGTCAAGTTTGACCTTGTGTTGCACCTTTATCAAGTTCAGATTTGCTAGACTTTGGCTCAAGTTCAAGTTAATTTTGTTCAATTTAATTTCAATTCAGGCTCAGACTAGATGGGTTCTAATTTGACTTTGAGTTTGCCTTTTAATTTGGACTTGATGTAACCCAATTAGGATTTGATTTGAGCTTAGTTAAATCCTAATTAGACTTGATTTTAAATTAAGCCATCTTAAGTCTGATTAAAATTGAGTTTGAGTTTATTTGGTTTAACTCAATTTGAATTTTCTAAAGTTCAGTTCAATTTGGGTGGTAGCTCATTTGCTTAATCAATTTAGGTCCATTTAAGTCAAGCTTGGCCTTTGTCCATTTGTTGTGATTGAGTTACTTCACATTAATTAGTTTGAATTGAGGGTCCTTGCCTATTTATGATGATTTTAGAAGGGCCCATAACTTGACTTTAAATATGCAAACCCGAGGGTTAGCTTAGTTTGCAAGCTTGAAAGCTAGCTTAGTGTGAGTTTGAGAGCTAATTAGGTATGAGTTTGAAGATTGGCGTAGATGTAAGCTCGAAAGCTAGCTAAGTGTGGGTCCAAAGATTGGCTGAGTGCGAACCCAAAGGCCAGCTGAGTGCAAGTCTAAAGGCTAGTTGAGTGTGAGTCCGAAGGCTGGCTGTGTGTGAGCCTGAAGGTTTGCTTGGGTGTGAGCTTGAGCGTTGGCTAAGTGCAAGCCCCAAGGCTAGCTGGGTGCAAGCCCCAAGGTTGGCTAAGTGCAAACTTGAAAGCTAGCTGAGTGCGAGTCCAAAGGCTGGCTTAGTATGAGTGCAAAGGCTGGCTTAGTGCGAGCCCGAAGGCTAGCTTAGTGTGAGCTCAAAGGCTAGCTTGGACACAAGCTTAAGACTAGCTTAGTGCAAGACTGAATGTTGGCTGAGTGCAAGCTTGATGGTTGGCTAAGTGTGAGCCTTAAGGTTGGCTAAAATGCGAGCCCGAAGGCTAGCTGAATGCGAGCTCAAAGGTTGGCTGAGTGCAAGCCAAAGGTTGACTGAATGCGAGCTCAAAAGCTAGCTAAGTGCTACCCTAAAGGTTGGCTGAACGTGAGCCCAAATGCTGGTTAAGTGTGAGCCTAAACTTAGGCTTGGATGCGAGCTCGAAGGCTAGCTTAGTGTGGGTCGGGAGGCTGATTGAGTGCTAGTCTAAAGACTCACTTAGTGTGAGCCAAGAGGTTGGCTGAGTGCAAGCCAGAAGGTGGCTGATTGCGAGCCCGAAGGCTGACTTATGGTGATGAGGATCCGCTATCTTTGAGGGGCCAAGGAGGCTTCAGTAGGGTCATGGGTTCACTCTCTTCATCATTATCTTCATCGCCATCTTTGAGGGGTCGCGGGTGGCTGCAGTGAGGTCATGGATTTACTATCTTCATCACTAAGGGCCGTGGGTGACCACGGTGTTGTCGAGAGTCCATTGCCAACCTAAAAATCATGGGTAGTCACAATGCCGAAAACACTTTTTTTTACTATTTTTTGAACTTTTCTCTTTTCCTTCTACATAACATTTTTTATTTTTTTTCTCTTTCTTCTTCTCCTATTTCAAGCTCAAAACCCTATCCTATTTTGGATGGATTTTTTTTGAACAAGCTTTCTTATTATTTTATTTTTTGGTGCCTTCTTCTTTAAGCTTTAGCCCCCAATCTATCGGCAAGTAGCAAAGGGGAGGGCAGGGCCCTCCCCCCTAGATATGACCGCCATCTCAAACGGTCATTGTTGATGGAGTGATGGAGGTGGCGCTTGGTGGTGGTGAGATCCGGTGTGGCAAACAAGAGGAGGCGGAGGCATGACTGCTCATAGAGGAGGCCGAGTAGTGACACTTGGCGGTGGCTACAGTAGAATTGATGATCAGTGATGGAGTCCTATTGGATGCGGCCTACGAGCTCAGAGGTCATTGGGTTTGCATCGAGGGTGGCCAAGCGATAGTTTAGGGCTGTTAGAACGAAGGAGGAGAAAGGACAAGGGTTTTGGTCGGAGTGGCGAAGGCTGGGCAGCAGGCAGTGGAGCATGATCGAGAACCTAGCACAACAAGGGGCAATAATGGATGTAGAAAATAATAGAACAAGAAAAAGAAAGAAAGAAGAACATTGGTCAAGGAATCACCTTATCCTAGGCTCCTCCGTTGTCTCTATGCATTCTTCTTGTTATTTCCCTTCAGTCCTCTCTCTCTGATCTCTTTTTTTTTTTTTTATTTACAAGCTTCTATAGATTTTTATAGGTTTGTGAAGAGATAGAGTTGGGCTGGAAACTAATTTTTTGTTGAAATTTTGAATAATAGATGTGGATATAGACAAATATGGATATATACTTAACTAGAATTTGGATGAACTTGTAAAGAGATACGAATAAGCCTATTTATTGTGGATGATAAAATTTGAATATTTATAGTTATCTTGGATACTGGAATCATAGATGGGCAATTTACAATTTTTTTTCCGAAAAATTGGACTAAATTATAATTTTGTGAATTTTAGAGGGTCATTTTTGCAAAAAGGATTTATTTATAAAATTTTGAAACTTTTAGGGTCCTTTTTGAATAAAATTTGGGCTTATTCATAAATAAAAATTTTTGATGAACTTATTTGCAAATAGTTTAAATTCTATGGGTTTATTTATAAATAAAGAATTTTGGAGGAGCTTATTTGTAAATAAAATTTTTTTACGGCATTTATTTATAAATAGAGAATTTTGGAGGGATTTATTTGCAAAATCTAAATTTCATAAGGAGCAAATCATAATTATCGATATTTTGAGAAGTTTATTTATAAATCGTAAATTTTACAGGATTAATTTTTAATTTTAAGATTTTATTAGACTTTTCTGTAAAATTCTTATTTCGGGGATCTATTTGTAAGAAAAATTTAGCCAAGGACCCATTTATAAATATTTATTCAATCGAAAGGCCTATTTGCTAAATTCTTGTATTTTCTTATTTTGTTCCAAGTTTTAGATAAATTTTGGATCTAATTTTGGTCCAAAAATCTAGCTCAATTAGTCTATTTGGATGAGGCCTAGCTAGTGCCTAAATTTTCCGATGATTTGAGCTTATTTTTTTTATCAAACTCAGACGTAATTTAAGTCTGACTGAGAATCACATTTGAGTTATAATTTAGTGGCATATAAGTCTTAATTTTAATTATATTTCAATTAATTTTGATTGTGGCAAAAATCACTTTAAATAAATTGTCCCTTCACAGTCTCTTCTCGAGTTTTGGTGAGAGGAGAGGGTGCAAACAATTTTTAAGTACTTGCCCTTACATCAACATTTTAGGAGTTGACCATATGAACTTGAATTACCACATGAGAGTGGACTTGATTTGCCAGATGATGATGAATTTTTTTATCACGTGGAGGTCCACTTAGGTTTGCCACATGAGAGTGGACTTAATTTACTATATTAAAGTAAATTTAATTTATCATATAAAAGTGGACTTAAGTTGTCACGTGAATTTATGGCCGACTGGTGCTATATTGTGTTTAGTTTTTATAGCACACAAGTTTGCCACAAATCGAAGAAAGGATTCTAGCTTAAGACTAAGTCAGACTCAAGCCCCCCTGGATTTAGATTGCCACATGATAATGGACTCAGTTTTTCACATGGAAGTGGATTTAATTTGCCATAAGAAGTGGATTTAATTTACCACGTAGAAATGGACTTGGGTTGCTACGTGGAAGTGGACTTGGTTTGCTACATAAAAGTAGACTTAATGTGCTATATAAATGTGGGCTTAGTAGCAATGCAAAATGGATGGAGTTTTGTATCCTTGTTTTTCCTTGAGAAATATAGCGTGCATATATGACCGAGCATTCCTTTTTGTGGAAGCCATATATTTTGTTATAGACAAAATATAAATACTTTTGATTATTATTATTGTTGCCCCTAGGGCTTAGGCATAGTACCATCTAAGGAATCAGCTGTTGATTTCTGGCATAAGCTTTTCCCCCTTGTCATCGATCAGTTAATAGGATCCCCTTCAAATATCCTTTCAATGATATAAAGGCCTTCTTAATTAGGCTTGAACTTGCCTTTCTTATTTAAATTTAGGATTATGGGCCTTCTTAAAATGAAGATCATTTCTCCATTCTGGAATGATCTAAGCCTAGCCATCTTGTTGTAGGCCCTAGTCATTTGTGCTCGATACATTTTTAAGTTTTATTGTGCTACGAGCCTTGTCTCGTCCAAGGGGTCTAGCACGTCAAGGTAAAAACAAATATTATCTTCTCTTGTGATTTCTTCTTGCAAGGCAATCCTTAGAGAGAGGATTTGCACCTCTAGTGGCAAGACAACCTCAATTCTGAACACCAATGCATATGGTGTTAATTGAGTAGGGGTTCGATATGTGGTGCGATAGGCCCACAATGCCTTAGCAAGCTTTTGGTACCAATCTTTCTTGTTTTTGGCAACAACTTTTTTCCAGATCTTGGAAAGGGTATTGTTGAATTCCTCAAGGCGACCATTGGCTCTGGTATTGTAGATGGATGAATATCTCCAATTTAACTTGTGATAATGAGTGAATCATCCTACCTTAAACCTTCTAAAGGATGGTTTATTATCAAAAATTATCCTTCGAGGAACACTGAATTGGTACAAGATATTTTCTTGAAAGAAGTGGATAATAGCATCCACTTTTACCTCTTTCAATGGAATCGCTTCAGCCTACCAAGAGAAATAATCAATTGCTGCCAATATGAAGCAGTGGCCTCTAGAAGAAGATGGTTCGATTGGACTAATGATGTTTGTATCCCATACCTTGAATGGCCATGAGGATACTGTTGGATGTAGAGAATTTTGATGTTGATGGATGAAGTGAGCATGAATTTCATATTGGTGACATCTTCTCGTGTGTTCGATACAATCTCCTACCTTCTTGCGCTCGTTGTCTTAAAGAAGCAACTCGCTCACTTTGTGGGATGGCCGGAGAAAGAGCTTGTTGGAGCAAATATATTTTTAGCATTGAGAGCCACCTCAAGCCTTCTTATCTACTTCAACATTGCTGGGTTCCCCAAACCACCATTCATGAACTAAATCAATGCATGGCTAGCTTTCTGTGGTCCAAAGGAGGGTTAGACTTTCAGAATTGGGATTGAAGGCGCTTGCAATCAGTGGCCAATCTTTTGATTTCTTGTCAGCCTTATAGAATATAGTTACTGCCCCGTGGGATGATGAAAGTCTTCCTGCACCAAAGCTCAGCTTTTCTTTCCTACTTTACTGAGACGAGAGGCTAGCTAAGATCTTCTCCTTCACTTGAGAAGCAAGCATTGAGTTTCTTTGGTTTTCTTAGCAAAATGAAAGGCTAAGTTGATGCTTGGGTGTTTGCTGTTGCCAGATAGCTAAACAAGAAAAAAGACTTATCATTGAGAGTTTCCACTAGCACAAGGAACCAAAACCTCTTCCTTATGGTGTGGTGTCCCAATTGCTGATGAAAATCACGCCATTCAAGCCATCCTTGTCAGCCTCAGCTAGTTAGCTTAGTCATTCCTTCCAAGACACTTTTTTGATTCTATGATGATGTTTGTAATCAATCTCTTATTAGCCCATTGACAAGTCTTTGAAATACTGAGAAAGGAAAGGGTAACCAACAAAAGTCCCACTTATTTCAAATATATGCCAATAGTAGCCCATACACTTAATCTTCATCATCATTTTTGGGCTCGATTGATGAGCTCCACAAACTCTAGAATGTACTTCATAAATAACTTATTTGGCCTCTTTGTTTGAGAGATAATGCAGAAATAGTTGATTGAAGGATCTTTTATAAAGAGTGTCATTGATAAGTAGGAAGTGCATGACCCTCTTTCTGAGTTGTGCCCTTGCGGATTTGTCTTCTGAGAGTTCTCCACTTTTGAGGTAGTTGATGAATGGTGTTCTCCAATTTGTGGTCTCTTCTACTAGTTTAGATTCAATTCTCTCATGTTTGATATTGAAAACAGAGTTTATCACTTGTCTATTACAGACTATGATTAGAATTTCTCCTTGATTAGGGTCAGCCGGTGTCTTGGCCAGTTGGCTAAGGAGTCAGTTTTCACATTAATGGACCAAGAAACCTTAATTATTTGAACAAGAGAAATTTTCCTTATGAGATCTTGGGCCTTTTCATAGTATTTCAGGAGCTTAGATATGTGGACTTGATATTTGCCTTGAACTTGGCTGATGACTGGTTGTCAATCATCGAAAATATGTAGGTGTGATATTCCCATATTAAGAGCCATTTTTACTCCTATAATTAAGGCATCGTATTCAGCTTCATTGTTTGTGCATGATTTTGAAAGAGAATAATACCATAAAATCACCCCATTTAGAGTGACATAAATAAGTCCAATGTTTGCTTTGATTTGTGAAAGCTTTGATTTGATCCCTAGTTGGATGATGCTCCATCAAAGTATAGTTTCAAGTAAGATTCTCCTTCTTCAACCAAAAAGATTTCCTTATTAGGGAGCTCGCAACTCAAAGGAGAATTGTCCAGTACTAGATGAACTGTGAGAAAATCAGTAAGGGCTTGCCCATTAACCACTTTCTAGGGAGTGAATTTGATACCATATTCCATGAGGATTAAAGCCCACTTTGCTAGCCTCATAATGAGTACAGGCCTAGTCATTAGGTACTTTATAGGATCAATCTTTGATATTAAAATGACTTGATGAGATAGCAAATAATGCCTTAACCTTTTGATTGCAAATATAAGTGCCAAACAATATTTTTTGATGGAGGACTATTTATTTTCCACCCCAACTAGCATTCTACGTAGGTAGTAGAGTGTAGTTTCTTTACCCTCTTAAATGTTCTGGGCAAGAAGTGCCTAAGGGATCCTTCCATTGCTGTTGTGTAGAGGATTAAGGAATTATTGGGTAGAGGTGTTGTCAAGACTAGTGCCTTTAAGAGATACTACTTGATCTCTTCAAAGGCTTATTGGCAATCTCGATCCCAAGTGAATGGAGTGTCCTTCTTTATCAATTTAGAAAAAACTTGCATTTTCCAGAGAGGTTTCAAATAAATCTTTTTATGTATATAAGTTGGCCTTGGAATGAACTCAATTACTTAAAATTTCTGGGTGGTGTCATATCCAAGATAGCTTTAATCATAGATGGATCAATTTCAATCCCTCAATGTTTGATGACAAAGCCGAGGAATTTTCCCGACAATATGTTGAAAGCACACTTGATAGGATTCAACTTTAGGTTATATTTCCTAAGGCGGTCAAATACCACTCTCAGGTCTTGAACATGCTTGTCTTTGGGCTTAGTTTTGACAACCAAGTCATCGACATAACATTCCATTAACTAGTGTATGAGGTCATCAAAGATTTGAGTCACGGCCCTTTGATAAGTGGCACCTACATCCTTGAGCCCAAAGGGCATCACCTTGTAATTGTAAATGCTAAATGACATCTTGAAGGCTGTATATTTCTCATCATCAGGATGTATCTTGATTTGGTTCTATCTTGAGAAACCATCTGTGAAAGAGAATATTTTAAAGTTGACCATGTTGTCAATCATGATTTTTATTATTGGCAATAGAAAATCATCTTTTGGAAATACTTTATTTAAGTCCCTATAGTCGATACAAATATAGATTTGACTATTCTTTTTCTTAACTAGTATGATGCTTGCCACCCAATCTGGCTATTTTTCCTCTCTGATAAAGGCTGCTTCAATTAGTTTCTTTATTTCTTCTATCCCCTTCTATTCTAGGTCAAGTTTTATCTTCTTAATTGCTTATTTGACAAGCAGAAGCTCAAGATTGATGGTCAGTTTATAGACTGTAACTTCAAGATCTAGTCTAGGCATCTCCTTGTAGCTCCATGCAAAGCAGTTAATGTACTCTCGGAGCACTGCCTTAAGTTGGGTTTGGCTTTCCTTTAAAAGTTGAGAACAAATAAAAGTCAACTTGAGGTCCTTCTCTGATCCTAGGTTGATCTCCATGAGTTCATTGACTATGGCTTGTCCCCCATTCTCAAGTTCTGGTGGAGTTTCTTTTGGTTTGAGGATTATTTCTTCACCAAACGATTCATCAAGTCGAGTGAGATTTGGTGAAGGTTCATCTAAAGGCATTTTGGATGCATCATGCCCCCTTTCTTTTAGTTCTAATGAAATTCTATCAAGGATGTCACCTTCTTGTGAAGTTTAAAAAGTCATAGCCATCTGGGCACACGCGTCAAGGGGTATTGATACCATTTGGTCATCCTTAATATCGAATAGAGGTCCAATGGTGACTATGAGACATGTGTGAGTGTTTAGAGTAATATACCCTAGTCCTTTGATGTTCTTGTTCCCTCTTCCAGGAACTTACGCATGTCCTTGGGGGTGGATCCCATTTATTCCTGAAGAAATGACTCTTTCACTTTTTTTTGTGGACATCTGCAACCAAATTTGTTGATTATTTGACAAAGCTAGTCTGAGAAATATTTAGGCATAACTACCAGTTGATGGTAGAGGAATGTAGAAAGTCATTAATTCTTCTATGACATTGATGCTCAGCTCATCTAACAACCTAAATAAGCCTTTTGAAACTCTAGAAATAAAGAGAGCATTTTCTATTTGACCTCGATTATCATCTTCATTAGAAGTATACCAACCTAGGGAGAGTCACGGGGCTTATTTATCTAAAGAGGCCAGGTCAAAATCGCTTCCTAGGTGAGAAGGAGAAAAGATCAAGCTAGTGATCTTTTGCTTTACTTGACTAATGGAAGCAAACCCCTTATTAGTGTTGAATCTCTAATAGTATTTTACATCATCATAATATACCTCATGAACATCAAAAGGGTGTATATCTTTGCTAATTCTATGTTCTTTACCATCCTCAAAGTATTTGAAGCATTGGTGTAGGGTTGATAGTGCTACTTTGTTTTCATGTAGCCACAACCTCCCTAGTAGTACTTTGTATGATGCATCAGTATTGAGCACAAAAAACTTGGCGTTTATCATCAACTCACCTATTTTTAGAGGGATAGTTATGGCTTCCAAAGCTCTTTAGATATTTTGATTAAACCATTGTATGGTTATAATCTTAGATGATAGGTGGCACACATCCAAAGTTAGAGCTCTTAGAGTTCGAAGAGTCATTAAATTGACCAAGGAACCTGGGGTAAATCAAGATGTGGTTAATATTGATCCTATCATTGTTCCCTATAATATACAATGGTCTATTATGGTTTGTTGTTCTAGATAGCAGGTCATCATTTGTGAAGGTGATGGCAGACGTTTGGCGTGCACACAAGGGCTACTTCATCTTCTTCAACAAAGTATGCTTGGCAATTGGCTAAATTTTGTAAGATGTGCACTAGTGTATCCATGAGTTTTTGTGACATTATCAAGGAATCAAACACACTCAGCATAGCAGGAATCTTCTTGAGATGGGCTGCTGCATTATATTCCACCTTTTTGGGTGCAGGTCCATCTTGCAAGGGCGCAACATTCTCATTTATCTGAATTTCCTTTTCCTTATCCTTGGGGATATTTTTATCCCTAGACATTGGAGCTTGTCTTGGAGGTAGCACTTTTTCACTCAGAGTTGTACTTAGTTTGCTCTCCTCAATTGAAACCTGGCATCATGAGACCAATAAGATTCATCTTCAGAATCACTTCTAAGGCTAATCATGCGAAAAGAAGTAGAGGACTCTTGCCCCCAGTTAGTAGTTCTTTGAATGTTGTTAGAGGATGTGACTGATTGATAATCATCCCATTCAACATCAGAATTAGGTACATGGGATTTTCTAATAGCAAGGTCTTTAGAAACCCTCAGGATGAACCCTTCTACTTCATTTGTTGGTATAACCTTCTTCAAGACTTTGTCTTTAGGATGTCTCTTTTGTGGATGTCTAGATTAACTTGATTGTGGATATTTAGATTTCTTTGATGTAGCGGGTGGAATAAGCTTTAGCATTAGCTCATTTGATCCTCTCCCGAAATGCTTATTTCTTCCTTTGGTACTTACTAGTTTAGGACTTTCTGAAGTGGTCACAAAGTTATTCTGAATTAGACATGGAGTCATATTCTTCGTTTGTGCCTTGTATGCGTAATTTATCTAAAGTTGGCTAAGCATACCCTTCCATAGGCTCTAGAACTAGGACTTCACTGAACATAGTGGGCTGAGCATTTCTCGCTAGACTACCTGATGGAGGCTTGGATAGCATCTCGCCGGTATTCACCTTAGATGTATGAGTCATCATGTGACAAGAGATCATAGACATAGCTAACTCTTTTCTATGGTGTCTAGCTTTCTTGACCCATCTCTAGAGTAGATGGCATGAGTGATCATTCTAATCCCGAGGAGGGTCAGTAAGTAGTGTCTTGCCATCCCTATGATGTCTTTTGTATAGCTTTGTCTTATCTACTAGCACCTTATCTATCTTCTCGACTTTCTCATTGAGCATGGTAGTCATATTTATCACACTTTCCATATAGGTAGACATAGCCTGCATATGTTTGTTCAATATTTGCAATTTTCCCCTTGAAAAGTCTCGGGTTAGTTACAGCTAGCTCTTTAAGATAGTCATCTCGAGAGCAGTTGTCGAGAAGACCTATGTAATCTCTCATTTCATCAGTATCATCCCCAATAAATCTATTCTCTTCTTCTTACCTTGCATACCAAATTTTCTCATCATTGAAGTGACAGGGTAGGGATCTGGTTGGTTGTAAACCTCTGACGGAAAATATGGCAGTGCATGTTACAATCGGGGGTTCACTTTCTTCATTTCTTGTATCAGGGTTCTCTAATAACGCTTTAAGTCTGTCAAGAAGGAATTCTTTAAGAGTTACTTGGCTCCTTTCTCCCTGAACATATTCATTTAGAGCATTAATATATTCTTAGATGGCTGATTTCTTGACATTGTATTTATTTGGCTGAACTAACTTCTTCTTCTTGCTTCTGTTCTTTCTCTTCTTGATGCCATGAGCAGGTAAGGTAGTTTGTCCTAATGAGTTTTTTTCATCACCATCCCAAGCTCTCCAGGATTTTTAGTTATTTTTTATTAATTTTTTAAGCCTTTTTGAAATATAGATGTTTCATAAGTGCCTTTGTCCAAGTGTACATTGTGCTTCTTCCCCAATGAAAATTTCAGCAATTGGTCCATGATCCTCAAACACAATAATATAATTAATGTGTTCAGTGAGCATTTCGTGTTGGGCTACCTTCGAGAGAGTCAGCTTGCATTCTTGGTATTACTTCTCAACCCAATTCATGAACACATCATAGTCTTCAATGGTATACCCTAAGACTCTATGGTAAGGACGATAGTTCGGGTGATCTATTTTGTTGGCCTCACCTGGCCTTTTGGATTCTAGCAATTAGAGGCCTAACTTCAGGGCATCCAAAAATATTTTAGCTACTCTTTCTCTTTTAAACGAGTATTCTCTTCTAAGCCTTTGTTGGAGATCATTGAAGTGTTCCACTTCCCAATCTCCTCCAAGTACTGGTGGCTTCTAAGGATTACCCTTGTTTATTATGGGATTTGGAGGTTTCTTTTGCTCAGTTGCTATGAATGCAGCCTCATATATTTGGAAAGCTCTCCATATTTTAACTTATCTTTTTCTTGTCAAAAGGTTTGTGAACTAGATAAGGTTGGTGGACCAATCCTTTTTAGCTTCTTGACATGCATGATGAGGTCTTAGAAAGTATGGATAGAAGAGGCACTCAAATAGAGTGTCATCCATTCTCCCCTTATGTTGCTAAGGACTAGGTTCATTGCCTAAAATGGGCTCATAAGTTGCTCACACTTAACGTTGAGATTTTTGTACCATGTAATATAATCTAAAATCGACTCATTGTTACACTTCGGTGTTGAGACAAGGTTTGTAATGGTCACTTTATAATTGACTCCTTCAAACCTGACTCAGAAAGCCTCCTTCATTTGTGCCTAAGTCTATATGAATTTTGGTTGCAAACTAGCATACCACTCGAATGCTTCTCATATCAAGCTTGCCAAAATTTGGTGGAGTAACAATGAGGGATTATTACTTGAATCCTCACATAGAGTCACAAAGTGAGTTTCGTGCTATTTAGGATTGCCCAAACCATTAAACTATTTGAAATTAGGCACTGTATAGCCCTTGGGATATGGCACTTGGTCGTGATGGCTAGGATATGATTTGTCAGCATCATTTACTCTATTGGTCTCACTTCCTTGTCTCAACTGTATAGCCACCATTTGTTATACCTATTATTATATGTATGTTGGGAGTTCCATATTGTTAGGGATCCCTGAAATTGAGGATTAGGTATCCCTTACTGGAGGAGGTGCTTATGAAGACCTATATTTTCGTGGACCTCATAAACAGGAGATGCGCCTTCTATCACCTTTTCTGCTTGAGATGGTTATTGCGATCATTCCAACTTATCGATCTTCTGGCTCATTTGTAGTATGACCTCCATCAACTTAATGATTTTCTTTTGAGCTTCATCTTTCTCTTTCCTTAGCTATCTCAACTATTCTTGCAATGTGTCTATGGTCACTTCTTGATTAGAGCTTTCAGTTATGACCAAGACTTCTATCAGAACATGATGATTCCTATCCTAAGAATTAGGTCTAGACTCTGGATTGAGGCTAACTTCTTCTATTAGTCGAGTTATCTTATTCGAGAGTATGCTCATAGAGTGGGTCGCTACACCCTCTCTTCAATGTGGTAGCAAGGATTGGTTCACAAGAGCCCTCACCTTTTGGATCACTTCATCAATAAACCTCACTCGAGAGGCCTTCTTTTGGCATTTGGCCAGATAGAGTGTAGGCTCATGGTCCCTCCCAAAATCATGGTGAGAAATGACTTTGACAGTGTGGGTGATCTCGTTTTGTGAGTTCCCATGCTAGGTTGTAGCTTTACGGTGACTCTTATCTTTTTGTTTAGTGATTCACTCTTTTGCCACAGTTTTCAGGTAAGATTATGCCCCCTGTGACTTGCTTTTACCATTCTCTAAATTGCTTAATGGAGCAAATAAGTTGGAGGTAGGGATGGTTATGACCTACTTCATTAGAGTGGTAGACTTCCCAAGTCAACTAAAGATTCTAGCAGCTTTTCTATTACTTATGACAATCAAGATGTGTTCATCTTCACTGATGCTTGTGTCTATATTTGCCTTTGATTGCTCCTTATGAGGAGTTGGGTGAATGTGACTGAAGACAGAACTCGGTTTTGGTCCTAGCCTTTGGAAGAGTAATATCCTTGTTGGTTGAGACATGGCTTCTAGCTCCTCATCTAAACAACTCTTCTCATTGGGGATGATGACATTGGTCCTCCTTCTCGTTAATGTAAGACGAGAAATTGACTGGTTTTGCATGTCAATCACTTCAGCTAGTGCAGTAGTAGGTGTCCTCTTAAACTAGATGACCTCAGGGATGGTTCTGAACTTGATCTAAACTTCAATTGCTCCCGTAGCAACCATTTATTGAGGTAACTGTGCAACTAAATCTACCCCCAGGATGATGGTGAATCATGGAGCGAAAATATTATTCATTGTTGCCATTTGATTCTTTCTTCTACAAAAGATAATATAATTAATCGATCTTCAATTGTAATTCTACCTTATTAGTGTCTTTATCACATTAACTAGGTTTCTACACTTGGAGGATAAGTCGAGTCCTACCAGATATGTCAGAATTTGTGAGATTGAAGTTGACCATCCAAGATAGCAGAGACCTTGAGAAGTGAATTCAAATCACAAATCAAGATTTATTTTAACTTAAAGTGCACTATTAGGTGTTATGGGAACATAATTTCCAACATGTGTAAGCCCTTATTGTTAATTACCCCAAAAATTATCAAGAACCTCCTAAAGTAAGAAACCTAGCTAATAAAATAGAGACACAAAAGAGAAAAGAAGAAAGTATTATTTGATTAACTCAAAAAAAAAAGGGCATATGGCTTAAGGAAGGGTATAACTCACTTCACAATGAATTTCAACATGGAATTATAGAAAACAAAAAAGAAATAAAGAAAGGAGAAAGAGAAAGAGTGGATAAGAAGATTTAATGGATGTTGTTGCCCTGCCCCCTTGCGCTGAACCACATGGTGCCTGACCCAAACTGTGGAAGGGAGTAGAGAAGTTTGAAGTGTTTCCAGTAGTGAATAAGACATTGGCAATAAGTTCTTTAGTTTTGTTGAAGTATTTCCATAACTAATGAAGCATAAGTGATAACTTCATGATTCAAAGCCAATAAGGCTCATGAATAACTTTTTTTGGGGTTGTTGAATTATTTTCATAATCAATAAGGCGTAGGTGATAACTTCTTTGGTTTTGGAGTGTTTTCATTAGCCGATAAGGCATGGGCAATATCTCTATTTGGTTTTGAGCAGCATCACCAATAGCTTATAAGGTTATGTATAGCTCGAAGATGCATTGCCAATTACTTCTAGGTTTGGCTAGCTTGAAGGGCGTGTCATCAACTACTATGAGGTTGACTAGCTTGAAAGGGTGTATCATTAACTACTTTGGGGTTGACTAGCTTGTAGGGGCGCATTGTCAATTGCTTCTAGAGTTGACTAGCTTGAAGTGTTGCTGATGGCTTTGAGCACATTATTGGTTGACTACATTAATTTAGTAGCATCACCGATGGCTTAGGTGGTTGGGTATAGCTTTGAAGTGTGGCCAATGGCTTAGAGCATATTGGCGATTAACTTCTTTGGATTGATAGCATCACCAATAGCTTATGGGTTTGGATATAGCTTTGAAGTGTGGTCGATAGCTTAAAGCATGTTGGCGATTAACTTCTTTGATTTGGCAGCATCACCAATGGCTAATGAGGTTGGATATAGCTTGGAAGATGTGTCACCAATGGCTTCTAGGGTTGACTAGCTTTGAAGCTTGGCCAATGACTTTGAGCATATTGGCAATTAACTTCTTTAGTTTGATAGCATCATCAACAGCTTATGGAGTTGGATATAGCTTTGAAATATTGCTAAATATTTTTGTAGTGCACCTAGTAAGACTCAATTTGATTTTATTTAGTTCTATTTGAACTAATTTTGTTTTAAGTTAGGATGTTAACATCATCCATTATTCATAGCTTTGGAGTATTACCAAAGATTTAGCACATCCAATGAGACTTGATTTGACCCTATTTACTTTGGGTCTGAGTTTGATGTCATTTGGCTTGAGTCAAGTTCGATATTGTGTTGCTCCTTTATCAAGTTCAGGTCTACAGGATTTTGGCTCAAGTTCAAGTCAATTTAGTTAAGCTTAATTTCAATTCAGGCTTAGCCTAGCATGGTTCTAATTTGACTTTGAGTTTGCCTTTTTAGTTTGGACTTGATTTAACCCAACTAGGATTGATTTGAGCTTAGTTCAATCCTGACTAGACTTGATTTGAACTTGATTTTAAATTAAGCCATCTTGAGTCTTATTAGAATTAAGTCTGAGTTTATTTAGTTTAACTAAATTTGGATTTTCTAGAGTTTAGTTTAATTTGGGTTTTAGTCCACTTGCTTGATTAATTTAGGTCTATTTGAGTCATCTTGGTCTTTGTCCATTTGTTGTGATTGAGTTACTTCACATTAATCAATTTGATTTGAGGGTGGTTCTTGGCTGTTTATGATGATTTTAGAAGGGCCCATAACTCGACTTTAATTGTGCAATCCCAAGGGTTGGTTTAGTGCTTGAGCTTGAAAGTTAGCTTAGTGCGAGCCCAAGGGCCGACTGGGTGTGAGTCTAAAGACTAGCTTAGATATGAGCCCAAATGTTGGCTAAGTGCAAGCCCCAAGGTTGGCTGAGTGCAAGCCTAAAGGTTGGCTAAGACACAAGCTCGAAAGCTGGTTGAGTGCAAGCTTGAAGATTGGCATGGGAGTGAAGCTGAAGGCTGACTAAGTGTGAGCCCAAAGATTGGCTAGGTGCAAGCCCAAAGGCTAGGTCAGTGCAAGTTTAAAAGCTAGCTGAGTGCGAGCCTGAAGATTAGCTTGGATACAAGCCCAAAGGCAAGCTTAGTGCATGTTTGAAGGCTGACTTGGATATGAGCCCAAAGGCTAGCTTGGACGTGAGCCTGAAAGCTAGCTGATGCAAGCCTAAAGGGTGGCTAAGTGCAAGTCTGAAAGCTAGTTGAGTGCGAGCTCGAACGTTGGTTGAGTGTGAGCCCGAAGGCTGGCTGAGTGTGAGCTCAAAGGTTGGTTTGGATGTGAGCCCAAAGGCTGGCTAAGTGCGAGCGCAAGGTGGGCTTAGTGTGAGCCCAATAGCTAGCTTGGGTGTGAGCCTGAAGGTAGGTTTAGTGTGAGCTTGAAGGTTGGTTTACATGCAAGTCTGAAGGCTGGCTTGGGTGTGAGCTCAAAGACTAGCTTAGTGTGTGCGCAAAGGTTGGCTAAGTGCGAGCTCGAAGGCTAACAGAGTGCGAGCTTGAAGACTAGCTAAGTGCAAGTCTGTAGGCTGGCTGAGTGCAAGCCCGAAAGTTGGCTTATGGTGATAAAGATATGCTATCTTTCAGTGGCCGCAAGTGGTCTCAATAAGGTCATGGGTTCGCTATCTTCATCACCGTATTCATCGCCATCTATGAGGGGCCACGGGTGGCCATAACGAGGTCATGGATTCACTATTTTGATCACCAAGGGCTATGGGTGGCCGTAGTATTGTCAAGAGTCTACTGTTATGCCAAAATTTTCTTTTTTTTTTTGCATAACAATTTTTTATTTTTTTATTATTTTCCTCTCTTTCTTCTTCTTCTATTTCAAGCTCAAAACTCCTCTCCTATTTTGGTCAAATTTTTTCTTCGCAAGTGAAACTGGGCCTGAGCGAGCCCGATTTACTCTTGGCTATATCCGACCACAATTTGCCAGCAAGCAACAAAGGGGAGGGCAAGGCCCTCCCCCTCCCTATTCTATCGGCCATATCTGGCTGGTCATGACCTAATCTGGCCCCCTTTTTCATCTCGGATGGTTGCGGTAGATGGGGTGGTGGAAGCAACACTTGGCAGTGGCGAGGTCTGGCAAGGTGAAGGAGAGGACGTAGAGGCATGGTGGCTGGTGGAGGAGGCTAGGCAATGATGCTCGATGGTGGCTATGGTGATATTGGTGTTCGATGATGGAGTCTAGTTGGAATGGGGCTACAGATCAGAGGTCATTGGGTTTGCATCGAGGGTGACCAAGTGGCGATCTAGGGCTGTCAGAGCAAAGGAGGAGAAGGGACTAGGGTTTTGGCTGAAGTGGAAGAGGCCAAGTAGCGGGCAGTAGAGCATGATCAAGAACCTAGCACAATATGGGGCAACAATAGATGCAAAAAAATAATAGAACAAGAAAGGGAAGGAAAGAAAAACATTGGTCAAGGAATCACCGTATCCTATGTGCCTCTGTTGTCTCTTTGCCTTCTTCTTGTTGTTTCCCTTTGGTCCTCTCTCTCTGATCTTGTTTCTTTTTCTTTTTTGATTTGCAGGTTTCTACTGGTTTTTATAGGCTCATTAAGAGATAGAATTGGGCTGGAAACAAATTTTTTTATTTGAATTTTGAATAATGGATGTGGATATAGACAGATATGGATATGCTTATTTGGAATTTAGATGAACTTACAAAGAGACATGGATAAGCCTGTTTGTTATGGATAATAAAATTTGAAAATTTATACATATCGTGGATACTAAAATTAGAGAGGAGCTTTTCCAATTTTTTTCGAAAATATTAGACTAAGTTACAATTTTTATGAATTTCAATGAATCTTTTCTGTGAAAAGGACTTATTTATAAAGTTTTAAAACTTTCAGAGTTTTTTTTTAATAAAATATAGGCTTATTTTGTAAATAAAAATTCTAAAGAACTTAATTGCAAAAGTTAAAATTCTAGGGTTTATTTGCAAGTAAAGAATTTTGAATGGACTTATTTATAAAAAGAAAATTTTGGAGGGGTTTATTTCCAAACCCTAAATTTCATGGGGACCAAATCATAATTATCTATCTTTTGAGGTTTTTATTTGCAAACCCTAAATTTTGTTGTACTAATTGATAATTTTAAGAGTTTATTGGGCTATTTTGTAAAATTCTTATTCTAAGGACCTCTTTGTACGAAAAATTTGGCCAAAGACCCATTTATGAAGATTTATTTAATCTAGAGGCTTATTTATAAATATTTTTACATTTTTTCATTTTGGCCAAAGTTTTAGATAAATTTTGGGCCCAATTCTAATCCAAAAATCTAGTCCAATTAGCGATTATGCCTAGCTAGAGCAAGAATTTCTCAATAATTTGAACTTAATTTTTGATCAAACTCAAATGTTATTTAAGTATAATCGAGGTCCACATTTGAGCCTAATTTATTGGCATATAAGTCTCAATTTTAATTAGATTTCAATTAATTTTGATTGTGGCAAAAATCATCTTAAACAGGGGTTTCCTCTTAGAGAGGTCTTCATAGACTCTTTATATGAACACTTCTACTTCGTCTACTGGCATAACCTTTTTAGGATTATGTATTTAAGATGTTTCTTTGGTTGATATCCAGATTGACTTGACTGTGGATATCCAGATTGACTTGGCGCGGAGGCGAAATGAGCTTTAGTATTAGCTTGCATGATCCTCTCCCAAAATTCCTACTTCTTCCATTGGCACTTACTAGTATAGAGCCTTCTAAAGTGGGCATAAAGTTGCTCTGAGTCAGATAAAGAGCCGTATTCATCGTTCATACCTTGTATGCATAATTGCTCTAAAGTCGGTAAAGCACATCCTTCAACAATCTCTAATATTGGGACTTCATCAAACCTAGCAGGTTGAGCATTATTTCTTGGATTCCATGATGGAGGCTAGGATAATAGCTCACCAGTGTTCACATTAGATGTATGAGTTACCATACAACACGAGATCATAGACTTCAATAACTCTCTTCGATAGTGTCTAGCTTTCTTAACCCGTCTTCGGAGTAAATAGCACAAGTAGTCATTTTGAAGTCCTTTGTATGGCTTTGTCTTTTTTGTTAGCACCTTCTCCATCTTCGTTACTTTCTCATAGAGCATAATAGTCATATTTGTCATGATTTCCATAAGGCCAGCCATAGCCTTCATATGCTCACGGGTGTAGCTAGCTATTTCGTAGTATCTAGCTGTAGTTTGAGCATGTCATAGTCATACTCATGGGTGAACCACTCTCTAAGATAATCATCTTGAGAGCAGCCCTCAGGGAGACCTGTGGGATCTTTCATTTCATTAGTAACATCTCCAGTGAATCTATTTGCTTCTTCTTACCTTGCAACCTAAATTTTCTCATTATTGAAGAAACCGGGTGGAAATTCACTTGGTTGTACCTTTGATAGTAAATATGGCAGAGCATGTTGCCACCAGAAGTTTTCTTTATTTATTTCTAGCATCAGGGTCCTCTACTAAAGCTTTGCATTTGTTAGGGAAGAATTCTTCAAAAGTTACTTGGCTTCTTTCTCCCTAAGCATATTCATCCAAAGCATTGATATATTCTTGGATGGCTAATTTCTTGACATTGTATTCATCAGGCTGAACCAGCTTCTTCTTCTTCCTTTTGTTCTTGGTCTTCTTAATGTTTCGAGCAGGTGGGACAGTTTGCTTTGATGAGGCTTTCTTCATCACCATCCCAGGCTCTTCAGAGTTTCTAGTTATTTTCTTCATCAGTTTCTTAAGCCTTTTTAAAATGTGTACATTCTAGCAAGTGGTTCATGGTCCTCAAACATAGTAATATAATTGATGTGTTCGGTGGGTGTATCTTCAAGAGAGTTAGTTTACCTTCTCGGTATTGTTTCTCAACCCAATCCTTGAACACATAATAGTCTTCAATGGTATGCCTCAAAACTCTATAGTAGGAGCAATAGTCAGGTGATCTATTTTGTTATTCTCACCTGGCCTCTTCGATTCTGGCAATTGGAGGCCTAACTTCAAGGTATCTTGAAAGATTTTAACTACTCTTCTCTTTTGAAAGAATATTTTTTTCTAAGCCTTTGTTATAGATCATTGGATCATTCCACTTCTCTATCTCCTTTAAGAGTTGGTGGCTTCTAACGATTACCCTTGTTCATGGTGGGGTTTGGATGTTTCTTTTGCATAGTTACTATGAATGTAGCCCTTATATTTTTGGAAGGCTCTCTATGCTTTACCTTATCTTTTCTTGTTTGAAACTTTATGAACTAGATAAGGTCAATGGGCCAATCCTGTCTAACTTCTTGACTTGGATAATGATGTCTTGGAAGATATGGATAGAAGAGGCACTCAAATAAGGTGTCATCCATTCTACCCTTATGTTGGTGAGAATCAAGTTCACTGCTTCAAATTGGCTCATGGGTTGTTCACACTTAATGTTGAGATTTCTCCACCATGTGATATAATCCAAAATTGACTCATTGTCAAGTTTTAATGTTGAGACAAGGTTTGCAATGGTCACTTTATCACTAACTCCTCCAAACCTGATTCAAAAGCCTCTTTCATTTATGCCCAAGTTTGTATGGATTTGGGTTGCTAACTGGCATATCACTCAAATTCTACTCCAGTCAAGCTTGCTAAAAATTGATGAAGTAATAATGAGAAATTATTACTTGAATCTCCACACAAGTTCACAAAGTAAGTTATATGTTGTTCAGGATTGCCCATTCCATTAAATTATTTGAAACTAGGCACTGTATAGCCTTTGGGATATGACACTCGGTCGTGATGGCTAGGGTATAATTTGTCGGCATTATTTACCCTACCTATCTCACTTCCTTATCTCAACTGTGCAACCACCATTCATTGTGCCTACTGTTGTATGTACTAGGAGTTCCATGTTGTCAAGGATCCTAAAATTGGAGATTGGGTATCCCTTACTGGAGGAGGTGTTTCTTGGGTTGACTAGCTTGAAGAGTGCGTTACCAATAGCTTATGGGGTTAGCTAGCTTGAAGGGTGTGTTACCAACTGCTTCTAGGGTTAGTTAAGTTAAAGAGTTCATCATCAATCACTTGTGAGGTTGACTGTTTAATAGGCATATTGTCAACTACTTGTGGGGTTGACTAGCTTGAAGTATGGCTAACAACTTTGAACGTGTTATTAGTTGACTTTATTTGAACAAGGCATTGTAGCTGACTAACTAAGCAAATTTGAGCCTACCTTAGTTTGGTTTAAATTAAAGAGTTACCAATGCTTTTAGGTTGGCTGAGCTTTGAAGATAAATCATCAATGGCTTCTGCAGTTGACTAACTTCGAAATATGATCAGCGACTCTAAGCATATTATTGGTTGACTTTATTTGAACAAGGCATTATAGCTGACTAATTAAGTAAGTCGAGCCTACCTTAGTTCACTTTGAATTAAAGCATTGTCAATGCTTTTGGGTTGGCTTAGCTCTAAAGTGTGGCCAACAGCTTTGAATATGTTGGCAATTAACTTCTTTGATTTGATAGCATCATCAACGATTTATGGAGTTGGGTATAGCTTTGAAGTGTGATCGATAGCTTTTGAACGTATTGGCGATTAACATTTTTTGTTTGATAGCATTACCAACAACTTGTGGTATTAGGTATAGCTTTGAAGTGTGGTCAATAGCTTTGAGTGTGTTGGCAATTAGCTTCTTTGGTTTGGTAGCGTCACCAACAACTTATGAAGTTGGGTATAGCTTTGAAGTGTTGCTAAAGGCTTTAGTAGCACACTCAATGAGACTCAATTTGATCTTATTTAGTTCTATTCAAACTGGTTCTAGTTCTGGTTAGGGTGGTAATATCACTCTTTGTTCATGGCCTTGGAGTATTGCTAACAGTTCAGTACACCCAATGAGACTCAATTTGACCTTATTTAATTCTATTTGAAATAATTTTGGTTTGAGTCAAGATGGTAACATCATCCTTTGTTAATAACCTTGGAGTATTGCCAAAGGTTCAACACACCCAGTGGGATTCAGTTTGAACCTATTTAGTTCTACCAGGACTAATATAGTTTGGATCCAAGTTAAGTTCAAAATTAGTTCAAAACTCAATTTTGATTTGAGTTTTAAATTGATTTAACCTAATGTTTAAAGCTTGATTGCACTATGATTCACTAATTCCTTCTTAGAAGATACTAATATGTTCCGATCTCCCTATTTCTGAAATCTTTGGTGATCATATTTGCACAGATGCCTTATAGCATGACCAGGGGAACCATGTGAATTATCAAAGTCACTAAATGTTCAGCAATGAATTCAATCCACCAAGCGTAGCATCAATTTTCGGAAGAAAATTCATCATATACTAATCATTGACTCTAGTTGGAGCAATACTGATTTTGATTCGATTTGATCTAACTCAGTTCAATGTTTTAGGACTTGGTTTAAGTTTGATTTCATTTGGTTCAGGTCAAGTTTGACCTTGTGTTGGGCCTTTATTAAGTTTGGGTCTGCTGGACTTTGGCTTAAGTCCAAGTTAATTTAGTTTAACTTGGTTTTTGTTCAAGCTTGACTTGGCTTGATCCTGCTTTGACTTTGAGTTTGCCCTTTTAGTTTGGACTTGAATTAGCCCAATTAGGATTTGATTTGAGCTTATTTCAATTCCAAATCATATTTGATTTGCAGTCGGCTTGATTTTAAATTAACCCATCTCAAGTCTGATTAGGGTTGAGTCCAAGGTTAGGTTAATTCAATTTGAGTGTTAGTCCATTTGTTTAACAATTTAGGTCCATTTAAGTCAACTTGGCCTTTATCCATTTGTTTTAATTGAGTTTAATTTCAATGTAATTGAGTTACTTCATGTTAAGCAGTTTGATTTGAGGATCCTTGGCTATTTATGATAATTTTAAGCAGGCTCGTGGCCTAGCCTTAAATATGCAAACTTAAGGGCTAGCTTAGTTTGAGAGCTCAAAAGCTAGCTTAGAGGTGTAAGCCCGATGGCTTACTAGGTGAGAATCAAAGGTTGGCTTAAGAGCAAACCCAAAGGCTAGCTGAGTGCGAGCCCAAAGGCTGACTCGGATGCAAGCTCGAGGGCTGGTTGAGTATGAGCCTGAAGGCTAGCTTAGATGTGAGCCTGAAAGCTGGATGAGTGTGAGCCCAAAGGCTAGCTAAGTGCAAGCCCGAATGTTGGCTAAATGCAAGCCAGAAGTCTAGCTTAGTGTGAGCAAAAAGGCTAGCTAAGTGTGAGTCTGAAGGTTGGCTAAGTACAAACCCAAAGACTAGCTTGGATGCGAGCCTAAAAGCTGGTTGAGGTGTGAGCTAGCTGAGTTTGAGTCTGAAGGCTAGCTTGGTGCGAGCCAAAAGATTGGCTAGATGCTAGCCCAAAGGCTTGCTTGTGTGTGAACCCGAAGACTGGCTTGGATGGAGCCTGAAGGCTAGTTAAGAGTGAGTCTAAAGGCTAGCTAAGTGCAAGATTGAAGGCTGGCTTGGATGCTAGCCAAAAGGTTGGCTAAGTGTGAGACTGAAGGCCGGTTGAGGTGCAAACTCTAAGGCTAGTTGGATGCGAGCCAAAAGGCTAGTTGAATATGAGCCTAAAGGCTAGATAAGATGCGACAAGGATTTTCTGTCTTTGAGGGGAGCCATGGGTGGTCACGGTGTTGGTTATGGGTTCACCATCTTCATCACCATCTTTGAGGGGCTATAAGTGGCCGGGCGTAGTTATGGGTTTGTCATCTTCAACACCGTTTTCAAGGCGTTGTGAGTGGCCACAGTGAGATTATGCACCTTCTTTATCACCATATTCGAGTGGCCATGGGTATGGCCACAGTGAGGTTATGGATTTGCCATTTTGATCACAGTTTTTGAGGACCGCGAGTGGCCGTAGTGAGGTTATGTGGTCAAAAATCGAGACAAGAGAGAGTGCTCTTTTTTTTTTTTTTACACAATAACTTTTCCTTTTCCCTTTTTATTTCTTCTTTTCTTCTTCACCAAGGCAACCGATGCCTTGCTTTTTGCTTGCCTCCCATGACCAGGTTGTGGTGGCCTAGTCGCTTCTCTGGTCGGATCCAATCATTCCTTTGTTGTGGAAGGGCAGGAAGCACCCCCGCCTTCTTCTCTCTGGCTGAATCTGGCCTTGCTTTTTTACTATGGTGGGGTGGGAGGTAGTCTGATTGCACGAGGCAAAGAGTGATGATGGGAGAGTTGGGGCAGAGCAAGCAGCGGCAAGGTAGAGCTCTAGGTGAGGTCGGGCTGGCAGGCTTGGGGGGTGAGGGGTTTCGAATAGGGTGTAAGCACGAGTATGGGGAGCTAGACAATGGATCATGGTATAGGTGAGGGTTCCATGGCCGGATCTAGCTAGCAAGATATGGGAATAGCAACTGGCAAGCACAGGGAGCAAGTTGCGCTGGCATGGGCTGGTGGAGCAAGGCAGGGTAGCTCTTTAGTCTTTGATTTTTCTTGATAAACTCTTAGACAATAGCCTTCCAATCCTCTCCCGTTATGTTCTAATATATGTTTTGTTTGTTTTTTTAAGGTCTTTGATCCTTTTTATAGGTCTTGAGAAAATTTAAAACCAAATTGAGGAGATTTAAAAATCATACTTTTGATTAGTTTGGTTTTGGAATGTTTAGGATTGTGATTTGTGATTGAATTAGATCTCCAAATCTCTTTGATTAACATGTAAATTCCTTTGATTAGGATTTGTTTCTCTGATGAGAAAATTCAAATTTTATGCCATTTTTGGATAACGAATTTTTAGAGGGTTATTAGCAAATTTTTTTCAAAAATATTAGGACCAAAATATAATTTTATAAATTTTAGGAACTTCTTTGTAAAAAAATATATTTATAAAATTTAAAACTTCTAGGGTCTTTTTTGAATAAAATTTGGACTTATTTGTAAATAAAAATTTTTGAGAGCTTATTTGCAAATTTTTCAGAAAAAATTGTACAAAGAATGCGATTTTGTAAATTCTAAGGTCTTTTTACAAAAAGAATATGTTTGTAAAAATTCTAAACTTTTTCGAGTTCTTTTTAAATAAAATTTGGACTTATTTGTAAATACAAATTTTTGAGAGATTTATTTGTAAATTTTCAGGAAAATTAGACCGAAATATAATTTTATAAATTTCAGGATTTTTTTTACAAAAAAAATATATTTGTAAAAAATCTGAAGTTTTTAGAGTACTTTTTTAATAAAAGCTCAGACTTACCCATAAAGTGAGAATTTTTGGGGGTTTATTTGCAAGTCCTAATTTAGTGCAAATCTTATTTTAGCCTTAAATCCAAATTTGGACCTAGATCTATTGTCTAAATTTGGCTCATCATGAATCTAACTCAAATTCGGAGTACGGTTTCAAAATCTACTTAAAATAGACTTTTGATTAATAGGGGAGGATATCTTGTGACCTTTTCCACTAACTCTAGGGTAAAGAAAGTTCCTAGTGGTCGATATTGACTATGTCACCAAGTGGATGGAAGCAAAGCCTTTCGCCACTCTCTCTAAATAGAAGAATGAAGACTTTTTATGCAGACGAATCATCTAGCACTATAGCCTTCCTTATTCTTTGGTGACAAATAATGACATTTAGTTTGATAGTGACATATTCAATGCCTTTTATGTTGACTTCTACATTCATTAGAATTTACATTTGTCGCCATCCACAAGGCAATAGCCTGGATAAGGTGACCAACAAAACCATTCTCCAAGGCTCAAAGAAGTGATGGAGGACCTCAGAGGATCCTGGGTCTATCATCTCTCCAGTGTCTTATGGGCTTACATGACAACTCCTCAAGCTCCCACTAGCAAAGGCCCCTTCCGTCTAGCATTTAGTGTCAAAGCTATGATCCTAGTGGAGATCAATATCCCCTCCTAAGGGTAGACATGTATAACTCTTACACTATTCAGTAGGTCCTTCGAGTAGAGAAGGACCTTGAATTGAGGGAACGGGTGCAAACCAGAATAGCTACCTACCAACAAAATGTAGCCAAATATAATCAACAAAACATTAAAGATAGAAGCTTCTAGATCTATGATCACATTCTTAGGAAGATTGAGACTATCGGTTAGAGGGTCGACAAGCTCATTGTAAATTAGGAAGGATCATTAAAAGTCATTGATGCCCAGACATTGGCTGGTATGGACTTGCTCGGCTAGATAGAACACTAATTCCAAGAACCTAGCACATTGATAATCTACACATGTTTTAACAATAGCATGCTTATTTCTGCACAACTTTTTTCCTTTCCATATTATTATAGTACAAAACTATGTAAAAGATATAAGTCCTCTAACACAGCTCAGCTTGTATTAGATGTCAAGCTAGGTCTAAGCCCTAGGAATCTCACAAGCCCTAGATAAGTATAAGCCTTGGTCCTATAAGTCACCATCTCCAGCTTGATATGGTGATTCCACAAGCTTGACACACTCTAAGTCTTGATTATTTAGGTAGCTTAAGCCCTAAGAATATCATAAGCCTTAGGCAAGTATGAGATTTGGTCATTCCAGGCACCATCTCAAGCTCAATAGAGTGATTTCATGAGCTTGGTGCACTCTAGGTACTAATTGTTTAAGCATCTTAAGCCCTAGGCAAACATAAGCCCTAATTTGCGTAGGCACTCTTGTAAGGTCAACTAGGTAATTTCGTGAGCTCAACACACCTAAGCCCTAATTTAATAAGAAAAACTAAGTTTTGACTTGCTTAGGCATTGTCAACACTAGGCACCTCATAGGCCCTAGGAAAGCATAAGACTTGGTTTGCCGAGCACTTTGGCTAGCTCGACTAGGTGATCCCACCAGCTTGGCACTCCTTGATCTATTTCCTACTAGGTGCAAGTCCTCATCTGCCAAATGCTTAAAGTCCTAATTTGCAAGGCTACCTTAACATTATGATGTTGCATATTCAAAGTTGTAGGCATCATATTATAAGTCCTAGGTAAGTATAAGTCCTGATTTTGCCATACCACTTCTACATTACAATGCAAGATGTTCAAATCCCTATGCATCCAATAGGTTTTAGGTAAGTGTAAGTCTTGATTTTGTTAAACTGCCAAAATCATAGGCACTCCATAAGCACTATGCAAGTCTAAGCCTTGGCCTATCCAATTAAGCAAGTCGAGCTTGGCTTAGTCAATTTTGTTAAGCTTGGCTTGCTAAATCCCTAGGGTAAACCCTAGGCAAATCTAAGCCCCAATCCTTATAGATACTCCCACAATCTTAATTGGGTGATTCCACAAGCTCGATGCTTCTTAAGCCCTAATAATTAACACTTTGAGCCCTAGGCAAGTACAAGCCATGGTCTTCTTGGGACACTCTCACTAGCTTGATTGGGTGATTCCATGAGCTCAATGTATCTAAGCACTGATTTAGTTTGGCAACATAAGTCTTGATCTAATTAGGCATATTAACCCTATGCATCTCATAAGCTCAAGGTAAATATAAGTTTTTGTCCTCTAAAGCACTCCTACTAGCTTGGTGGGTGCCATGAGGTCAAAGTCTCTTATTCCCTATGTAATTAGGCATTCTAAGCCCTAGGCAAGCAGCATAAGACTTGCTCCTCCTAAGCACTCTTGCTAGTTTGATTGGGTGATTCCATGAGCTCAGTGCTTTCTAAATTATGATGTAATCATGCACTTCAAGTCCCAAGCTTTTCATAAGCCCTATGAAAGCATAAGCTCTAGTCCGCCCAAGCACTCTCACCAAATTGATAGGGTGATTCCACAAGTTCGACGCATCACAAGCCCTAGATCTTCTAAACACTAAAGTCTTAGAGAAATTCTAGGCATCAAAGTCTTGATATACCTAGGCACTTAAAGTCCTAATGTATCCATGCCTCAAAGCCCTATTCCATTTAGAAAATGTAGCCAATCGGCAAGGTGATTTCCTTGAGCTTAGCCCTTAAAGTTATAATGCCCCTAGGCTATAGATCCATATTCATACATGCCATCTATATGCTCGGCTAGGTCTTCACTGCATGCATGTTATTGGTATTCAGGTTTGATATTAGGACATTAGTGTTATGGACTTCTATTCACTCAACCAAGTCTTCACCACAAGTGTTGCATAGGTAGATCAACATTCAATTTTGTTGTTTTGGACTTTTTCTCAACTAGTTCTTCACATGAGCATATTATTGGCATTTGGGCCTTATATTCATGTACATTGGTATTTTGCGTAGCTCGATCAAGTCTTCACTATGAGCTTAACACAACCTCTAAGCCTTCTACTTAAATATTATGGTATTTTGCTAACTCTGTGTGGTGTTCACCCTAAGTTTATTTTGATAGGCCTAGCACTTTAGCACTAGAATTGCACTCTTTTTTTTTATCAGCATCAAGACTTATTTTTCCGTCTATAGGAGCACGGGCAAACACCCTCACACCAAATACACAATTCTTATATATTTTGTTGGTTTTCTACACCTTTTTCTTGCAAACATAACTTTCAAGATATAAAGCCTGATCTAGGATCATGCGAGTCAATGAAAACTTTGAGGAAGTCTCCCTTGTTAAGGAAACACAAAACAAAATGAGTAATATCAAACTCTACATATAGTGCTCATTTAAGAAACAATGCCAACACTCAACTCCTGGCCAACATGCCAGACAGATCACCCTAGTATGGCAATAGTACAAAGTGAGTCAGATCAGACTCCAAAAATAGTACTTAGTCAGGAAGCAACATCAGTACTTAGTTTCTTCCTAACATGTCCAACATACAAGTAGTCAAGAAGCAACATCAGTACTTAGTTTCTTCCTAACATGTCCAACACACAAGTAGTCAAGAAACAACATCAGTACTTAGTTTCTTCCTAACATGTCCAACATACAACCCTATAGTGGCAACTCTAACATACAATAAGTCAAAATGAACTCCAGACACAATACCATGCTGCCCTCCTAAGGTGGCAATTCCAACATACAGTGTGATTCAAAATGGACTCCAAATACATTAATTCATTTAGGTAGACACATCAACACATAGTCTTCAACAAATAAGCAAATAAAAGAACTAGAGAAAAAATGGTTCAAATTCCTCATTTCATTGAGATCATGTAACAAGTACAAAAGTACAATACAAGCCACCAAAAGGGTGTAACATGCAATGCCTATGCTCTGATGATCACCTCCTTGGACACTTGACCAACATTTCCTACTAGGTCAAGGGAGCTCCTGGAAATCAAAGAACAAACCCCTCCATATGCAGTCACTAGAGGGATCCTCAAAATAGGCTCATTGTTGTTCCTTCCTAGTGGCCCACATGATCCCACAAACCAAATCAAAGTTGAAGCCTTGTTAGCCCTGACCAAGAGGGGTTCTTAGGCTGATGCATGCAATGCTAGGGCAATCAATGTCTACCTTGAAGCTAGTTGACCTTTAATAGACCAAGCTAATAAAATAGGGTGGGAGAAGTTGGATGAAAGTGTTCTAGATGCCATCCCAATTGGACTCCCCCCATTCTAAGATGAACTTCTAGCACTTCATGTAAAACACTTACAATCTTCATCTTTAAAAAACTCTCAATCATGCGGCCTTAGGGATATGTGCAAAGTCTTCAAAGTGGCTCCACTCCCACCATTAATGAAGAGTGCCTCAATTGTAAGCTACCATAGATTTTCAATAATATTTTACTAATAATAGTTGATCATATGCAACTTAGAGACCATGAGCTCTACCTTCCAACTTCTCTAAAAATGCTTTTGCCTTGACGTACAAAATTCCAAAGCCAACCCTTATTAAGAGGTTCAGGTCGCCTTGATATCTGTCTACCTATAGACTCCTTAGCAAATACCCTTTTATGTACTTTGTTGCATCTTCTTCCACATACAAACCTTGGCCAGCTCAAGCACAACCACCACAAGCATGACATAGGTCTATGCCTCCTAACTCTCACATAAGCATAGGCCCCTTATAAGTTCTAGGCACTCTTAAGCCCTAGGCCCCTAATAAGCCCTAGGTTGGCATAAATTTAGTCGGACCAAGTACCAACATGTATATTATTCTATCAGAGACCAGTCCTAACTTGCACATTAAAAGATCTTTGGCAAAAGCAGCCCTTTTGGTCTAGACTTCTCATGAGACACAAATCTATGCTTCTTGGCCTAGAACATGAAGTAGTAACTACAACAATCAGAGCACCCCCTTTTCATCCTTGAGTTTTGTGTTCATCTCTTAATTTAAACCCTCTTAAGATGCTCTTCCCCATCCTTCAATACCAAATGAAGGATTAGTCAATCAACACCTCTAGTCTCATGCTTCATCACCTATAAATTAAGGAGACGATGAGGAATCAAAGGCCCATGGGTAGGTGAATGAAATAAAGGAAATCAAATAAGGCAATAAAGCTAGCTAGGTGTGGAGATGTGGAGAAACTAATTGAGCATGGAGTAGAAGGAGCAAGGTAAGTCTCAATTACTTATTGTTTGGTTTCTCTTCCTTCCTTGCTCTTCTTCTTTGTTTCTTGTAGATGCACAATCTTCACTACTGACTCATCCCACTCCCCATTGCTCCTATGCCATGCTACTTGTGCCTGCATTGTCTCTATTTCTACATCTCGTAGCTCCATCGAACACCCAAAATCACATCTCAATAACTTTGCTTTAGGCATCAACCTTGTCGTATCTCTGCCTTGACTATTGTTGGTCACCTATAAGGGCAAGTTAGCAGTTGCATGTCACTTGTAGTGGTGTTCTTACTGTATCCCTGCCTTGTCACTGTTGATCATTAGCAAGTGGCATCCTCGATGTATCCCCACCCTAACTATTGCTGCCAACTCGCAAGGGCACTCTTGTTGCCATATACCATATGCAGGCAACGTTCCCACCATGTCACCACTATCTTGATGATTGCCTACTATACGCCCAGTCCTAGCTTACCACCAACCCCATCTGACTGCTTGTGAGGCAGCCCTGTTGTTGCCCACCACCTCCGGGGCGACACTACCACTGGATTGCTTGTTCATTTTGCTCCTAATCACACACTCTTGTGTGACTCTACCACCACTGCAGTGGCCTCTAGTGCCATTGTTACTACCTACTACCCATAGGTGGCTCTACTGCCACCCTTCAATAGCTTGATCTTGCTGAATTTGGCTAAGGAAGAAGCCAAGGAAGAAGAAGGGGAGAAGGTCAGTAGAGAAAAAAAGAAGAGGGAAAGAAGAGAAGAGATGGAGAAGAAGAAAATAAGGGAGAGAGAGAAAAGAGTGGCAAAATAGAAAAGTAGAAAAAATAATAGTTGTTACTTGGAGAAATGAAACAAAAAAGAAAAGTAAGGAAGAGAAAAAAGTGTTGAAAAAAATAAAAAGGAAGTATTTTCCTTGTTTTGAGTGCAAATCAAACTCGCTATCATTTTGCCTTATAGGGTAACCTTCAGGTCCCTTGGATGTCTTTTTAGTTTAAAAGGACAACGTTTGGGTCTTATTTAATGCCAACATCAGCTTACTGAGCAGTTGTAGAGTCCCCTATATGCCACTCTAGCTTAAAAGGGCAACCTTCAAGTCCTCCTTAATGTTAACTTCAACTTCTAGGGCAACTTTGGGTTCCCTCTTGATGCAATTTTGGCTTAAAAGTATAGTTTTTGGGTCCTCCTAATTGCCTATATTAGTTTATATGGTAGTCTTCAAGTACTCTCAATGCCACTTTAGCTTAAAAGGATAACTTTTGGGTCTTCCTTAATACCAACATTAGCTCATAGGATAGCCTTTAGATCCCCTAAATGCCATTCTTCTTAAAAGGATAGCCTTCAAGAATGCCACCATCAACTTATAAGGCAACCTTTGGGACCCCTTGGATGCCACTTGGCTTAAAAGTACAACCTTCAGGTTCTCCTTAATGCCAATATCTACGTAAAGGTAGCCTTTAGGTCCTCCTGGATGCCACCCTAGCTTAAAAGGACAACATTCAAGTCTTCTTTATCACCAACATTGGCTTATAAAGCAAACTGATTCTCAACTAAACTAGCACAATTTTGGTTCTTAGTTTTGGTAGAATTGAAAATCTCGTTAGTATTTTGATTTTATATTATTCAAAAAATGATGAACTAGAAACCTGCCAGTTTATATGTATATATATAATGGTGCAAAATTGATCTCATATTTGACGGATATAAGTTCCCTACTTCCTATTCCTAATATGGTCAAAGATGCTATTGCATTTAAAATTAAAATTTTATATGATTATAATGTAAAATACATGGGTTTAAAAACAAAATGTTTAGAAGTGGGCATAACAATTTCATATTTGGTTTAGAACTGAAACAAAAAATCTAGCACTTAGCCAAATAGGTATGATTTTGGTTTTGGATACTTATAGAATCAAAATATGATTTTGGTTCTAAAACCTGAAAAATCATTATGGTGAACTAGTTTTGCTCACCCATACCCCTTGGATGCTATTCTAGCTTAAAAGGATAACCTTCAAGTCCTTTCTATAACATCAACATCGGGTTACGATTTAGCATTTGATTACCTCTAGATGCCATTCTAAATTAAAAGGACAAACTTTGGGTCCTCCCTAATGCCAACATTGACTTATAGGGTAGCCTTCAAGTCCACCTAGATGCCTATCTAGCTTAAAAGAATAGCCTTTGGTCCTCTTGGATGTCACTCTGGTTTAAAAGGATAGCCTTTGGGTCATTCTTAATGCCAATATTGGCTTACGTGATAGTCTTTCAGACCGCTTGGTTGCCACTCTAACTTAAAAGGACAACTTTTGGGTTCTCATTAATGTCAACATCAGCTGATAAAGCAACCTTCAAGTTCCCTTGGATGTCACTTTGGCTTAAAAGGACAACCTTCATGTCTTCTTTAACACCAATATCAGGTTATAGGATAGCCTTCAGGTACTCTATGCCACTTTGTCTTGAAAGAGAAACCTTTAGGTCCTCCTTAACATAAATATTGGCTCACATGCTAGCCTATAGTTTCCTTGAATGTCATTTTGGCTTAAAAGGATAACTTACAAGTAATTTTTAATGCCAACATCTACTTACAAGGCAACCTTTGGTTCCCTCTATATGTCATTGTGACTTAAAAGGACAACCTTTGTGTCCTCTTTAACACAAATATCAGTTTACAGGGTAGCCTTCTTGTTCTCCTTAACATTAACATCAGCTTACAGGGTAACTTTTAGATCCCCTGAATGTCAACTTTGGCTTAAAAGAATAGTTTTCGAGTTCCCTTGAATGCCACTGTGGCTTAAAATGATAGCCTTTGAGTCCTCCTTAATGGTAGCATTGGCTTATAAGGTAGCATTCAAGCCCCCCTAGATGCCGCTCTAGCTTAAAAGGACTACCTTTGGGTTCTCCTTAATGAAAACATTTACTTAAAGGGAAGCCTTTCATGTTCACCTAAATGATATTCTGGTTTAAAAGAATAACTTTCATGTCTTCCTTGATGGCAACACTACTCTTAAAACAACTTACATGTTTGGTTAATTAAGTTAATTAATAAAGTTAAGTCAAATTAATCTAAACAAGGAAATCAACTAAGTCAAATGAGTCAACTAAACTCAAACAACCCATTGGATAGGCCAAAATCGTACAATCTCGACCAAACTAATCAAATTCAATTAATTAAACTAAGTCAATTTCAAATAAAAATAAATCAAGTTTTAATCAGGTCAACCTGAATCAGACTCATGTTCGAATAAGGTTGATCTAGGATGGTTTAGGCTTGGACCAGAACTAGAACCAAGTCAAGGTTGAACCAGGTTTGAACCAAAATCAAACCTAAACAAGAACTAGGTTGAACCAAACCAAACCATAAACTAAACCCAGTTTGAACTAATAAAAACCAAACCTAAGTGAGAACTAGGTTTGAACCAAAACTAAACTTGAGCTAGGACTAGGTTTGAATAAAAAATAGTTTGGAACCTGATCAAGCACAATATTGGAGATAGTGATAGACCAGTTCTTTGTCTGGTATCAAAGGATGGAGAAGAGTATCCTAGGTGAGTTTTGGTTCAAAGATGACTCAAAACTCAAGGATAAAGTGAGGGTACTCTTATTGTTGTAGTTGTTGATTTATGCTCAACTTTTGCTCATGTCTTGCAGGAAATCTAGGTTAGAAGGGGTGACCTTTGGCAAAGACCCTCTAATTTTAAAGTCAAGATGGTCTTTGATGTAGTAATATGTAGCGTGGAGGTGCCTAGACTAGCCAAGGCTTATGCCAGTCTAGGGCTTATATCAAGCCTAGGGCTTACGAAGTTCCTAAAACATATGAGAGGCTTATGGTTTATGTGAAAAATAGTCAACAAGGAGTTATGTTGTAGTTTTGGTAGTGGTGCATGAGTTGATCAAGGCTTGTATGAGGAAAAAGATGCATCAAAAGTGCATGAAAGGATGCTTGCCAAAGAGTCTCCACTTAAAGGCATATCAAGGCAATTCAAACCCCTTAACAAGGGTTGATCTTAGCCTTTCATATCTAATAAGACAAAAGCTTCCTAGAGAACCTGGATGGCAAAATTCATGGTCTCTTAGTTGGCATCTGAGTAGCTCCTTGTTAGTGAAAGGTTGTTAGAGATCTACAATAGCTTGCAATTGAGACACTCCTTATGAATGGTGAGAGTGGAGACACTCTAGAAACTTCACACATATCTTTGAGGCCTCATGATTGAGATCATGGCATTGAATGTGATTTGTCATGAGATCTTTGTCATTAATGCAGCTATTGCTCTGTCTCCTTGTACTTGAGAGCATTATGTAGTGGCCATAGAGGCATACCGAGCTAATAATGTGTCCAGATCGCACAAGGGACCTATCAAACTAGTGACATTGCAAGTCCTCTGAGGGCTTATTGAGCAATTAAGGTGGCTGTGTCATTGGGACTTGACAGGTTGTGAAGATGCCAATCTAGCATACTGCCATCCTTAAGTAATGTTGAGCTAGGTGTTGGCCCATATGGCAATCTTTGAGAGGGGAGAATGAAAGAGGTTTTGAAATACAAACTTATTTTAGATAAATAAGATCAAAGCCCAATAGCATTTTTTGAGATAATTCAGCATTTAGGAATTCAAGCAATCTCATAAACATTTCTCAAGCACAAGTGCTATAAAAGTAAAACATAATAAGGAGAGGAATGCATTGCGATTTTTATATGGTTTGGAAACCAACTGCTCCTACTTCATAGCCCCTACCTCTCTTTTGAGGATGTCAAGCACTCTACTAGTGATGTCACTTCTTAAGACAAAGCCAAGCCTTTACATCTACTTGCCAATTGCAAGTATCACTTTCTTTGGATGAAGCCAAGCTCATCGCTTCGTTAGAGTGAAGCCACACCTGTACAACTCTTTGCTCCCACCAAGCAAGTGACACTCTACACCAAAGCCTATTGTACACTCTCACTCCTAACACCTAGGAGTATTTACAAGTAGAAAAATAGATAGGATAATACATTTGAAGCTCACTACAAAGTCTACCAAGATGAGTACAAGGGCATTTGAGGATTTTTCTTGAGATTAGAAGATTAAAAGTATTCTTGGGCTTAGAAGGCTTTGGGAGAGGGATACTTGCTCTAAGTATATTGAAAGTTTGTTCCATCACTGAGTAAAAAAGTCCCAAGCCTTTATATAACCATTGGTGAGAGAGCTAACCATTGAACTATGCTCTACTGTGTTTGGGCATCCAAACTATTCCTGTTCGGGCATCCAAAGCCTCCCAATGATCAAATTTTTACTAGCTATTAAAGCTGATGTCATAGGTTTGATCACGCTATCACAAGGTTTGGACGTTCGACTAAAGCTTCAGGCGACCGAACTTTGAGCATAAATTTTCTCAAAAGTGATAGCTTCCAAACTTTTGGTGTCCAATCCTAGGTTTCAGATGTACGAAGTTATCAGAGATTATAAAGTTATTTTTTCTACATTCAAACATCTAAACCATGAAGTTTGGGTGTCCAAAGTTAACAGAGAAACTACTATTCTTATTGTAACTTCAGCTTCATGTTAGACATTATCTCAAACTAACTTTGGGTCAAATAATGAGCTAGTGAAGGCATTCCAAATTTAGTTTGAGTGCTAACAAAGGATCTAAAAATTAATCTCAAAACAAATCCTCAACTTGACTAAACAAATGAAAATCTAAACCTAGTTGAATTAAACTATCTTCAATTCATCAAGTTATCTTCAATTTATCAAGTTTCGTTCGTTGATCCACCATCACACCTCATCTTCAAGTCGATCTTTAAGTCCATTTATCATTGAGGCTTCCAAATGATCTTGATCTGTATTTTAAACTTGGCTTGAACATTTACCCCACATGTTAAGATATCATCAAATACATAATTTGATTATCATCAAATTTACAAAGAGTAACACTAGGTCAGCTGCCAACTTTGCTTGTGTTGGGTAAAGACGAACCTGTTCGGGGGATGGTTTTTTGGACCGCTCCCCCATAATTGCCCTTCCTCGGATTTCCCTTGTTTGAACCTACCGCTAAGATGTCATGTTGAGATAAGGTGGAGTCAAAACTAATACATTGGGGAAATTAGGGGCGACAATCTAGGCCTAAGGCATGTGGGCAGGTCTGGCATGATACACAGTAGGTCATACCTAGCATGATATTATTGATACGGTAATCATGTCTGGTATATACAATCTAAGTGTGGGTCGTGCCTAGCATCCCCTTGTAGCCCGTGGACCAGGCACGACATGGCACACAACCTGCCCATAAAATTTTAAATCCCTCTTATTCCCTTTTCCCTCCCTCTCGTTTGACTCTCCCTTATTTAACCATCAATGACTCCTTGCCAACAGCAAGGAATCATTGATTCTTTTTATTTTTTAATTTAAAAATATAAAATAATATAACAATATGTTAAAGAGTTGTTGCACTACTTTTATTTTAAATTTAGATATTACTCATATATACATGTTTTGAGACAATATTCATTAATCAATTTAGATATAAAAATAATAATTTTTATTGACATTTAATTTTGTTAATTTTTTGGATATTTTTTGAATTTTTTGATATATATATATATATACACAATATCTTTTATTATTTATATTTTAAAATTTTGAAAAAGGTAACGGCTAAGCATGACACAACTCACAAGCTTGTGGGCTGTGAATCATACTTAGCACTGGGAAATTTTTATGGGTTGTACTCGGACACCATGTTATTGTAGTGGGTTGTGCCTGGTCCACTTGACATCTCTTGGGATGATAGTATGGAAATGATGTGATAGATTTGCCAGTTGTTGATGTGGTAGAACAGAATGTCAAATTCTTTCTTCTAATAATTAGCAGGATTGTTGAGATCTTGTGGATATGGTACAATTGTTGAAGGCTTCTTTTTTAGTGATAATGTGATAACTGAGTCTTGTGACTGGCTGCTCTAAGTGATCTGGGTTTGTGCCACATTGATGATTGCACTAAGTATGCATGACATTGATTGACATTCCCACCGCTGGGATATTGCATCTGTTGAGGTCTCTTTTCCTGGATAATAAATGCTCTTGGGGAAGTTGCAGTCATTACATAATTGCTTCTCATCCTTTGGACTTCATACGGTCAAGATGGACCATGTGGAATGCTGTGAGTGGCATGATTGCCTTCTGAGGGCTCCTTTTCTGAAAATGGCCCCTTGTATTCTATTACAACTCCTTGAAAGATTCTATGAATGGCTATTAAAGGAGAGGTTTGGCTACATTCTTCTTTCAATTTCAACCTTGAGATTTTCTCTTAATCTTCATCTTTCTTCTACATTATGTAATTGCATATGAAAAGATGGCTTGGGCTGCTCCAGTGGATGATGATGAGGCGAAAGATGGAGATGATGAGTATCCAGCATAGAACGTGCTGGAAGTTCATCTTAGAGAAGGAATAGCATGCTGAAAGATCATCTTGGAGATGATTCATTGAGCGACTCTAGCAAGCTCTCTATCTATCATGCAGTCTCTAGTCCTTGAAGATGATTTCACCAATGATTGGAATGGCTTGAGGTGGGACTTGACTCTTCTCGTTGAGTTGAAAGGAGCCTTCTATGCTCTTTCCCCTACTTGGTGAAGATGGATGGCAGAGGGATCCATTCTTTAACTTCCACAAGTTCTCCTAGTCTAGATGGAAACATTGGTTGGGCATCTAATGAGCTATTTGTTGAAGCATCAACTTGCATGTTGCACACTTTTGGTAGCTTGTATTGTACTTCTATACTTGTAATGTCATCTCAATAAAATGAGAAATTTGAATAATTCTTTCTTTGATTCTTTTGTTTTCTTGTATTGTATCTATATCTTTTAAAGACTATGTTAATGTGCTTGCCTGAATGGGGTGATCTATTTGGTGTACACTCCAACTTGCACTATATCTTAGAGTTTCTTCCTAGGTGGGGAATATGGCAATGTGTCTAGAGTCAATTCTAACTCACACTGTATGTTGAAGTTGCCATTGTAGGATTGTATGCTCGACATGCTAGGAAGAAACTAAGCACTAATGTTGTAGCCTGACTGAAATCTACTTTTAGAGTCTTGATTTGACTAGCATTATACTATTGCCACAATAGGGCAATTTTTCTGGCACATCTATTGGGAGATAAGTGTTGATGCTACTATTTGAGCGAGCATTGTATTTGGAGTCTAATCTGACTTGCTTTATGTTGTGTTGCCTTGACAAGGTAGACTTGCTTGGAGTCATCATTGATTCGCATAATGCTAGATCAAGCTCTATGCCCTTGAAAGCTATGTTTATAGGATAAAGTGTAGAAAAGAAAGAGTTGCAATTGAACATAAAGTAGTTGCGTGCCTAATGTGAGGGTGCCTACCTGTGCTCCTATAGAAGGAGAAATAAGCCTTGATGCTAATAAAAGAAAGAGTCTCATTCTAACAATATGGCAATAGGCTTGTCAGACTAAACTCAAGGTAAAGACCATACTGAGTTGGCAAAATACCAAGATATCTGGGTAGAAGGCTTCAAGGCAATGTTGAGCTTTGTGGCGAAGAGCTAGCAAAGTTGAGTAGAATATCAATGTATCTAAATAGTAGGACCAAATTTAGTAGTATGCTCATGGTGAAGACCTGGCTGAGAGAATAAAAACCCAAAATACCAATATCTAAATAGAAGGTCTAAATGCCTATCACATGCTCAAGTGAAGACTTGGCCAAGTCGATAGATGGCCTGTATGAATCAGGACATATGGCCTGGGTGCATTATGATTTGATGGCCGAGCTCAAGCAAATCACTCTACCGAGTTTGCTAGATTGATTAGATGAAACAAGACCTTGATGCCTTGATATGATAGGAGTTTAACACCTACATTTCTGCTAGGACTTTAAGGGGTATTTGGTTTGAGTTGTTCTCAACTAATCTAGCTAAATTTTAGCTAGGATAGTGGAGATAGCCCGGCTAGCTAGTCAGGCTAAGGAAAGGGCATTTTAGCCCTAAACCAAATTGGGCCTTAGCTCTTGAATGATCTAGGGCTCAGAATGTGTTGCACTCATGCAATCACCCTATTGAGCTAGCAAGGGTGCCTCGATGGACCAATGATTATACTTTCCTAGGGCTTATGCAATGTGTAGGGCTTAAGATTCTTGAGAAAGTCAAGACCTAGAGTGCACTAAGCTTGTGAAATCATCCTATTGAGCTAGCAAGAATGATTAGGAAGGCTGAGGTTATACTTGCTTAAGGCTTATGAGATGTCTAGGGATGTGCATGTCTAATTACATCAAAACTTAAGAGGTACCAAGCTCATGGAATCACCCAAACGAGTTGGTGGAGAGCTTGGGAAGAACAGGGCTTATATTTGACTAGGTCTTATGAAGCACTTTGGGCTTAGAGTGTCGAATTACATCAAGACTTAAGAGGTGTAGAGCTTATGAAATCACCTAGCTGAACTGGTGAGAGTACCTGGGAGGACTAGGGCCTATACTTACATAGGGCTTATGAAGTGCATAGGGTTTAGTGTGCCTAATTACATCAAGACTTAAGAGACAACGTGCTCATGAAATCACCCAGTCGAGCTAATGAGAGTGCCTAAAAAGACCAAATCTTATACTTGCCTAGGGCTTAGAGTGCTTGATTACATTAGGACTTAAGAGGCACCAAGTTCATGGAATCACTTAGTTAAGCTGGCGAGAGTGCCAAGGAAGACCAGAGATTATACTTTCCTAGGGCTTATGAGATGCCTAGGGACTTGCAAAAATCAACCAAGCCAAGCTTAACTTGATTGCATTGATAAGCAAGGGCATAGAGTTGTCTAGCGCTTATGTGGTGCCTTGGGCTTTGCTGGCCTTGCAAATTTAGAACTTACACTTAGCTAGGGTTTATGGGATGCCTAGAGCATTGATTTTGTGGGATTTTATAATGCTAGGTGGCCTAGTGGAATCAGGGCTTACACTTGTCTAGGGCTTTGAATATTGGGCATCATAATGTCAAGGTAGCCTTGCATTTGAGGGCTATAATTGTCAGGTGGATCATGACTTACACCTATCTACAAAGTACTTTAATAGATCAGGGCTTTGGACGTGCCAAGCCAGGGGATCACATAGTGAAGTTGGTGAGAGTGATTGGGCGGACCAAGGCATATGCTTGCCTAGGGCTTAAGATGTCTTAGCAAGTCAAGACCTAGGATGCCTAATTAAATTAGGGCTTAGGTGCACTGAGCTCATGGCATCACTTAGCCAAGCTGGTGAGAGTACTTGGGTGGACCAAGGCTTATGCTTGTCTTGGGCTTGTGAGAGGCCTGAATCATCAAGATTTAGAGTATGCCGAGCTTCTAAAATTACTTATCGAGCTTGTAATGTTACTTAGGAGGATAAGGGCTTATATTTACCTAGGGCATAGACCCAACTTAGTAGCTAATACAAGTTGAGTTGGTGATAAAGGACTTTGGTCTTGTACATAATGTTATAACAAAATAATATGAAAAGGAAAGTAGCTATGTAGAAATGAGCCTGCTATTGGTAGATGCTCTTTAGGTTATTGATGTGCTAGATCCTTGGAAGGAGTGTTTCATCTAGTTTGAGCAAGTTTATATAAGCCAATGCCACAAAAGTCAATGCCTCAGTATAGTTCTTCAAAGTTTGTAGTGAGCTTGCTGACCATCTGATTGGTAGACTAAGTCTTCCTAAGCACAAGGACACTAATTTGGAAGCTTCTTTCTTTGACTTTACATCAATGGTACCTAGCTACTTTTTGTTGGTAGGTAGCTACTTTGAGCTACTTTCATTCCCTAAGTTTAGGGAGAAGGTCCTTCTTTGCTCTGAGGACCTTTTGATTAGTGTCAAGGTTATACCAATCTACCTTTAGGGAGGGGATATTGATCTCTACTAGAATCATAGCTTCAAAGATGAATGCTAGGAAGAGGGGGGCTTTTGCTAGTAGATGCTTTTGGGGTTGTTTCATAGACCCACAAGATGTTAGGGAGATAATCAACCAGGGATCCATCAAGGTCCTCCAATCATTTCTTTAATCCTTGGAGGATGGTTCTATTGGTCCCCTTGGCCAAGCCATTTTCTTAGGATAGGCAATGGATGTGAATTTTTCAATAAATGTAAAACTTGGTACCAAAACTTTGAATAAGGAAGGCCATAATGATAAATAATTTGTCTCGAGAAGAAGTCTTCAAGCTTCTATCCATTGACAGTGGCAAGGGGCTCTGCTTCAACACAATTGGTGAAATAACCGATAGCAACCACTACAAACTTTCTTTATCCTAGAGTTGGTGGGAAATGTTCCAAGATATCCATCCACATTGATCAAAAGGCTAGGGGACTTGCTACTATATAATATGAGCAACATGATGATGAATAAGACTGGTGTGGCATTTACACTATTTGTACTGCCAAACTAGTGCTTGAACATCTTGACGCATAGTTGATTAGCAATACCCTTGTTGAAGTAGCTTATGTGCTAGGGTCTCGCCCCTTGATGATGTTTGCAAAGCCCTTTGTGTGCCTCTTTTAGCACACTAGTTGCATTAGTTGGACCTAGACACTAGAGTAGTGGTTGGGTTAGGCATCTCTTATACAGCTGGGCACCTGCAACAAGATCAAATTGAGCGTTTGTTTCTATATGCACCGTGTGACCTTCTTATCTTGAGTGAGCACTTGTTAGTTCTAGAATACAATGATTGGATCCAACCAGCTAGTCTCTACCTCAACTGGACAAATCTTTGCTACTTGCTCATGTATGGAAAGCTAGTTGATGGTCTCAACATGCACTAGCTAAAGTGATTGAGGTCCTGAAACTACTGCAAACCAAATTCGTTGTCATCTAGAGGTACTAGATCATAACTTGGTCTTTGGCTTCAAATTAACCTAGTTCTTGTTGACTATTAGTTGGGAGTCACTGTGGACCTGCAAGCACCGAGCTTCTACCAAGTTAGTAATCTTGAGCCCTAAGAACATAGCTTTGTACTCAACCACATTGTTGGAGGTAAGAAAGTTGACCTGGGTTTAGTGCTCGACTATTTTGCCATCTAGGTGTTTGAGAAAAATGCTGGCACCATTGCCCTACTCAAAATTGGAGCCATCCACTTTTAGCATCCTTCACTCTTTTGGAGTTCAAAAATTTTAGTTATGAAAACTAGAAGAGCCTAGGCCTTCATGGACATTTGGGGCTAATATTTAACGTCAAATTGGCCAAGCTAAATCATCCACTTTTGGAGTCTGGCTAATTGTCTTTGTCCATTGCAAGGACTGCCACAAGAGCTAGTTTGTCATCACCACTATGTGTGGGCTTGGAAGTATGGTCACAACTTTCTAGAAGAAAAGACCATTGCATATGCAAACCTTTTAACTAGATGTTATTGAGCCTCAACTTTGCCCAGGACATGACCGATGTAATGGACATGAAATTGTAAGTTGTTGTCAATGTTGATAAGTACAAATTTACAATTTGTATGCCTATTGTGAATTTTGTCTACTTGGTTGGCCTCAAGTTTGTTTGGTGGATTCTGGTTAAAACTAAAGTTGATCAAAATTTCACTAGAATGGAAGCTTGAATGGCATTAGATTATTATGCAAATGTGGGTCCCAGTTGGACCTAAATCATGATCACATTTGACTAAAACTTGAGCTTGATGTAGATTTGAACTATTTGCAAAATTTGGGTTTAAATAGAATTTAGCCCAGATAAGCTGAGTGAGCTTGGTATTTGGACCAAATTTGGATCCAAAATTAATAAAAAATTAGGAGAAAAATAAAAAATTAATTTTTTATAAATAGATCCCTGATCTAAATAAATCTTTATAAATACGTCCTTGGTCAAATTTTTCATACAAATAGGATATCAGGATAAAAATTATCACAAAGGTCCATAAAATTCTTCTAATTATAAATTAGTCCCACAAAATTTATAGTTGATGAATAAACCCTTCAAAGATTAATAATTACTTATTAATCTTTATAAAATCTAGAGTTTGCGAATAAATCCTTCAAAATTTATATTCATGAATAAATCTCTAAATTTTTTATTTTTTTATAAATAAATCCTTCATGAGTTGTTAGATTGGAAATTTAATTTTTGTAAATTTACAGATAGAGCTCTGAAAACTTTTTTTTTTGCAAACAAGTCTAAAATTTATTATTTTACAAATAAAATTTTATAAAATTGACATTGGAAGTTTTGAACCTTTATAAATAGGTCCTTATGGCCAACTTTACATGAAAGTCTCTAAATTTCTCAAAATTATAAATTGGCACTTGAAGATTGGAAAAAATTATAAATAACCCCCTATTATGCATTATCATAAAATAATATAATTTTATCCACAAACAAGATATCTCATTTACAATTTTAAATTCACATAGAAAATTGTGGGATTGATTTCGATTGTTTAGGATAGTGGAGACTTTAGGAGCAACCTCAAATCATAAATCAAAATTTATTTTAATTTAAACTACGCTATCAGATATTGTGAAAATATTGACTTTCAATAGGCACAAGTCCCTGTTATTAATTACCCTAATAATTATTAGGAACCTCCTAGAGAAAGAACCTAAATAATAAAATAGAGACACACAAAAAAATAACAAAGCATTTGATTGATTTGAGAAAAATGGTATATGAAATTATAGAAAATATGATAGAAATAAAGAAAGAGAAAGAGTTGAGAAGAAGCTTTGATGTGTACTACCGTCTTGCTCCCCCTACGCTAGACCATGTGGCGTTCGACCCAAATTGACTCAATCTTTGACAGGTGTTGATGGAATCTTCTGATGGGACGTGAAAGTGGCATCACCAATGGTTCACAGGGTTAGATATAGCTTTGAAAATTGCATCGTCAACTACTTTTACGGTTGACTAGCTTGAGGGGTATATCGTCAACAACTTCTGGGATTAACTAGCTTAAAAGAGCACGTTATCAACGGCTACTGGGGTTGACTAGCTTAAGGAGTACATCATCAATTTTTTTTGGGGTTGACTAACTTTAAGAATGCATCGTCAATGATTTTGGGGTTGACTAGATTAACGGGTGCATCATCAACTGCTTTTGGGTTTAACTAGATTGAAAAGTGCATTGACAACTACCTCTATGGTTGAGTAGCTTCAAAGTGTGGCCAATAGTTTGTGCATGTTGGTATTTAACTTTTTTGATTTGGTAGCATCACTAATGACTTATTGAGTTAAGTATAGCTTTGAAGTGTGGCCGATAGCTTGGATGGTGCTGACAATTAACTTCTTTGGTTTGGCAACATTATCAATAGCTTAAGGGGTTGGGTATATCTTTGAAGTGTCACTAATAACTTAGAGCATGTTAGCGATTAACTTCTTTGGCTTGGTAGTGTCATCGAGGGGTTTGGTATAGCTTGGAAGTGTGGCTAACAGCTTGGAGTGTGTTAGCGATTAACTTTTTTGATTTTGGTAGCATCACCAATGACTTAAGCGGTTGGGTATAACTTTGAAGTGTGGCTAACAGCTTGGAGTGTGTTGGTGATTAACTTCTTTGATTTTGGTAGCATCACCAATGACTTATGGAGTTAGGTATAGCATGGAAGTGTTACTAAATGCTTTCATAGCACACCTAGCGAGACTAAGTTTGACCTTATTTAGTTTTATTCAAAATAATTTTGGTTCGAGTTAGGGTGGTAAGATTACCCGTTGTTCATACTCTCGGAGTATTGTTGGGAGTTCAGCACAACATAGTGAGACTTGATTTGATCCTATTTAATTTCATTGGGACAAATATAGTTTGGGTTCGAGTTTGACCTTGAATTAGGCCTTTATTGAGTTTTGGTTTGCACTTGCTAGACTTCGGTTTAAGTTCAAGTTAATTTTGTTCAACTTGGTTTTAGTTCGGCTCAGTTTGCCTTATTTCTAGTTTGAATTTGAGTTTGCTCTTTTAGTTTGAACAATTCTAAATTGACCCAACTTGAACTTGATTAAGGTTGGGTTTGAGTTTAATTGATTTGGATTAACTCAGTTTAGACTTTAGGTCCACTTGAGTTAACTTGGCCTTTATCTATTTGTTTTGGTTTTATGTTAAGCAATTTGATTTGAAAGTTCTTGGCTATTTATGATAATTTTAGATAAACTCATGGCTTGCTTTTAATGTACGAACTAAAGGGTTGGCTTAGCTCACGAGCTTAAAAGCAGGCTTAGAGGTGCAAGACTGAGGGCTAACTGAATGTGAGTCTAAAGATTGGCCTAGATGCAAATTCGAGGGCTTACTGAATGTGAGCCTGAAGGTTGGCTTGGGTGCAAACCCAAAAACTGACTAAGGTGCAAGCTCAAAGGTTGGATTGGATACAAGCCTGAAGGCTAGTTATAGTGAGAGCTCGAAGGATGGCCGAGTGCGAGTCCAAAGGGCTAAGTGTGAGCCTAAAAGGTAGTTTGGATGTAAGCCTGAATGTAAACTAAGTGTGAGCCTGAAGGATAAATGAGACACGAGTTTGAAGGCTAGCTTGGATGCGAGCCCAAATGTTGGTTAAGTGCAAGCGAGAAGGCTAGTTTAGGTGTGAGCTCCAAGACTAGTTGAGTGCAAGTTTGAAGACTAGTTAAGTGTGAGCTCGAAAACTGATTGGATACAAGCCGAAAGGCTAGCTGAGGTGTGAGCCAGAAGTTTGGCTTGGATGCGAGCCCAAAGACTGGTTATGTGCGAGCCTGAAGTGGCTAAGGTATGAGGTCGAATGCTGACTAAGTGAGAGGCTAAAAGCTAGCTGAGGTGTGAGCATGAAGACTAACTTGAATGTAAGTCTGAATGTTTGCTAAGTGTGAACCCAAAAGTTAGCTAAGTGTGATTTCGAAGGCTAGCTAAATGGAGCTCAAAGACTGGTTGAGTGCAAACCTAAAGCTGACTTTGGTACATGCCCAAAGGCTGACTGAGGTGTGAGCCAGAAGACTAGTTTGGATGTGAACCCGAAGACTAACTGGTGTGCAAGCCCAGAGGCTGATTGGGGTGCAAGTCTGAAGGCTAGTTGAGGTGCAAGCCTGAAGGCTGACTGAGGTATTGAGTCCAAAGGCTGGTTGAAGTGCAAACCTAAAGGCTGGTTAAGTACGAGCCCGAAGGTTGGTGGAGGTGCAAGTTCAAAGATTGACCGAGTGGCCATAGCAGTGTCAAAAGTTTGCCATCTTTGAGAGGCCGTGGGTAATCACAGTAGTGTCAAAGGTTTACTATCTTTGAAAGGATATGGGTGGCAATAGCTGATAAAGTTTGTCAACATGCCAAAAGACTACTGGTTGCTGCAATAGTGCTGGTGCAAAAAAGTCGAGGCAAGATATTGTTGACCGAATTCTTTTTTCTTTTTATTGGGGGGGAGGGGGCAAAAGTATTTTTTAGCAAACCTTCGAAACCCTTTTTTTATTTTTTTAATCTTCCTGCAGTTGGCTCCCTCAAGTTTTTTTTTTTATTATTTTTTCTCCTCAAGTTTTCTCCATCTTCTCCTCTCCTTTCACCCCGTATCTTTCTTCTCTCCTTCACCCCGTCGAGCATCACCCTTCTCCTCTATTTCTTGTCCACCTACCCGGTGGTCTAATTGTTTTGGATCCTCATCTCCTTCCAACTTGTGGCTAGACCCAGCCAGGATTTGGCCAGATCTGGCTCTAACTAGCGGCAGACAGTGGCATGGTACCGTCCGAGTGGTAGGAGGTGAGACTGGGGAGGTCATAGTGGCCATGAGGTGCAAAGAATGTTGGATCTAGTCTTATGGCCATAGCATGGGCTTGGCATCCGCTGAGGTAGTGGACAGGGTCAGGATTCGGCCAAAGGTCATAACAGCATTGGCAATGGTGGAGGCTGGATTCGATGATATCATAGGTTGGGGCATGCACATGGGAGAGAGCTCATCGACAGTGTCGCTCGGCATCGAGGCTCAGCCAGAGTAGGCAATAGCCTCTTGTCGGTGTGATGCGAGTGCCATGGTCTGTGCGGCGAGATCATCTCCATGGTAGAGGAGCTCAACCTTGAAGTTCAGTAGCTAGGGCATATAGAGCACAACACAATTGACTCCGGGCATCTCAGTGAGGCTGGAGATGGGTTGGGATGGCAGTTGTGGCAAGGAGCTTCAGGGTAGGAAAGGGAAAAATGGTGCAGGTCGGTGGCATTGGCAAGGAGCTAGTCATGGGCAGCACAGAAGCGGAGGTAGGAGGAGTGGGCTGAAAGGCAGAGGCAGAGCTCAGGTGGAGGTCGCAGGGTGAAAGCCAGAGGGAATGCAATAGTGGAGCCCTTGCTAGAAGGAAAACCAAAGAGGAAAAGAAAGAGAAGCAGTGAATAAGAGAAGGGCTTATATTTTTTTCTTCATTCCTAGTTTTAATATCAGCTTTTGATATGCTCTTCCTTTCTAATGATCTCTTTGACTTCTTTATAGTTTCTCTCCTCCAAGTTTTTATTTCTGATCTCTTTTTTTTTTATGTTATCATGTTTATATAAGATTTGAGAAAATCAAGTTGGTTTAGAATAAATCCCATTCAAATTTGAATCGAGAATCTTATCTATTTGGTTTGGATAAGTCTGTTTAGATTAGATAGTTGTGGATGTGTTCGTTTGAAATTAGATAAATCTCTAGATGAATTTGTTGATTATGGATAACAAAGATTTGAAAATTATATTCACCCTGGATATTGAGTTTATAAGGTGATTATTTGAGAATTTTTTTAAAAAATAGACTAAATTATAATTTTATGAATTTTAGGGGCTTTTTGTAATAAGAACCTATTTATAAAGTTTTAAAATTTTCAGGGTCCCTTTTGAACAAAATTTGGACTTCTTCGGAAATAAAAAATTTTTGAAGAATTTATTTGTGAAAAGTTGAAACTCCAAGGGTTCATTTGCAAATAAGAAGTTTTGGAGGGATTTATTCACAAACCCTATATTTCATAAGGATCAAATAAATATCAATCTTTTGAAGGATTTATATGCAAACCCTGAATTTTGTGGGACTGGTTTGTAATTTAGGATTTTTTTAGACTTTTTCGTAAAATTCTTACTTTAGAGACCTATTTATAAAAAAAAAATCTGGCGAAGGACCCATTTATAAAGATTTATTTAGTTTAGGAACTTATTTGCAAAAATTTTTACATTTTTGTGATTTTGGTCCAAATTTTAGATGAAATTTGAGCTTAACTTTAATTCAGATATTTAGCCCACTTTAATTTAAGCATGAATTTCTTAAGAATTTATGTTCAAATTGAGCTCAATTTTCTATTAAACTTGCACATAATTTAAGTCTAATTAAAATTCATATTAGAGCCATAACTTAGTGACATAAAAGTCTCCAGATCATATTTTAATCAAATTTGATTGCGAAAAAATCACCTAAAACAAAAATCAATTCATCCATATCTAATCTCTAGAGTTTCAAATTTTAAATAAAGATATGCTTCATCCCATCACGCAAACATTGCTTGTAAAATCCTAGAACATTGTAAATCCAAAGGAGATAGATCAAAGAATGGGAAAGGAGATTTTTTAGAGAGAATAATAGAGCATGGAAATAAAAGATCAGTAAGTCCTTATCTTTAGATTTCTTTCTATTCTTCCATTTATTCTTCTCCTCTCTCTGCATCTCCTGAGAGGTTTTCATTGCATGTCCACATCAAAACACTCGCCTCCTACCTCAGAGCTCACTGACCAGTCTTGCCTAGCCACACTACCCTACATGCCTCCACCCCTCAATCTCACCAAAGAAGACAAAGAAGAGATCAAAGGAATCATCGATTGCTGGAGAAGATGGTGATTGGGGAGGGGAAAAAGGCTATCCTTGGCTGCTCAATCTAGCTCATTGACCAAGTTATGAACTTCACAATCGAGACCCACACCTTCTACCAAGACTGCCCCAAACCTCTGCCTATAGCCACTTGCAGCCCCGCTTTGCTTAGCTCACTCACTGCCTGCTATCGACCTAGCCATGCCAACTTCGAAATTTGCCCTAGTTGCAATATGGTACTCAAGCCATTAATGCACTGCTTGCTCCATTGATTTCGACTACATCCATGCCACAAGCATCCCTGGTCGGAACTGCCATGCTCCACCATGCCAACCCACTTCTCCCTATCCTTGTGCGTGATGATGGGTTTCCACACTCAGCCTATTATTCCTCTTTCACTGTCTAGATAGCACCACTGCAGGTAGCCCTCCGTTGTCGAAGTACCCACAACTAGTCCTGGCCATCCACACTCCTCTTCGAGCCAAATGTGGGTCTATGAATTTTGGTTGCTTGGTGGGCCTTGAGTTTGTTTGGGTGTATTTGGGTAAAAACTAAATTTGATCAAAATTTAACCACAATGAAAGCTTGAACACCACTAGATTATAATCCAAATGTAGATCTTAGTTGGACTTGAATCGCGATCAAATCTGATAAAAAATGGAGCTTGATTTAGATATAAATTATTGTAAAATTTGGGCTTAAACTAAATTCAACCTAGATGGACTGAGTAGTCTAAATATTTGGACCAAAATTAAGCCCAAAATTTATAAAAAATTTGGGACAAAATGAAAAAAATTAAATTTTTACGAATAGGTCCCTAGTCGAAATAAATCTTAATAAAGATGTGCTTGATCGGATTTTTTATACAAATAGGCCCTCAGGATGAAAATTCTTATGAAAAGATTCATAAAACTCTTCTAATTATAAATTGGTCCCATAAAATTTAGGATTTGTGAATAAACCCCACAAAGATTAATAATTACTTATTGTTCTTTATAAAATCTAGAGTTTACAAATAAATCCTTCAAGATTTATATTCTCAAATAAATTCCTAAAATTTTTATCTTTTATAAATAAATCCTTCATGAATAGTTAGATTGCAAATTTAATTTTTGTAAAATTACAAATAGACCCCTCAAAAATTTTTTTTGACAACTAAGTCTAAAATTTATTATTTTAAAAAATTTATAAAATTCACTTTAGAAATTTTAAACTTTTACAAATAGGTCCTTCAAGCCAATTTTACATGAAAGTTCCTAAATTTCTCAAGATAACAAATTGGCCCTTAAAGATAAAAATATTACAAATAACCCCCTCCACCTTGTATTATGCAATATCGCAAAATAATATGTCATCCACAAACAAGATATCTCATCTACAATTTGAAATTCAAATTAGAAATTAGTTTATCCATTTCCAATCTCTAGTTTCAAATTTTGAATAAAGATATGCTTGATTCAATCAAGCCAATGTGGCCTATAAAATCCCAGAACACTACAAATCCAAAGGAGATAGATTAGAGAATGGGCAAAGAGATTGCTCGGAGAGACTGTGCCATGCCCTGTTGATGATCTCTCTCCTGCACGCACATCCTAAACCATGACATTGTTGCCCATGCATCTATGCTCTGCGACACCCCCACCAAGCTGCACAACGACCTACCCTACTCTGGCCTCACTCACAACCTTGCTCCTTGCCATTGTAGGGGATCCTTGCTCATCAGCCACCGCTTATGGATAGATCCAATCATGGACCAGAAGAAGAAGATGACATAGCTGGCTATTACGATGGGAGAAGGGGAGAAGAGAAAAAGAAAAAAGAAATTAAAAAAGAAAGTTGCAACATCAGAGAAAGGAGAAAAAAAGAAAAAAATGGCACAGGTGGGGGCTTGTGGGTAAAGGAAATGAGAAAGGAGAGAAGAAAAAAGAAATTTTTTTTATTATTTTACCTTTTTCCTTTTGTCTCGATTTACATGTCATATATACCAATAATTTTTAGGTTTAAGGGATTTTTTTGAAAATTTAATCACCTTGTTTTGATCTAAGAAATTTGTTTAGAAATCTGACCACCTTATTTTGCGCCAAGGGATTCTTTCAGAGATCTGACTATTTTATTTTGGCATATGAAATCTTTTTGCAAATCTGACCACCTTATTTTGGCCTAAAAAAGTTCGTTGAGAGATTGACCACCTTATTCTAACCTAAGGGATTCCATTGAAAACTTGACCATCTTATTTTGGCCTAAGAAATTTTTCCAAGAACTTGACCACCTTATTTTGGTATAAGGATTTCTTAGAAAATATAGCTAGCTTATTCTCCTCTAAAAGATTCTTTCAAAATTTTGATCACCTTATTCTGACTAAATAAATTCCTTCAAAAACTCAACTGCCTTACTCCAGCCTAAGGGATTCTTTCTAAAACCCAATTGCCTTATTCTGACTTAAGAGATCCCTTTGAAAACTTGATCACCTAATTCTGATCTAAGTGATTCCTTCAAAAACCTGACTACAAATCAAATAATTAAATTAAATTGATTAAAATCAAAAACAGGCCTAAGCCTAAATCAAAACTAAAATCAGGTCCAAACCTGAATCAAAACTAGAATCAAGTCGAACCTGAACCAAAACCAAGATCAAAGATCAAAATCAAGCCTAAACCTGAACCAAAATCAAAATCAGGTCTAAACCAAAATTAGAACCAAAATCATAATTAGGTCTAAACCTAAATCTAAACTTGAACCAAGTCAAACTTAAACCAGAATCATGTTGAACCTAATCTAGAACTAGAACTAGGTCAAGCTTGAGCCAAAATTAGTTCGAATCTAAACCAAAACTAGGTCAAAATTAAATAAGAACTAGGTTGAATTTGAACCCAAACTTAATAGGGGTCCAACATGGTTTGAACCCAAACCCAATGAGGGTCTTATATGCTCGAACTCAAACCCAATGAAGGTCCAACATAGATCAATCCATTAAGATTTAAACCCAAATCCAATAAGAATCTATCAAGGGATTGAATTCAAACCTAATAAGGGTCCAATATGGATTGAACCCCAAACCCAACAAAAGTTGAACCAAGATCCATTAAAGATTCAATAAGAATCATTAAGAGTTGGTTTTGAAATCCATTAAGGATCCAATAAGAACCTAACAAGAATTGGATCCAAGATTCATTAAGGATCCAATAAAAACCCATTAAGGATTGGATCTGAGATCTAATAGGGATCTAATAAGAACCCAAAAAGGGTTGGATCCACTAGATCCATTAAGGATCAAGTCCAAGGCCTAATGAGGATCCAACATATGATCGAACCTAACCCAAATAAAATTAAGTTAGACTTGGACTAGAACCAAGTTTGAATATCAAATTGAATCAAATCAAAATTAAACTAAAACTAAGTCTAAATTTCAAACCAAATTGAACCAACTTGAAATAAAACTAAGTCTAAATTGAGTCAAGTTAAAATGAATTAGGGTTAGTCGATAATAGGTTCAATGTCATCGACAATTCCTCAAGCCTAATTGACAACAAACTAAAAAGATCATCGATTATCAAATCAAGAATAATCAACATAAGTTAAGGCTGTTGAACATTCTTTTAAATCAAAATCGAACTAAGGCAGGCTTAAACTCACTTAGTTATTAGTGATACTTCAAACTCGACCAATGCAAGCATAAAGTTATCAGTGATGCTTTAATTTAATTAAAAACATGCCAAAAAATCCATTAGTTATCAAGTCAAGGATGATCACCATAAGCCAAGGTTGCTAATTATTATCTCAAATCAAATCAAACTAAAGCAAGTTTGAACTCGCTGAGTCAGTCAACCAAACACTATGTTCAAAAGAAGTTAACTAATAGAAGCACAAAGGTATCAATAACACTTCAAGCTTAATCGACACAAGCTCAAAGTCATTAGTGATGCTTCAAAACCTAATCAATACAAGCCAAAAAGATCATCAATTACCAAATCAAGAATGATTAGCATATGCTAAGGTTGCTAACATTCTCTTAAATTAAACCAAACTAAAGCAGGCCTAAACTTGCTTAGTTAGTCAGTCAAACATCATATTCGAAGAAAGTCAACCGACAACAAGCATAAAGCCATTGATAACATTTCAAGCTCAACCTACACAAGCAAAAAAGTCATTAGTGATACTTCAAACTTAATCAACAAAAAGCCAAAGAGGTCATAGATTGTAAAATTGAGAATGTTTAATATAAGCTAAGGCCGCTAATCACTCTTTCAAATTAAGCTAAACTAAGACAGGCTTGAACTCGCTCAGTCAATCAACCAACTGTCATATTCGAAAGAAGTCAACTAATAATAAGCATAAAGTCATCAGTAATACTTCAAGCTAAATCAACGCAAGCACAAAAGTAATTGGTGATGCTTCGAAGCCTAATTAACACAAGCCATAAAAGGTCATAGATTACCAAATCAAGAATGATTAGCATAAGCTATGGCCTTAATATTCTTTCAATCAAACTAAGATGTATTTGAACTAATTTAGTCAATCAGACAAATGCCATATTCAAAGGAAGCCAACTGACAATAAGCATAAAGTCATTGGTAACACTTCAAGCTCAGCCAATGCAACATACAAGTCATTGGTGACACTCCAAATCCTAATTGACACAAGTCAAAAAAGATCATTGATTATTGAGTCAAGAATAATTAGAATAAGCTAAGATCCCTAATTATTCTCTCAAATTAAACTAAACTAAGGCAAGTTTAAACTTGATTAGTCAATCAGCCAAATGTCACATCCAAAGAAAGTCAACCGGTAATAAACATAAAGTAATTGGTAACACTTCCAATTCAGCCAACATAAACATAAAAGCTGCTAGTGATAGTTCAAAACCTAATCAACACAAGTCAGAAAAGGTCATTGATCATCAAATTAAAAAAGATTAGCATAAATTAAGGCTGCTAATTATTTTCTTAAAAATCAAAAGAAGTTAATTAATAACAAGTAGAAAGTTATCAGTGATACCTCAAACCCTCATGGGGTCAACTGACACAAGTTAAGACAATCAACCATACCTTGAAATCAAGTAGAGTTATAAACATCAACCAAGAATCAAACCAAGTACCAATCTGAATCAAATTTTGATCGATCAAGTGTAGGAAGGAGGACAACAGTAAGCATCAAAGCCTTTTCTGATCCCTTTCTCATTTCATATTCTTTATGATCATGAATCTAAATTCTTTAAATTGCAAAGTGAGGATATATTCTTGTTTAAGCCATGCACCCTTTTTTTAAATTAATCAAAGTATACTTTCTTTTTTTCATGTCTTTATTTTGTTGGTCAGGTTTCTCACTTTAGAAGATTCTTAATAATTATCAAGGTACGTAATAATAGAGTCTTGCACTTATTGAAAGTTATATTCTCACAACACCTGATTGCACACTCAAAAAAACTCATTTAAATTTTATTTATTATTTTGAGATTGCTTCTGGAGGTCTTTAGTTATCCTAGGTGATTGATCATGGCTCCATAGAGTTCTCTCCAGTTAAGTAGGAGAAGGTTGTTATGGGGTGCTTGTGTGAGAAATCTCCTCCCCAATTTAGCAGCCTTAAAGTCATTGTTCAGAGATTTGCTTGAGCAGGCATCATATGCCTCACTAGATGCATGGCAAGAGTTGGCATGCAACCCTTCCTATATCATCAAATGATGGAGCACGGGATTGGAAGTGGTGATTTAGACTTGATTTTGGTTCAAGCTTGATTCAACTCGATATTCAAAACTTAGTTTCAGTTCAAGTCTAATTTGATTTATTTTGATGTTCAAAATTTGGCTTTGGTTCGAGTTTGATTTGATTCAATTCGATATTTAGATTGATTTTAATTCAAGTCTGATCTGATTCAATTCGATGTTCAGAACATAATTTTGGCTCAAATCTAATTTGATTTAATTCAATATTTTGACTTGACTTTGATTCCAATCTAATTTGATTCAATTTGATGTTCGGGCTTGATTTTGATTCAAATTTGATTTGATTTAATTCAAGTCAGGTTTGATCTTATATTGGGCCCTTATTGAGTTTTAGGTTTGACCCTTAATGGATCTTGGTTTGACTCTTATTAGGTTCTTGATGGATCCTTAACGGATCTTCAATCCAAACCTAATTGGATTTTTATTGGATCCTTAATGGAACTTGGACCCAACTCTTAATGGGTTCTTATTGGATCCTTGATGGATTTTGTATCCAGCCATGATTGGGTTCTTGTTAGATTTTTAATGGATTTTGGATCCAACCCTACTTGGGTTTTTATTAGATTCTTGATGGATCTTGGATTCAACCCTTGTTAGATTCTTATTCGATCCTCAACAAGTCTTGAACCCAATCCTTAATGAGTTCTTATTGGATATTAGATCTAACCTTGAGTGGGTTCTTATTGGATCCTTATTAGATATTGGATCCAATCCTGCTCAGGTTCTTATTAGATCCTTATTGGATCTTGGATCCAACCCTTAATGAGTCATCATTAGATCTTTAATGGATCTTGCATCCAACCCTTAATGGGTTCTTTAATGGATCCTTAATGGATCTTGGGTTCAACTCTTGTTTGATTCTTGTTAGTTCGTTAAGTTAGATCTCTTAATGGATTATGACTCAAACCATATTAGACCTTTATTAGATTGGGCTCAGTTCAACCTGGTTTTAGTTTAGGTTTGATCTGGTCCAAATTTAGGTTTGGCCTATTTTTTAGTTTATGTTTAACCTAATTTTGGTTTAAGTTCGACCTAATTTTGGTTCAGGTTTGACCTGATTTTCATTCAAGTTTGATTTGGTTCAAGTTCAAGTTTAACCTGATTTTGGTTTAGGTTCGACTCAGTTCAAATTCAGACTTGACCTAGTTTAATTCAGGTTCGACCTTAATTTAAGCCAATTAGGATTTGTTTGAACTTAATTTGATCCAATTAGAATTTGATTCGAACTCAATTTGACTCAATTAGCGTTTCAACTTGACCTAACTAAGGTTGAGTTTGGACTGATTTGCTTTGGGTTTGTTGCCCTTTGGATTTTTATGATGGTCAAACTAAAATTTAACAAGTTTATTTAGTTCTAATAAACTTCAAGATTAGTAATGATCATTCAAACTCAAGAAAGATTGAGTCTCAAGATAAAGCTCATTAGACCATGAAGATGATGGCTCAAAAATAAAAGGATGATAATTTGAAAAAGAAATTTGAAGATCAAGATGAAAACTCAAAAAATATTCAAGAGGCGAGATCAACTCCAAACTTTAATTTGGGGTTGGGTTTAAACCGATTGGATCCAATTTGATTTAAGTTTATCTATTTTGGATTTGGGTCTATTTTCATTTCAATTTTAGTCCATTTGATTGACTTGATTAATTTAGGTTCATTTAGTGGTTCATTCAAATCCAATTAGTTAAACTTAATTAGTTTGTTTAATTTAGTCAAATAGGTTTAGTTTTAATCTGATTAAGTTAATTATTTTAATCGACTTATCTTAATTAATTTCATTAATTGATTAAAGAGTTCCTATGCTATCCATTAATTAGAATGACTTTTGGGTAAGCTTGCAAGCTAACGCTGAGTCGATTTGACTTTCAGGCAAGTCTGTGGGTTAGCCCTAGGTCTAAATATTTTTGGATGAGCCCGCATACTCGCCCTAGGTCTAAATGACTTTCGGACAAGTCCATAGGCTGGTCCTAAATTTTAACAACTCTTAGATGATATCGCAAGCTAGTCTTAAGTTTGATTTGACTTTCGGATAAGCCTGCAGGCTAATTCTAAGTTTGAATTGACTTTTGGGTGAGTGCACGAGTTACTCCTAAATATGATTTAACTTTCGAGCGAGTAGCAACCTATTCCTAAATTTGAATGATTTTCGAATAAACTCATAGGTTGGTCTTTAAGTCTAAATGACTTGTGTGCAATCTCACACGCTAATCCTAAATCTAAACAACTTTTGATAATCCTACAAGTTGGCCCTCAGTCAACAACCAAAACTATGCTAATCTAAAAATTTTATTATTATTTTATTATTATTATTATTATTATTATTATTATTAATACTAATAATATATTTTTTTTCTTGCAACCATTGTATTCTTTTATAATTTTTCATTTCTCTTTTTTTCTCCCGCATTCCCCAATCCTTTCCTTCTCCGTTTAAGCTTCTCCCATTCTCTTCTTCCTCAATGGCTGAACACACCTTTCTCCTCCGTTTTATCTTCTTCTCCCATGCTCCGTAGTTGATCCTCTTCTCTTTCCTGGTCCTTCTTTGAGTCCATGCCCGGATCCGGCCTCCTTCGGTGATAGAAAGCGTTATGGGTGGTTCAGAGAGGCGTTGGTCATGCTTGCGGTGGTTCTGGCTGCGAGCCGAAAGTATGGGCTGGTCGGTAAGGTAGTGTGTCCGGGGACATGTGCAGGCGCAGGAGTGGGAGCAGCTTTGGTAAGATCAATTGGTGGTGGTGCCACGGCCTTGGCACAGGGCAGCGGCCAGCAAGGGGGCGGAGCCATGAGCTACAGCAATGTATGCACGAGTAGCTATGCATGGTGGCCTGCAGGTCGGCGACGACCATAGAGGTCATCAGAAAGTGGCCTGGTGGTAGCGCAGGGCTGAGATGTGTCCAAGCCTGCGAGATCGGAGCTCTAGTGAGGATTTTCGAATGGTCAGCGTCGCAGCAGTTCAGGTCTGGGTGCCCGAATCTACTTTGGCAGGAGGTTGTTGGGGCTTGGTGTGAGAGGGGAGTGGGTCTGAGATGGGATACAGGATGAATCCTTACAAAAAGAAACCAGAGGAAGAAGGAAGAAAGAGGGAGGTAAGGCAAATAAAAACAAAAAACTTATATTTTATTTTCTTTCTTTTTGGTTCCATTTAACTTTCTAATATAATTTTTTTCCCCAACCATATCTGCTGGAATTTTTAATCATATGAGGATTATGGATTGATCTCAAATTTTGAATTGATAATGACAAAATGGTAAGCTTTGTTTTGACATTTAAATAGTTGTATAGATATCAATGTATTTGGAAAAATATGTTCTGTTTGTTATGTGTGAGGAAAAAATGAAAATTGTACCCACTTATAATATCCAATTTTTAAGAAAATTATTTATAATTTTTTTGAAAAATTTAAATCAATTTATGATTTTGAAAAATTCAGGGATCCTTTTATAAAAGAACTTATTTGTAAAATTTTAAAATATTCAAAAAAAAATTGTAAGATATATTTATAAATTAATTGCCTTTTGACTAATTAGTAAATAAATATTTTTAAGGGATTTATTTGTAAAAAAATAAAAAATTTCAGAAGTTATTTACAAAACTTTAATTTTGTAGCAACCAATCTATAATTTGAAGATTTTTTTTCTAAGCTCATTCACAAAATGTTTCAATCTCAAGGATCTATTTATAAAAAAAATTCAATCAAAGATCTATTTATAAAGATTTATTTAATTCAGGAGCCTATTATTTGAGTCGATTTTGTTACTCAATTTTAATTTCAAATTCAACAAGAATTAGAAGTCGACTTTAAGGGTGAGAGTCCAATTTGAAATAAATATGGGCCGAAATTTCAAACACCAAATCAAGCCCAAATAAATAGGGGTTCAATTTAAAATAGGAAAAAGGGCTAGAAAAGGAGGCTCAACCTAGGTTCGAATGACTGACCTTCAGTGGTTTGGGCACTCAAATGTCATAGACAAGCACGATCTACAAAAAAAAGAAAACAAATTCTCTGAATCCTTTAAGAATTGATAAGATTTTTAAAAAAGAAAAGTTGTAATATCTAAATATATCAATCTAAGATTTAAAAAGAATATCCATCAAATCTCCAATTTGGGTAAGTAGGAACCAATTTGGAATAGAAAATGACTGAAAAATCAAGCCCAAATTGACCCGTGTTCGGACCACCAAACATCAAACTTTCGAGAGCCTGAACCTCAAAGATAGGTATGATTTATAGATTTAGAAATAAATTCTCAAAATCCATTAAGGATCAACAAAATTTTACAACAAGGAAGGTGTAATATCAAAATATTTCAATCTAAGATTCAAATATGAGGTTTATACTAAGAGAATACTCATTAAATCTTTCAATTAAAGTCTAACAACCAAAATTGAAGATCTCTCTCAAAGCCCTATAAAAAGGGGGACAGAGCACACAAATTTTATAACAATTCATAGACTAATATTGGGCAAATTCTGCATGAATTGAAAAAGAAATTCTAAAAAAGATCTCATTATCTAAGAGGAGAGTAAGAAGGCATCAACAATGGATCAAAAAGATGTAAGATTTCATCCCTTTTCTCATTTCTTTCATTATGCCCTCTTCTCTTTGTCCACCATAAGGTCTTTATTTTCTTGCACTTGTTGCTACGGCCACCACCCCCCCCCCCCCCCCCCCCCCCCCCCCCCCTCTCCCTCTCTCGCACACACACACACACAACCAACCAACCTCTGTTCCTCAAGGTTTGCAGTCACTCGTACTATTGTTCTCTGTCAATTGCCATATGTTCTCAACAGTCCAAATTCGGACAACTGAACTTAAAAGAATTGAGTGCTTGAACCCTATTACGAGCTTCTCTTTTAATCATCAATGCTACAGCTATCCATGGCTATGCATTACTAAATCTCCACTAATGCTATGGTTAATCAAGGGTCCTCTGTATGATGATAAATCTCCATCAATACCATAGTCACCCACGGCCCTTTATATGACAGCGGATCTCTGCTAGCACCGTGATCATCCACGGCCCCCCTTGTATAACTATAGAATTCTACCAACACCGGGTGACCTGCAGTCCCTTCATATGATGCAAGATCACAACACTACACCCACCTATGCCCCCTTCGAATAATAGAGGATTATAATATCACGGCCATCTGTGGCCCATTATAGGATGGTGAAATCCCACCAATACCATGACCACCTATAGCCCCTTTATATGACGGAGGATTACAACACCACGGTCACTCATGGCCTTTTTATATGATAGCAAATTTCACTAACACCATGGCCACCTGCAAGCCCTCACATGATGGTGGATCTCCACTAATACCGTGACCACCATGGTCTAGAATGTCTGCAAACTTCTATCACCACTATAGTCATCCGTGGTAAGTCAATTGCCATATGTTCTCAACAGTCCAAATTCGGACGACCGAACTTAAAAGAATTGAGTGCTTGAACCCTATTACGAGCTTCTCTTTTAATCATCAATACTGCAGCTATCCATGGCGTTGCATTAGTAAATCTCCACTAATGCTATAGTTAATCAAGGGTCCTCTGTATGATGATAAATCTCCATCAATACCATAGTCACCCACGGCCCTTTATATGACAACGGATATCCGCTAACATCGTGATCATCCACGGCCCCCTTTGTATAACTGTAGAATTCTACCAACCCCGGGTGACCTGCAGTCCCTTCATATGATGCAGGATCACAACACTACACCCACCTATGCCCCCTTCGAATAATAGAGGATTATAATATCACAGCCATTTGTGGCCCTTCATAGGATGGCGAAATCCCACCAATACCATGACCACCTATAGCCCCTTTATATGACGGAGGATTACAACACCACGATCACTCATTGCCCTTTTATATAATAGCAGATTTCACTAACACCATGGCCACCTGCAAGTCCTCACATAATGGTGGATCTCCACTAATACCGTGACCACCCATGGTCTAGAATGTCTGCAAACTTCTATCACCACTATAGTCATCCATGGTCCCCCTCACCACCACTACATCATCTTGGGACTTCTACATTGGATTCTTAGAAGAAAGATCATTGACTAAAAGCTCTTGGGTCGATGATAAAGCAAGAATAAGAACAAATACATAAGAATCAAACCAAACAAGATACAATAAAATACTCTTATAAACATTTTAGGATCAGCTTGCGATCTCGTCCAACAACCAAATCAACTTAGGGTTAACCTATGGTTTCACTCAAAATTTAAAATAGTTTAAAGCTATCCTATGGTCTAACCTGACAACTAGTCGACTTAGGGTCAGCCTATCATCTCATCCAAAAATTAAGATGGTTTAGGGTTAGTCTATTATCTCATTTGATAGTCAAAATGATTTAGGACCAATCTGTGATTGCACATGATAATCAATCGACTTAAGGCCAACTTGAGGTCTTTCCCAATAACCAATTGACTTAGGACCAACCTACAATCTCACTTAAAATTTAAAATATCTTAAGTCCAACTTGTGGTCCCTCGACAACCAATCAACTTATATCCAACCTACAACCTTATCTAAAAGTCAAGATGATTTAGGGCCAGTTTATGGTCTCGTCTAATAACCAAATAACTTATGGTCAACTTGTGGTCTCGCCTGAAAGTTAACATAGTTTAGGACTAGCTTGCAATCTCACCAAAAAGTCCAGGTGGTTTAGGGCTAGCCTATGATCTCACCCAATAACTAATCGGCTTAAGATTAGCCTGTGATCTAGTCTAAAAAGTTAGATAGTTTAGGATTGTCCTGCGGTCTTGCTCGATAACCAATTGATTTAGGACTGGCTTAGAGTCTCATCAAAAAAGTCAAAATAGTTTAGGGTTAGCCTATGTTCTTGCCCTATAACCAATCGATTTAGAACCAATCTGTAGTCTTGTCCAAAAGTTAAGATGATTTAGGGCTAGTCTATGATCTCGTCTGAAAATCAAAATAGTTTAAAGTTAGCCTATGGTTTCACTCGACAATCAATTAACTGAAGGTTAGCCTGCAATCTCATCCAAAAGTCAAAATGATTTAGGACCAGCCTATAGTCTCATTTGACTACCAAATTGACCTATGACCAGTCTATGGTCTCGCTCGAAAGTCAAAATAGTTTAGGACTAGCCTGTGGTCTTATCCAATAACCACATAAGCTTAGGGATAACTTACAGTCTCACCTAAAAGTCAAAATAGCTTAGGGTCAATCTGCGATCTCATCCGATAACTAAGTCAACTTATGGTTAGTCTGTAGTCTCATCCAAAAGAAAAAATAGCTTAGGTCCAACCAACAGTCTTGCCCAACAACCAAATCGACTTAGGACTAGTTTGCTATCTCGCCTAAAAGTCAAAATAGTTTAGGGTTATCCTGTGGTCTTGCCCTAAAGCAAATTTGAACTTATGTCAACTTGCAGTCTCGCCATAACGTCATTATAATAGCTCAATGGCCCTCTATCTTGATCGATTAATATTAATCAATTAAATTAAAGTAACTCAATCACATTAAACTCAGCTAGAGGAAATGAAAAAATTAAATTGACCCAAATAGATCACCAAATGGATCTGAATTAATCAAATAAGATGGGGTAAGACTCAAATTAAACTAGACTTAAAATTTAAATTGAGTTAATCCAAATCAGATCAGTTTGGATCCAAGCCCAATTGGATCAAATAAAGCCCTAGCCAAATCAAGCCCTACCTGAATGAGTTTAAATAGAACCAAGTCCCACTAGATATACTAAACCTTTGACAACACTCCACGGCTATGAACAATGCATGATGTTATAATCTGAACCCGAACCAAAGCTAGTTCAAATAGAACTAAACTAGGTCAAAATGAGTCCTATTGGGTGTGCTACAAGAGCATCCTGTAGTATTATAAGGCTTTATTCAACTCCACAAGTAGTAGATAATATTACTTTAAAATCAAAGTGGTTAATGCCGATGTCCATATCGATGTCTTATGGACTATAAAATACCTCAGATATTAATACTAATATCCCATGAATTATGGAATTCTTTAAACTAAAGAAGTTAATACCAATGCCCTATGGGCTGTAGAATACTTAAAAATCAAAGAGGTTAATACCGATGTCTGATGTACTATGGAATACCTCAAGAGTTAATACCAATGTCACACGAGTTATGGACTACCTCAAATTAAAAAAATTAATACTGATACCCTATAAGAGATGAAATACTTTTAAATTAAAGAGATTAATACCAATATCACATGAGCTATGGAATACCTCAGAGGTTAATGTCGATGCCCTATGGGCTTTGGAATATCTTAAACTAAAGAAGTTAATATCAATGTCTCATAGACTATGGAATACTTCAAAATCAAAAAGATTAATACTAATATTCCATGGGTTATAGAATATTTTAGAGGTTAATACCAATGCTCTAAGGGTTATAAAATACCTCAAATCAAAGAAGTTAATACCGATATACCACAGGCTATGGAATACTTCAAAATTAAATATGTTAATGCTGATACCCCATGGGCTATGGAATACCTCAGAGGTTAACACCAATATCCTATGGGCTATAGAATAGCTCAAACTAAATAAGTTAATACTAATACCCCATAGGCTATGAAATACTTTAAAATTAAAGAGGTTAATATCAATGTCCCATAGGCTATGTCATAACTCATGGGTTGATATCGATGCATCATAGGGTATGAAATACCTCAAGTCAAAAATACTAACATTGATGTCCTACAGGCTTTAGAATACTTCAAAATCAAAGAGGTTAATACCGATACCCCATTGGCTATGGAATACCTCAGAGGTTAATACTGATGCTCCTACTTTATGGAATATCTCAAATCAAAGAAGTTAATACTGGTGTCTCATGGGCTACAAATACTTCAAAATTAAAGAGATTAATACCGATGCCCCATAGGCTATGGAATGACTCAGAAGTTAATACTGATATCCCACAGACTATAAGATACATCAAAGCAAAGAAGTTGACACCGATGCCTCATGAATTATGAAATGCTTCAAAACAAAGAAGGTTAGTACTAGTGCTCTATGGGCTATGAAATACATCACAAATTAACACCAATGTTCCATGGGTTATGAAATACCTCAGAGGTTAATACTGATATTCCATAGGTTATGGAATACCTCAAACTGAAGAAATTAACAATGATACCCCATGGGCTATAGACTATCTTAAACCCAAAAAGGTTAACACTGATTTTCATTGGACTATATAATTTTTCAAACCAAAGAGGTTTACATCAATGCCCCACGAGATAGGAAATACCTCAAGATCAAGAGATCAAAAGTCATCGCCAACACTCAAAGCTATTAGAAACTCTTCCATCCTTTCATGTCCCACTAGATAACACCATCAATATCTATGAAGAATCAAGTCAAGACCTATTGAAGTAAAGATGTCACATGGTCCAACACACCAAAATGAGATAGCAGCACACATCAGAGCCTCTTTTTCACTCTTTCTTTTTTGTTTCTTTTATTTTTATGTTTTTTCATAATAAAATACATTGTAAAATGAGGGATGCCCTTGCTTAAGCTATGTACAATCTCAAAATTAATCAAACAATGTTTTCTTCTTTTCTTTTTATGTCTTTATTTTATTAGCTAGGTTTTTTATTTTATGAAGTTTCTGACAATCATCGGGGTAAATAAAAATAGTCGAGGCTTATATCTGTTGGAAGTCAATGTTCCCATAGCACCTAATAGTGTACTTAAATAAATACACTTTGATTTGTACATCAAGGTCACTCTCTAGGGCCTTCACCACTCCCGAGCTACCCAAATTGATCCTACTAATTCTAGCACATCCAGTGGGAGTTTGCTTCTCCTCCAATTGTAGAAACCTAGCTAATACTATAGAAGTATTGCTAAGGTAGAATTACAATTGAAAACTATTCAATTGCATTCTCTTTTGTAGAAAAAAAGTATCAAATGGCATCAACGAAGAATATCTCCACCCTAAGATATATCATTATCTTGGGGGTAGGATCGGCCGTGCATCTACCTCAATTGATGGTCATCACAGAAGTAGCTAAAGTTTAAATCAAGTTCAGAACCATCTTTGAGGTTGTCCAATTCAAGAAGGTATATGCTACTATGCCAACTGAAGTTATTGTCATGCAAGACAAGCCTACTTCTCACCTTCCATTAAAAAGAAAGAGGCCCAATGTCATCATTCCTAATGAAAAGGGCCATTCAGATAAAGAATCGAATGTCATGTCTCAACCAACAAAGATATCTATCTTCTAGAGGCTAGGATAGAAAGTAAGCTCAATCTTTGATCGCCTTCGCCCAACTCCTAATAAAGGGCAATCAAAAGCAAGTTGAGATACATGCATGGATGAAAAAGAACTTATCCTAACTATCACAAATAAGAAAAGAGCTGCTGGGATTTTAGCCAGCTTGGGAAGCCTACCCCTTGAATAAAGTCGATCATTACTATTCCTACCTCCAACTCTTTTGCTCCATTAGGCAATTTAGAGAAGGATAGAAGTAAATTGTAGGGGGCACAGTCTTACCTCAAGACTATATGGCAAAGGGGTGAATCACCTAATGAAATAACAAGAACCATCGTGAGGTTGTAACTCAACATGGGAACTCACCAAAGGAGATCACCTATATTGTTAGGATTATTTCTCATTACAACTCTACAAGGGACCATGAGCCCGCACCCTAATCAGCTAAACACTAAAAGAAGGCTATGCGAGTAAGGCTTACTAATAAAGAAATTCAAGAGAAAGGGATCTTATGAACCAATATTTACTACCATGTCAAAAAGAAGGTGTAGTGGCTCGCTCCATGAGCATGCTTTTGAGTGACGCAACTCACTTAATGGGAGAAGCTAGCCTCAATCCAAAATAAACTAAACCTAGGCTTGACTCTCAAAATATGGGTCATCATATCCTAATAGAAGCCTTAGCCATAACTGGAAGCTCCAGTGGGGAGATGACCATAAAAGCACTGTAAGAACAATTAAGATAACTAGGGAGAGAGAAGGATGAGGCTCAAAGAAATGTTGTGAATTTAATGGATATGATTATGCAAGTAAAACAAAAGTTTGACAAGTTTGAGCAATCTCAGTAGACACCTTAGGAAACGGCAGAGGCAATAGAAGACATATCTCTTGCAGATGAAATGCATGAAATGTAGGTCCTTTACAAGCACCTCCTTTACCAAGAAGGAATACCTAATTTTTGATATCAGATAATCCTAATAATATAGAGCTACCAACATATATATAACAATAGGTGTAACAAATGGTGGCTACTCAACTAAGACAAGAAAGTAACATGGGTATGATAAATGGTGTAGCAAGCCATTCCCTAGTTATTATGACCAATTGTGATACCCCAGAGGCTACACAGTGCATAACTTCAAATAGTTTAATGGTATGGAAAACCTAGAACAACATATAGCTCACTTTGTGACTCTTTGTAGGGATTTGAGTAATGCCTCTTGGTTGCTTCTTCGCCAATTTTCAGCAAGCTTAATGAGGGTAGCATTTGAATAGTATATTAGTCTACAACTAGAATCTATAAAAATATAATCACAAATGAAAGAGGCTTTGTGAATTAGCTTTGGAAGGATTAGCAACAAGGTGATTATCGTGGATCTCATCTCGACACCAAGGCACAATAATAAGTTAGTGTTGGATTATATCACATGGTGGAGAAATCTTAATATCAGATGCAAGAAACCCATAAGCTAGTTCAGGACCATGAATTTAGTCCTTGGTAATATAAGAAAGAATTAGATGGCACCCTATTTAAGCACTTCCTCTATTCATATCTTACAAGACCTATCATACAAGTTAAGAAGTTGGAAAGGATCAACCGACCAGCCTTGCCTAGTCTATAAAATTTTAAATTAGAGAAAGAATAAGGCAAGTCACAGTAAGCCCTCTAAAAATGTAAGAGCAATACTCACAGTAAGGGAGCAAGCAAAACCCACAAGCTCTGCCAAAGATGTAAATAATCCTCAAAATATACCACTCCCAGAGGAGATAGAGAAATGGAATCATCCAATGATTTTCAATTCAGAAAAAGGTACTCTTTTAAATAAGAGATAGTGGGCAAAATCTTCCAAAATGCTTTGAAACTAGGCCTCCAATTGCCAAAAGCCAAAAGGCCAAGTGAAGATAAAATAGATATCCCAAACTATTGTCCTTACTATAGAGTTTTGGGTCATACCATTGAAGATTATTTTATATTCAAAGATTGGACCGAAAAATAATACCAAGAAGGTAAGCTGACTCTCCCAAAATCAGCCCTATTGAAACATCCACTAAACACATCAATCACAATACTATTTTTTAGACATATTAGCCGCTTGCTGGACTCCTTTTTGGGGAAGAAGCACAACACACACCAGAACAAGAGCACCTATGGGAAATCCATATCTCTGAAAGACTAAAGAAACTGATAAAGAAGATGGCTAAGAACCCTGAAAATTCTAAAATGATAATAAGGTAAGCTTCATTGAAGCAAGCTTCCCCACTTGCTCAAAGCATCAAAAAGAAAAAGAATAGAAATAAGGAAAAGAAACTAGTTCAACCGGAGGAATACAATGTCAAGAAATCAACCATCTAAGAATACATCAATGCCATGGAAGAATACATCCAAAGAGAAAGAAGTCAAGTAACTCTCAAGGAGTTTCTCCTTGACAAACTCAAAGCTTTGCTGAAAGGCCCCAATGTTGGAAATGGAGAAAGTAAACTTTTAGTGGTAATGTGGACCGCCATATATACTGTCAGAGGTATGCAACCAAGTTGATTTTGGTTCCATCTTTTCAATAATGAAAAAATTCAAGATGCAAGGTGAGAAAAAGTGAATAGATTCATTGAAGATATTACTGATGAAATGAAAGATTCCATGAGCATTCTCAAAGGCTATATCCAACATAACTACATCAAAGAGTGGTTCAGCCATGGATGTAATTATGGTATAATGAAACTACAGCTAGATGCTGTAAAGGAGCTAGCCATAACTAATATGGGATATATCAAAGGGCAAATGCAAGTACTGAATGAACACTAATAGACTATGGCTACCTAGATAGAAAATATGTCAAGTATGACCATTGTGCTTCATAGGGAAGTCGAAAGGGTGGAAAGCATAATAATAGAAAAGGCAAAGTTACACAAAAGACCCTACAGGAGAAGCAGAAAGTCACTTATCAACTCTTCTCATGACCAGAATAACCATCCACACCTCGCATCCCAGAGGCAAAGAACTCCCATTTAGGGAGTAAAGGCCAAGTTCGTCCAGGGGGCAAAAGGCCAAATTTTATTGTCCCAAAACTTGATGAGTGAAATAGAGATTTTATTGGCACAAAATAGGATATCAGTCTACCAAAGACTTGACAAATAGGCAAAAGTTAATTTTTGATCACTAATAACCTACCCTATTATTGATCCAATTGTTGCTTCACCTGTCTAGTATGGATTAATTCCTCCCTCCCATTCAAAGGGCAGAGACCTCTTGTCTAGGGGGCAAAGACCAAGTCTATGTGCAAGGCAAGGACCAAATCCATTCAAGGGGTTAAGGCCAAATGCCATTATACCAAACCTTGATGACAAAACAATGATCATCACGAGGGTAACTCGAGTCCATATCAGCCATTAGACTGTGACCAACTCCATTTAATTCATGCATGGTGCTTATGCTTTCATAAATAGCATCACTACTCTCAGCATTGCTAATGTTGTTGCCACTATCATAGATCCAAGCATTGCTCTACCTACTCAATATGGATCAATTCCTTATCTTCAGGGGGCAAAGACCAAGTCCACACAAGTTTTTGCTCGAGTCTACTCAACGGCAAAAGGCCAAATTTTATTGTGCTAGATTTTGATGATGAAATAGGGGCTCCATTATTAGCATAAACTAAGACATAAGTCTTTCTAAGACTGAGCAATAGGCAAAAGTTAGTTTTTGACTACCTACAACTTGCTACGAAAGGATCAGCAGAGAATTCAATCAGCTTTGGGATGTCACATCGAACTTGAAGCTGAATTCTACAATCCCCACCTCCAATGCTACAAGGGTTAAAGGAGAATAATAGAAGAATATGCATTCAACCTTCTTCAGCTAAGAAAATAGCAACACCATCTTTCAATGCTACAGTAACTAATGGATAAGGAAAAGGTTACTAGTGACAAATTTGCAATATAGAAGAGTCAAATGTTTGTATGAGGTTCAAAAGCACAAAATAAATAAATGTTTGACCTATGATGGAATGTCTAGTCAAATCAAAATTAATTAGTTATGTATGTATTCCATACTTCTCGAGGCAAAAAATAACTTTTTTAAGAGACATAAAATGATAAATTCTCTTAGTATTCAGTTAAATCACCTTTTATCTTAGAGATAAGATCTCTAAAAAATATAAAGATGATGCTTGAAGGTAGGATGGTTGGTGATGAAATACGGTGGAGTTGAAATTCCTACACCTCCTCCATCTACCAATGCCATAAGTTAACTTCATAAATGCAAGCCTAAAAATATGATGACTAGTCTACAAGTAGCAAAAACCCTACTAGGAAAGTTACTTTAAAGACAAAAGTGCTAAGATAAAACAAAACCTCTTAGGAATCTCCTTCTAAAGGAAGAAGATCACTCCCCAGATAAATAATAGAAAACGAAGTCCTAAATGGACAAATCTCATATGAAAAGCCAAACCAAGAGAGGCAAATTCAAAAAGTAAGAACCGGTTTGCCTCAAAAAGTAAGGACTAGTTAGCTTTTGCAATCCCACCAACCTTGGGTCCTCAAAGAAAAATGAGATTGCTAAGTAAAAGAAAAAAAAGAAAAAATAATGGCAAAAAAAAGAGGGAGAAAATTGGATTGCATACTGAAATTCAGAGGACTTACCCAACCTCATCTCAATATATTATTAACCAAGAAAAATCACCCAAAGAGAATATGCGGATGTGTAAACCTTGAAAATTGACATTGGGAGGCATCCAAGATCAAAGCCAAAGTTAGAAAAAGAAACAAACCAATAAGAACATGGTGAGAGCAGCAAAATCACCAAAAAAAACAGGTTCTTAAAAAAATATTGCACTAGGAAAAAGGTGTAAGGAAAGGTCCATCAGTGGCCTACCACATTCTAAGATAAAATCATCATTAAACTTTAATAGTTGAATCAAGTAGGAGACCTTAATTGAAGATAAAAAGAATATATCACTTGTCTACTAAAAGAAATCCTTAAAAAAAGATTTTTCTTTCAAACAAATACAAATATATATCCGCTACATCATTTGCTTCTTTCAACATCACAATCAAAAAGAAAAGGGAGAACATCACTTCATAAGATTATTTCTCTCGAGACTCATGTGCCAACTTAGAACTCTAGAAAGTGAATTGTCAGCTTGAATTACTATAATTCAACTAGTATCAACCTAAGCATCTACTTGCTAATCTAGTCGATCACTATGAAGTATCTTGCACTAATGAGCCAATAAAGAATTCTAAGGGACTAGGCTATATCGTCCCAAGTATCCATTAGACCTCTATCCAATAATAAGGTTGAGCAAACATTCTCAAAACTTTCTAACACGAACCATATGCATTGAGCTAGCCACATTTCTCAAGATATCATAGGAGGTTGAAGTCCTTAGTTAAGCTTCATCAAAATCTGAAGAAAGGGGACATGATGCCACTAAAATGCCCTCAAAATCAAAAGGGGAACCTTTACCAAATCCCACTTAATATGACAAATCACTTAGTGAAGACATGATCCTTAAGCTAAAAGATGCTCCACTAGGAATTGAAGACGGGGGGAGGCAAGCCACCATCAATGAACTAATAGAAATCAACCTCGGTTCAAGAGAATGACCTCATTCCATTGATCAACACCTAGGTCTTGAAGAGGTATTATGCCTAAGCCTCTGGAGGCAACAATAACAAAAAGTGTTTATTATTTATCTATGACGAAACATCTGACTTTTTCAAAAAAGAAACATCTAGTCAAGCATGCATTTCATATTTTTCAAGGCAAAATGTGGATGCAAAATCCTATTCAATTTGTGTGATAGTCAAGTCCACACCCCCATAAAAGTCCACTCCTAGTAGCAATTCAATTAAGTTCACTCCTTGTGAAAAATTAAGTCCACTCATTGTAGTAGCTCAAGATCACTCAAATTCATTTATTGTGGCAAATCAAGTCCACTTATTGTGGCAAAGTATTTCTACTTATAGTGACAACTCAATTTCACTTATTGTGATAGCTCAAGTCCACTCATTATGGTTATCAAGCCTACTCCTTATGACAATTCATATCTATTTTTACGGCAAATTAAGTCCACTTCTTATGATACAGTTTGAGCGGTAAACTAAGTCCACCCTCACATGGCAAATTAATTCTATCATCACATGGAAAATAGAAGCGCATCAGGCATGGAAAGCAAACTTGTATCCGCATTGTAAATTCAAAACCATTATGCGAAGGAATCAAGCCTGCATGTGCATAATAAATTGAGCCCATGCCACACAGCTGTGGGATCAAAATTGACCATCCCGAGATAGTGAAGACCTCAGGGGGTAACCTCGAATCACAAGCCAAAATTTATTTTAATTTAAAGTGTACTATCAGGTATTGTGGGAGCATTGACTTTCAACAAGTACAAGCACCTATTGTTAATTATTTTGATAATTAGTAGGAATCTCCTAAAATAAGAAATTTAGCTAATAAAATAGAGACATAAAAAAGAACATAAGAAAAATTTTGATTGATTTTTAAGAAATAATACAAAGCTTATACAAGGGTATACCATCACTTTATAATGAATTTCAAGATGAGATTATACAAAACATGAAAGGAATAAAGAAAGAGGAAGAGAAAGGGAGTGGAAAAGAATCTTTGATGTGTGCTACTACCCCACTCTCCTACCTTAGATCACATAGTGTCTGATTCAGATTGACTCGGTCTTCGACAAATATTGATGGCATCGTCCGATGGGGCATGGAAGGAAATGAGAGAAGTTTGAAGTATTTCCAATAGCTTTGAGCAATGGCGATAATTTCATAACTTGAAGTATTTTCATTAGCCAATAAAGCATCGACAATAATTTCATTTAGGTTGAAGTATTTTCATTATCCAATAAGGTATCGGTCATAACTCTATTAACCTTGAAGTGTTTCTATAGCCAATAAGGCATAGGTAATAAATTCGTTATTTGAAGTATTTCCAATAACCAATAAGGTGTAGGTGATAACTCCTTTTGGTTTTGAAGTATTTTCATAACCAATAAGGCATAGGCAATAACTTTTTTGGGTTTAGTAGCGTCACCAATAGCTTATAAGATTGGGTATACCTTTGAGAATCACAATATCAGTTTCTTTTGGGGTTGACTAGCTTGAAAGAGTACATCGTTAATTGCTTCTGGGGTTGACTAACTTGAAGAATACATTGCCAACTACTTCTAGAGTTGGCTAGCTTAGAAGGGTATATCATTAACTGCTTGTGATGCGTAATCGACTGCTTCTAGGATTAATTAGCTTGAAGTATGGCCAATAGCTTTGAGTACATTGTTGGTTGATTTTATTGATTTGGCAGCATCACTAATGGATTAGGGGGGGTTGGGTATAGTCTTGAAGTGTAGTCGATAGTTTTGAGCATGTTGGCAATTAGCTTCTTTGATTTAATAGCATCACCAACCGTTTATGGGATTGGATATAGCTTTGAAGTGTGGTTGATAGTTTTGAGCATGTTGACAATTAACTTCTTTGATTTGACAACATCACCAATGGTTTATGGGGTTGGATATAGCTTTAAAGTGTGGCCGACAGTTTTGAGTTTGTTGGCAATTAAATTCTTTGATTTGGCAGTGTCACCAATAACTTGGGGGTTGGATATAACTTGGAAGATGCATCATCAACAGCTTTTGGGGTTAACTAGCTTCAAAGTATGGACAACAACTTTGAGTGTATTGGCAATTAGCTTTTTTAGTTTGATAACATCATCAACAACTTATGGAGTTGGATATAGCTTTGAAATATTGCTAAATATTTTTGTAGAACATCCAACAAGACTTAATTTGACCTTATTTAATTCTTATTTGAACTAATTCTATTTTAGGTTGAGTTGGTAATATCACTATTTGTTCATAACCTCGGAGTATTGCGGAAGGTTCAGTATATCTAATGGGACTCAGTTTGACCCTATTTAATTGACCCTATTTAGTTTAGGTTTGAGTTTGACTTTATTTAGCTTGAGTCGAGTTTGATCTTTTGTTGGATATTTATTGAGTTTGGGTCTTCATCTTAATGGACTTTAATTCAAGTTCAAGTCAATTTAGTTCAACTTGACTTTGGTTTAAGCTTAACCTGGCTTGGTTCTAGTTTGACTTTGCATTTGCCTTTTAATTTGGAATTTATTTAACCCAATTAGGGTTTGATTTGAGCTTAGTTCAATCTTAATTAGATTTGATTTGAACTTAACTTGATTATGGTTGAGTCTGAGTTTATATTAACTCAATTTTAGTTTTGGTCCATCTGTTTGATCAATTTATGTCCCTTTCAGCCTACTTAGCATTGTCCATTTTGTTGTGATTGAGTTACCTCACATTAATCAATTTGATTTGAGAGGTCCTTAGTTGTTTATGATTATTTTAGATGAACCCATAACCTGACTTTAGATGTGTAAACCTAAAGGTTGGCTTAGTTTACAAGCACAAGGGTTGGCTGGGTGTGAGCCGAAAGACTAGCTTATATGCGAGTTCAAAGGTTAACTAAGGTGCAAGTTTGAAAGCTAGCTAAAGTGCGAGCCTAAGGGCTAGCTGAGTGCTAGCCCGAAGGCTAGATACAAGCTCGTAGGTTGGCTTGGATGTTAGCCTAAAGACTGGCTTAGATGTGAGCCCAAAGGCTGACTTAGTGTAAGCCTGAAGACTAGCTGAATGCAACCTTGAAGGTTGGTTTAGATGCGAGCCCGAAGGCTGACTGAATGCAAACCCATATGGGTGGCCGCAATACGGTCAAGGGTCCGTCATCTTCATCACTATTTTTAAGGGGGCTCGCAGGTGACTGCTATGATGTCGAGAGTTCACCATCTTCGTTACTATCATTAAGGGGACATGGATGACTGTAGTGATATCGAGAGTTCACCATCTTCGTTACTATCATTAAGGGACCACAGGTGGCCGCAGTGATGTTGAGGGTCCACCGTCTTCGAGGGACCGTAGTAGTGAAAACTTTTTTTTGTTATTTTTGCTAATTTTTATTTATTTATTTTCCTTTTTTTAAAATCACAACTTTTTATATCTATTTTTCTTTTTTTTTATCCTTCAAGCTCAAAATCTCTCTCTCATTTTTGATCGATTTTTTTTATTGCACAATAACTTTTGTTTATATATATATATTGTATTTTATCTTCTCCTCTTTGCCCATGCCTTCTTGTTTTTTTTGTTTTTTTGGTCTTCCTATGATCGGGCCAGGAGTGGCCCAGTCTCTTCTCAAATCTAGCTGACCTTGGCCGCAATGGGGTGGGAGGCACCCTTCCTATTCTTTCTTCATCTATCTCCTAGCTAAATCTTGCCATCTTTTGTGTGGCGATGATAGAGGTAGGTCGTCGTCCTCATCACTGGAGGAGTTAGTGGCACCATGGTCTACGGAGAAGATCCTCACCATCCTCGATCATGACAGTGGAGCTCTGGCCTTAGGCCTCTCCGAAGGCAGCGACTTCGAGATGACAGTAATGTGGTCACTGATGCACATTTGCTCTACTCTTCCAATGAAGGATTGGCTCGTAGATCTAGAAAAGTAGGGAGTTATGGGAAATAAAAGGGGGAGGAACTCGTCAAGGTAGGCGGTGGCGGCGATGGTCGACGGCCCTGCGGGGAAGGGTTGGAGGTGGGCAAGGAGGTCCGATGGCTCACGGAGGTGAAATCAGGAGGAGCTCGTGGAGACGAAGGAGTGGGCAGCTATGGACTGTTAGAATTTAGACTATAAATCATGTACATTTATGCATAAGGACATGTAGACGTACATGTATTGCATGAAATTATTGTATATATATTTCTATTATATGGTATAAGGAACCAATTGAGGTGATCTATTTAATTTTGGGTCTTTGTCATCTAAAATATAAGTGTGGTGGCTAAATTGTGAATGTGTAGAATTCCTGGGGTTTAATTGTTAATTATTGATGGACTAATTAACAATTAACCCATTAAGATTTATGGGTGTGGTCCCTGACTGTGGAATTTTGGTATAAAAAGAAAAAGGGAGATTGAAACCCGTGATCCATCAGTTGTGAAATTCCAAACAGTCAGAAGACCTCCTCCCAAAACCTAACTCTTTGACGTATATTATAGGTGTCAGTCTTCTTTAATCTACCCAATGGAATCAGGTACGCTTCCGTGTTCTTTATTTTTCTCAATGATCTGACATGAATATTTCTGGATTGTTTTGGCATATTTCCTGAATTTCCAACAAGTGGTATCAGAGCCAATGATTCATGTTGGGTTTTTGAGAATAGATATGTCTAATTTTTAAGATGTTATACCGATCTATGGCATGCTCAAGGCATTGCAAAAATCTCCATTGTTATCTGATCGTCCGTGTGCTCCGGCAGCCAGCAGCGGCGGCGGCGGCGTGCGATGCGGGCGTCATGCGCAGGCAGCACGGACCCGGCGTCGACGCAGTTTCGGCGTGTGATACGGCGTCAGGAGCGGCCGGTGGCGTGCGCACGACCGCACAGGCCGGGGGTCCGCCAGCATGCGGCTGTGCAGGCCGCTCGGGCTACGGCGGCGCTTGCTTTGGCCCGACGGCACGAGTCGACGACGATCGGAGGCGCGGGGAAGCACGGATCTGACGACGCCGGAGCGGTGGCCAGGCGTGGTGGCGTGGCTGCGTGGCTGTGCGCCGGCCGGAAGGGCGTGATGGCCTGGCGGCGACGGCGACATTAGGGTTAGGGTTTTTGAGGTGGAAGAAGGATTAGTCTTAATTATGGTTTAATTTAAGTTGATTATGGTTTTGGTTTAATTTAAAAGTTGGTTTTGGTTTGGTTTAGTTAAAAGTTGATTCGGGTTTTGGTTTAGTTTAAAGTTGGTTTTGGTTTAGGTTTGGTTCAGAATTGGTTTTGGCTTAGATTCTGATTTTGGAATTGGTTTGAATCAGGCTTGAGGTTAATCGAACTAATGATGAAGTGTATGATTTAAATCAAGTTGAGTAACCTGAATCCATGGTTTGGTTCATTGAAATGATTCTGATTATTGCGAATTGGAATTGAAATTGATTTGTATTCTGAAACTTAATATTTTTGGCAGCAATTGCTGATGCACAAATTATTGATTGCTTTAATTGACAATCAGTAGCTTATTTATTTGATTAAATGATATAGCTTTCAGTGGCAATCAGTAGTTCATGCTATTCCATTAATGCTTTTTAGATTTTCCATCATTTATAAATTCATGCTTTGCATCATTGTCGTCAAATATATATTTTGTTTTTTTTTTTAAAATTTAACAAGCATGTTAAAGTTGTTTGTGTAAACAGAATAATGAATTTCTATGTTCATGTTGTAAAGTATGCTTATTCTGTGTTACAAAATTCATATATTGCTATGATGGATTCAGTTACTAATATTTTTAATTTAATTTGGTTCAAGCAATATGTTGCCAAAGTAACCTCTATTGTGTAGATTGAATTAAACTAAAAAATATTAGGAAGGCATTACATGCTTGAAGTTTCATGCGGGTAATAACCGGCCCAAAGGAAGGTTATTATTTGGCCGAAATTAAAGCATATTTGTGGTAATAAATATGTGACAATTATTTGGTTTTATCCATGTGGGTAATAAGTCGGTCCAAAGAAAGGCTTATTATTTGACAGGACTTTATTGTCAATATTTGATTGCCACACCAAGAGTACCACTTACAAATTGAATTTTGTCCAAAGACTTAATTTCAATGTTGTGCTAGGTATCTTGAGATGGGATTTAATTTCTTTTGTGAGCTGATTGTGTTTTGAATTTTTGTTCTCTTTCAGTTGACTTTGTGAATGCTTCTGCTGTCACTGCCAATATCAATGGCATTCCAGTGCTCAATGGGAGCAATTTTAAGACTTGGAAAAATAAGGTAACTATAGTCTTGGGATGTATGGAACTTGACCTAGCATTGAGGGAGCCACGTCCTGCACCTCTTACAGATGAAAGCTCTGCTAATGATAGGAGAGCTTTTGAGAGGTGGGAACGCTCTAACCGCTTGAGTCTTATGATAATGAAAAATGCTATCCCAGAGACGTTTTTGGACACTATGTCTGAGGAGACTGATGCTAAAAGGTTCCTTGAAACCCTTGAAAAGCGCTATATGAAAAGCGATAAGGCGGAAACAAGTGCAGCCTTAAGAAAACTTGTTTCCATGAGGTACAAGGGTAACGGGAACATAAGGGAGTATATTCTCGAAATGTTTAATCTTGTAGGGAAATTAAAAACACTAAAATTAGAGCTTTTGGAAGACTTGCTCATTCATTTAGTGTTGATTTCTCTTCCTCCGCAATTCAGTCAATTTGAAGTGAGCTATAATTGTCAGAAGGAGAAATGGACAATGAATGAGCTCATTTCTCATTTAGTGCAAGAGGAAGACAGGATGAAACAACATAAAACCGAGAGTGCTCATTTGGCATCATCTTCTTACGGACAAGGCAAGAAGAGAAAAACTAAAGATGTTGCGGTGAAGGAACTGCAAAAGAAGCAGAGTAGGAGCTGAGAGAGCTAAGGAAGTCTTAGACTTGATACATACAGATATTTGTGGACCGTTCCCTACAGCTTCTTGGAATGGTCAACAATATTTTATCACATTCATAGATGATTACTCTCGATATGGCTACCTATATTTAATTCATGAGAAATCACAAGCATTGGATGTTTTTAAGTTGTTCAAAGCCGAAGTTGAAAACCAACATGGTATATCAATTAAGGCTATAAGATCTGATCGTGGTAGTGAATACTACGGAAGGTACGACGGATCAGGTGAACAACGCCCAGGTCCATTTGCTAGATTTCTTAGTGAGTGTGGGATCATTCCTCAATACACCATGCCGGGTTCTCCGAACATGAATGGTGTAGCTGAGAGATGAAATAGAACCCTTAAGGATATGGTACGAAGTATGATTTGTCGTACAACTTTACCTCACTCACTATGGGGAGATGCATTAAAGACCGCAATGTATATTCTCAATAGAGTTCCTACAAAAGCTGCTAACAAAACCCCTTATGAGTTATGGACGGGTAAGAAACCTGTCTTAAAGCACTTACGAGTTTGGGGATGTCCAGCTGAAGCAAGGCCTTATAAGCCAAATGAAAAGAAACTGGATGCAAGAACTGTTAGTAGTTATTTTGTAGGATATGCTGAAAGATCACGGGGATTTAAATTCTACGATCCTAAAACAAGAACATTTTTTGAGACGGGAAATGCTCGGTTCTTTGAGGATGTTGAGTTTGGAGGGGAAGATAATGTTAAAGGTTTTGTGTTTGAGGGGGAGTTGGAAAATATTCTTTTTCCTACAGTAGTTGTTGATCAAGATCAAGCTTTCATTCCTAACATGATTCAACAACATCCGGTACAAATCCAAGACAATGCTGAACTTCCAACTCATCAAGATCATCCAGTTATTCCTCAAACCATTATTCATGAGGAAAATGTGGATCAAACTCAACATACTCAAATTCAAGAAGAGCCTGTGCCTTTAAGAAGATCCACTAGAGAAAGGAGAAAAGCAATTTCAGATGATTATGTTGTTTTTCTTCAGGAACATGAGAATAACATTGGCTTAGAGGGAGAGGATCCACTCACCTTCCATGAAGCAGTCAATGGTTCCAACTCTCAAAAGTGGATTAATGCCATGGGTGAGGAAATGCAATCCATGAAAGACAATGACGTTTGGGATCTTGTTTCATTGCCTGAAGGTGTGAAACCTATTGGTTGTAAATGGATTTTTAAAACCAAAAGGGATTCACAAGGTAATGTAGAAAGATATAAAGCTCGTCTTGTCGCCAAAGGATTCACCCAAAAGGAAGGCATTGACTATAAAGAGACTTTCTCTCCAGTTTCTTCGAAAGACTCTTTTAGGATCATCATGGCACTTGTAGCGCATTTTGATCTTGTGTGACATCAGATGGATGTAACGATCGCTTTTCTTAATGGAGACATTGAGGAAACAATTTATATGTTACAACCGGAGGGGTTGGATTCCAACGAATCTAGCCAATTGGTTTGTAAACTTAAGAAATCCATCTATGGGCTTAAGCAAGCTTCCCGTCAATGGTATCAAAAGTTTCATCAGGTTGTTCTCTCATTTGGGTTTAAAGTGAACCCTGTTGAATATTGTGTATACCATAAGTTCAGTGGGAGTAGATTTATTTTCTTAATCTTATATGTGGATGATATTTTGCTTGCTAGTAGTGATGTAGAACTGCTTCGAGTAACCAAGAAATTTCTTTCGAAACAATTTAAAATGAAAGATCTTGGTGAAGCATCCTTCATATTAGGGATCCAAATTCATCTTGATCGTTCACGAGGAGTTTTAGGATTATCACAGAAGGGTTACATTGAAAGTCTATTAAAACGATTTAGCATACAAAATTGCAGGCCACATGATACCCTCGTATCTAAAGGAGATAAATTTAGTTTGAACCAGTGTCCCAAAACTGATATTAATTCCAAGTTTATGGAAAATATTCCTTACGCATCAGTGGTAGGGAGCTTTATGTATGCGCAGGTTTGCACTTGTCCGGACCTCGCATATATTGTTGGAATGCTTGGTAGATATCAAGCTAATCTAGGAAGAGAACATTGGGTAGCAGCCAAAAGAGTCTTCAGATACTTACAAAACACAAAGGATTTAATGCTCACATATAGGAAGTCGGACAAACTTGACATCATTGGGTTTTCTGATTTCGATTTTGCTGGATGCCAAGACAGTCGTAAATCGACATCTGGCTATCTTTTTCTGCTAGCTGGAGGTGCAGTTTCATGGAAGAGTGCCAAACAAACACTCGTTGCATCTTCCACTATGGAGGCTGAATTTGTAGCTTGTCATGAGGCATCTAATCAAGCTATGTGGCTGCGAAACTTTGTTTCAGGACTGCAAATAGTTAATGGTATTGAAAGGCCACTTAAGTTGCACTGTGACAGTAGAGCAGCAGTCTTGTACTCAAATAACAACAGGAGCTCTTCAAAATCTAAGCATATAGATATTAAGTTCCTTGTTGTGAAGGAAAGAATTCAGAGTGGGTTAATTAGTATTGAGCATGTAGGAACAAACTCTATGATTGCAGATCCGCTCACTAAAGCATTAGCACCTAAGGCTTTTCATGATCATGTTACAAATATGGGTGTTGTTGCATTTGATGCCATTTGATTTAGTGGGAGTTTGTGTTTTTATTTATGCTTGGTACTGTACTTAATGTCATGACATTAATAAATTATTCAGTTATTTTCAGTTTTCATTGTTTACTCTAAATTTTGATGTCATTTGGTTAAAGTTGGACCAGTTGGAAATAGGCATGTGCAGATCACATTACATGTAATTTCCATGCTACACATCCACACTTGATTTATGTCATTTAGTTAAATTGATGCATGAGATTAATGTGGGTTTAGTTGCAAACAATAGCAACGACTGCCTCTTTGGTCCTTGTGTTAGTGAGACTAATGGACAGAATCAGTTTAGATGACTTTTCTAGTTGTGTACACATTAAAGATGTAGAGATGTATATGCAATAGAAGTTATATGTACATGGTTATATATAGTCCAAGTGGGAGATTGTTAGAATTTGGACTATAAATCATGTACATTTATGCATAAGGACATGTAGACGTACATGTATTGCATGAAATTATTGTATATATATTTCTATTATATGGTATAAGGACCCAATTGAGGTGATCTATTTAATTTAGGGTCTTTGTCATCTAAAATATAAGTGTGGTGGCTAAATTGTGAATGTGTAGAATTCCTGGGGTTTAATTGTTAATTATTGATGGACTAATTAACAATTAACCCATTAAGATTTATGGGTGTGGTCCCTGACTGTGGAATTTTGGTATAAAAAGAAAAAGGGAGATTGAAACCCGTGATCCATCAGTCGTGAAATTCCAAACAGTCAGAAAACCTCCTCCCAAAACCTAACTCTTTGACGTATATTGTAGGTGTCAGTCTTCTTTAATCTACCCAATGGAATCAAGTACGCTTCCGTGTTCTTTATTTTTCTCAATGATCTGACATGAATGTTTCTGGATTGTTTTGGCATATTTCCTGAATTTCCAACATGGACCACCACTTGGAGTGTGATGGTGCATGACGGCAACGAAGGACTACCATGTAGATGGCGGTGGTCTGATGGAAGCTTTAGGCTATAGAGTCTCCGACAAGGGCAGCGAGGCATGAGTTTAGGGAGATTTACAGAGTACAAAAGAAGAAGAAGAAGAAGCAATAGAGAAGAAAAGAGAACAAGCAAAGTTAGATGAGTGAAGAAAACTCACCAAACTTTTTCCTTTCATTGTATTCAATTTTTGATCTTCTTTTTGTTCTCTCCCTTCTCATGTTTTCTTCCTCTAGTCTCTCCATTCTCTAATTTGCAAGTTCCGTGGATTTTTATAGGACTCAAGGAGATGAAATTGGGCTGAAATAAATCTTCTTTCTTTAAATTTTTGAATAATGAATGCAAATATAAACAGATATGGATATAGTTTATCTAGAGTTTGGATAAACTTATAAAGAGATATGTCTAAATCTATTTGTTATAGACGATGATATCTTAAAAGCGATACTCATCTCAGACATTAAAGTTATAGAGGGATTATTTACAAATTTTTTAGAAAAATTGGACGAAATTATAATTTTATAAATTTCAAAGGATCTTTCTATAAAAAAGACTTGTTTATAAAGTTTTAAAACTTTCAAAATCCTTTTTGAATAAAATTTAAACTTATTCACAAATTAAAATTCTTGAGGGACGTATTTGCAAATAGAAAAAATTTTAGGGGCTTATTTGTAAATAAAAATTTTTGGAGGGGTTTATTTGTAAATTTTGGATTTTATAGAGATCAAATTATAATTATTGATATTTTGAGAGGCTTATTACAAACTCTAAATTTTATGAAATTAATTTATTATTTTAACTTTGTATTGGACTTTTCGTAAAATTCTTATTTAGGGATTTATTTGTAAGAAAAATCAAGCCACAAACTTATTTATAAAGATTTATTCCGTCCAGGGGCTTATTTATAAAATTTTTATATTTTGTCATGTTGGTCCAGATTTTAGATAGATTTAGGTCCAATTTTGGGTCCAAGTATCTAGCTCACTCAACCCATTTAGATTAGACTTAGTTTGAGCCCAAATTTTCTAATGATTCAAGTTCGAATTGAACTCAATTTTCAATCAAACTCGGACACTATTTTAGTCTAATTGAGATCTATATTTGAGTCATAATTTGGCAACACACAAATCTCAATTTTAATCATATTTCAATTAAATTTGATTGTGACAAAAATTACCTTAAACAGCAGCAAACTAAATATACTTTCGCATAGAAATTCAAACCCATATAGTTAACTCTTAGGACATTGACATAAAGGGGAAACACTTCGAAAATTATTTGCACCCATTTCCCTTGCCAAGAAAACTCGCAAAGTGGATGTGGAGGAGGCTTTTATTTAAGTCAATTTTGTAACACAATTTTAGTTTCGAATTCGGCAAGAATTAGAAGTGAACTTTAAGGGTGAGGGTTCAATCTAAAATAAATATGGGCCAAAATTTTTGACACTAAATCAAGTCCAAATGAGTAAGGGGCCCAATTTAAAATAGGAAAAGGGCTAGAAAAGGGGGCCTAGATCAACCCGTGTTCAAACCACTAACCCTCAAAGGTTCAAGTGCTCAAACCTCACAAATAGGCATGATCTACAAAACAAAGGAAATAGATTCTCTGAATTCTTCAAGAATCAATGAAATTTTTAGAAATGTAAAGTTATAATCTTGGAATATATCAATCTAAGATTTAAAAAGAATATCCATCAAATCTCCAATTTGGGTAAGTAGGATCCAATTCAGAATAGAAAATGACTAAAAAATTAGACCCATATCAGTCTATGTTCAGATGATTGAACATGAGAGGTTTGAACACCCAAACCTCACAGATAGGCATAATCTACAAATTCAGAAATAAATTCTCAAAATCTATCAAGAATCAACCAAATTGTCCAACAATGAAGTTGTAATCTAGAAATATTTCAATCTAAGATTCAAATATAAGGTTTATGGTAAGAGAATACCTATCGAATCTCCCAATCAAATCCCAATAATCAAAATTGGAGAACCTCTCAAAGTCCTATAGAAAAGGAGTAGGGCACATGAATTTCATAACAATTCATAGACGATCCCCTATGCAAATTATGCACAAATTGAAGAGAAAGCTTTGAGAAAGATCTTATCGTCTAGGAGGAGAGCAAGAATGTATTAATAGGGGATCGAAAAGATGTAAGATTTTATGCTTCTCTTTATCTTTTGTTTAATTATCCCCTATTTTCTTTGTCCCTAGTGAGGTCTTTATTTTCTTGCATTTGTTATTGCTACTGCCCCCTCTTCCCCAAGACTTGTAGTCATCCGCAACCTCATTCTCCAACAACTGCCACTTGTTCTCAACAGTTTGAGTTTGGATAACTGAACCTAAAAGAATCGGGCATCCGAACCCCATCACGAGCCTCTCTTTTATTCGTCAACACTGCAGCCATTCTTGCTTTGCATTGGCAAATCTCCACCAATGTCACAGCAACCCGTGGCCCTTGGTATGACTACAGATCTCCACCAATACCACAACCACCTATGACCTTCTATATGATGGTGGATCTCTACCAACACTATAACCACTCATGGCCCCTTCATATGATAGAGGATCATAGCACTTTGCTCACCCATGCTCCCTTCGAATGATGAAGGATCATAACACCATGGCCACCTATGGTCCTTTGTATGATAGCAAAATGCCACCAACACTGTCACCCTTTGTATAACAAAGGATCACAACACCACAACCATCTATAGTCCTTTTGTATAATGGCAGATCTTCACAAACACCATGGCCATCCATGGCCCTTCGCATGATGGTAGACCTTCACTAATACCATGGTCACCCACGGTCTAGAACACCCATGGTAGACCTCCCACTCACTACCATAATGTTGTCTTGAGACTTCTCCATTGGAGTTAAAGAAGAAGGATCAATGATAAGAAGCTCTTAGGTAGATGATAGAGCAATAACAAGAACCAAGGCATAAGAATCAAACCAAATAAAATACAATAGAAATACTCTCATAAATGGTTTAGAGCTAGCATGTGGTCTTACCCGATAACCAAATTAACTCATGGCCAGCCTACGGTCTCACCTGAAATCAATCAACTTAGGACTAACCTGCAGTCTCGCTCTAATGTCAAAATAGTTTAGAGCCAACCATGGTCTCGCCCGACAACCAATCGACCTAGAGCCAGCCTACAATCTTGTTCAAAAGTCAAGATGATTTAGATCCAACCTACGGTCTCGTCCAACAACCAATCGACTTAGGGCCAACCTACAGTCTTGCTCGAAAGTCAAAATGGCTTAGGGTCATCTTGTAGTCTGACCTGACAACCAATCGACTTAGGGCTAGCCTCTGGACTTGTCTAAAAGTTAAAATGGTTTAGGGCCAACTTGCAGTTTTACCTAACAACCAATCGACTAAGGTCTAGCCTATGATTACACCCAAAAATTATGATAGTTTAGAAGTATCTTAAGGTCTTACCCAACAACTATTTAACTGAGGGCCAGTCTATGATCTTGCCTGATAACCAATCAACTTAAGGCCAACTTGTGGTCTTCCTCAATAATCAACTGACTTAAGGTCAGCCTATGATCTCGCCCAAAATTCAATATAGCTTAGGGCCAACTTACAGTCTCATTCAAAAGTCAAGATGGCTTTAGGCTAGCCTGTAGCCTCGCTCAACAACCGGTCAACTTAGGGATAGCCAGTAGTCTTGCCCAAAGAAAAAATGGTTTAGGGCCAACCTGCAATCTCGTCTAATACCAATCGACTTAGGGTCAGCTTACATTCTCTCCCAAAGGTCAAAATAATTTAGGGCCAACTTGCGATCTCGCTCAAAAGTCAAGATGGTTTAGAGTTAGCATGTAGTCTCACCTAATAACTAATCAACTTAGGGTAGTCTACAGTCTTGCCCAAAAATCAAAATGATTTAGGGTTAGTCTACAATCTTGTCTTATAACCAATTAACTTAGGGCCAGCCTATGATCTCATCTGAAAGTCAAGATAGTTTAGGGCCAGCCTGCGATTTTGCCCGATAACCAATTGACTTAAGGTCAACCTGTGGTCTCACCTAAAAGTCAAAATAATTTAGAACCTGCTTGCAATCTTACTTGATAACTAATTAACTTAAGACCAACTTATGGTCTCATCCAAAAGTCAAGATTTAGGGTCAACCTGCATTATCACCTGACAATTAATCAACTTAAGATCAGTCTATAGTCTAGTCTGAAAGTTAAAATGGCTTAGAGCTAGCCTGTAGTCTCGTCTGATAATCAATTGACTTAGGGCCAGCCTATAGTCTCGCTCGAAAATAAATTGACTTAGGACCAGCTTGTGGTCTCACCCAAAGGTCAAAATAATTTACGCCAGCTTGTAGTCTCACCCAATAATCAAATCAACTTAGGGCCAACACGCAGTCTAGTCCAAAAGTCAAAAAAGATTTAGAGTTAGCCTATAGTCTCGCCTAGCAACCAAGTCAACCTAGGGCCAGCTTGCAATCTTATCCAAAGGTCAAAAAGATTTTGGGTCAGCTTGCAATCTCATCCAACAACCAAGTCAACTTAGGGCTAGTTTACGGTCTCGTCTGAAACTCAAAATAGTTTAGAGCCAGCCTGCAATCTCTCTTGATAAGCAAATTAACTTAGGGCTAGCTTACAATCTCTTCCAAAAGTCAAAATAGTTTAGAGTCATCCTACGGTCTCGTCCTAAAGTCAATTTGAACTTATGGCCAATTTGTGGGCTCTCTATAAGGTCATTGTGATAGCTTGAGAGCTCTCTAACTAAATCGATGAGCATAAATTAATTAAATTAAAGTAACTCAATCACATTGAACTCAATTGGAGTAAATGAACAAAATTAAATTGACTCAAATGGATCACCAAATAGATCTAAATTAATTAAATAAAATGGGCTAAAACTTAAATTAAACTAGACTCAAATTTTAAATTGAGTTAATCAAAACCTAATTAGTTTGGATTCAAACCTAATTGGAACAAATCAAGCCCTAGCAAGATCAAGCCCTACCTGAACGAGTTTAAATAGAAATGAGTTCCACCGGGTGTGCTAAACCTTTGGCAATACTCCATGACTATAAATAATGCATGATGATACCATTTAAACTGAACCAAAGTTAGTTTAAATAAAACTAAAATAGGTCAATCTGAGTCCTACTGGATGTACTAAAGAGCCTCCTATAGCATTCTAAGGATTTACTCAACTCCACAAGTAGTGGGTAATGTCACTTCAAAATCAAAGTGGTTAATCTCAATGCCTGATGGATTATAAAATACCTCAGAGGTTAATACCGATACCCTATAAGCTATAGAATATCTCAAACCAAAGAAGTAAATTTTGATGCCCCACGAGCTATAGAATACTTCAAAATCAAAGAGGTTAATACTGATGTCCCATGGGCTATGAAATACCTCAAGAGTTAATACTAATGTCCCACAAGTTATGGACTACCTCAAACTAAAAAAGTTAATAGCGATGCTCGACAGAATGTGTAATACTTTAAAATCAAAGAGGTTAATATCGATACCTCATGCACTAGGAAATACTTGAGGTTAATATCGATACCCAACAAGCTATGGAATACCTCAAACTAAAAAATTTAATGTTGATGCCACATAAGCTACAGGATACATTAAAATCAAAGAAGTTAATATCAATGCCCCATGTACTATGGAATACCTCAGAGGTTAATACTAATGACCTACGGATAATGGAATATTTAAAACCAAAGAACTTAATACCAATGCCCCATGGGATATGAAATACTTCAAAATCAAAGAGGCTAATATCGATGCCCATGGGCTATGAAATACCTCAAGAGTTAATACCGATACCCTACAGGCTATGAAATACCTCAAACTAAAGAAATTAATACCGATGCCCCATGGCTATGGAATACTTTAAAATCAAAGAGGCAAATGCTAATTCCAATGGGCTATGGAATTTCTCATAGCTTAATATTGATGCCCTAGGGTTATGGAACACCTCAAACCAAAGAAGTTAATACTGATGCCCATCGTTATGAAATACTTTAAAACTAATGAGTTTAATATCAATGCTCTATGGGCTATGGAATATCTCAAAGGTTAACACCGAAATTCCATGGGCTATGGAATACCTCAGAGGTTAACATCAATGCCCACGGGTTATGGAATACATCAAACTAAAGAATTTAACATTGATGTCCTATGGGCTATAAAATATCTTTAACCTAAGGAGGTTAACGCTGATACCCCATAGGTTATGAAATTTCTTAAACCAAAGAGGTTTATATTGGTACCCCACGGGCTATGGAATACCTCAAGATCAAGGGATCAAAAATCTTGGCTAATACTCAAAGCCATTGGAAACTCTTCTATCTTTTTATATTCCATCATACAATGCCACCAACATCTACTGAGGATCAAGTCAAGAATTATCCAATTCAGGATGTCACATGGTCCAATGTATGGGAGTAGGGTAGCAGCACACATCAGAGCTTCTTTTCTACTCTTTCAATTTTATTTTCTTTTTTTATATTTTTCCATAATGAAATCCATTGTAAAGTATGGATGTGCCCTTATTGAAGCCATCTACCCTCTAAAAATTAATCAAATGATGCTTTCTTCTTTCTTTTTTGTGCCTCTATTTTTATTAATTAAATTTCTTACTTTAATAATTTCTTGATAATCATTTAGTTAATTAACAATAGGGGCTTGTGTTTGTTGGAGGTCAATATTTTCACAATGTCTGATAGCGCAATTAAATAAACATACTTTGATTTATGCATCGAGGTTACTCTCTAGGCGATCCCATACCTATTTATAATGATTTAATGTCTTTCATTTTGGCCCAGACTCTTGAGTTTCGGCCTAATTTTGGTCCAAATATCTATGCTACTCACTCAATTTGGGTTGATTTTAATTTGAGCTTGAATTTTACAATAATTCAAGTCTGAATCAAAGTCAATTTTAGTCAAATTTGACTACGATTCAAGTCCAACTAGGGCCCATATTTAGGCCATAATCCATTGGCTTCCGGTCTTATATTCTAATCAAAATTTGATCAAGTTTAGTTTAAGCGAAAATCTACCCAAACAAAGTGTTCCCTTCATATCCTCTTCTCGAGTTCTAACAAGAGGAGTGGTATAAACAATTTTTGGGAATCTAGCCCCTATGCCAATGTTTTGAAAGTTGATTATTTTCCAAATGAGAGTAAATTTGATTTGTCACTTTAGAGTAGACTTGATTTGCCATATAAAAATGGACTTGATTTATCATTTGAAAGTGGACTTGGTTTACCATATGGATGTAGGTTTGATCTTCATGCAAGATAGACTTTAGTTTATCACATGAAAGTAGACTTGGTTTGATATATGAAAATGGACTTATTTTTATCATGAAGATGTGGGCTTGATTAGCACATAAAATATACTACTTTCCATGTAGAAATAGACTTGATTTACCATGTAACATAGATTTTGTTCATCATGTAAATGTAGGCTTGATTACCATACAAAATAGACTTAATTTGCCACATGAAAGTGGAATTGGATTGCCATGTAAAAATGGACTTACTTTTTCACATGGAATTGATTTGCCATTTGAATATAGGTTTGATCATCACACAAAATGGACTTTAATTTGCCACATAAAAGTGGACTTAGTTTGTCATACGGCCTTAATCACCATGTAAAATGAACTTAATTTGTCACATGAAAGTGGATTTAATTTTTCACATGAAAGTAGACTTAATTTGTTTGCCGTCTAAATGTGGGCTTGACCTCTATATAAAATAAACTTAGTTTACCATATAGAAATGGACATAGTTCGCCATGTGGGCTTAATCACTACACAAAACGTGCTTAGTTTGCTATGTGAAAGTGAACTTAGTTTACCATGTAGAACTAGACTTGATTTGCCATAAAGATATGGGCTTGATCACCACACAAAATAAACTTTAAATTGATCCGTTGATTATGGAGCCAATGGGAAACATCATGTGTCCCTTTGGATGTCATAATAATGGATATCTTTGAAGAATTGGGGAAAAAAATTTTACTTATCTTCCAATATTTTGAGCTGAGGGAAGAATCCTTTGCCATTTTTTTGCATTTTTGATGCCTCAGCCATATGCCCTCTTTGTGGGTATTTGACAAGGAAATCTTGATTTTCTCATTTGCAACTTGTTGATAGTGGGGAAATGAAAATCTCGGTTGGCACTAGTCTGATAGATTGGTCGTTCACTCCAAATACTTTAGCACAATACTTTTATTAAGCATTTGAATAAGAGAATAATTGACTTTACTGTTCCTACCTTCTTTTATGAGAGGATGGGTTCAATGTTTGATTAGGTATTCTCAAATACTTCAGCTGTGAGCATTTATGGCATCATTTTCATCTTTGTACATAGTAGTAAAGTGCTTATTTTTGAGGCAAATAAGTCATTTTGATTAAAAAGAGTCCTACTATTCATCTTTAGATGGGTTAGAGCCCTACATCAACTATGAAAATATTGTCACTTAACAATAGTTGGGGAAAAGAATCTTGACCTATATTAGAGTGGCCTTAGAATCAGGGGCCAAACAGACAAATATGTCTCTAGTCTCCATCCCTTTATATAGTGATTGATGGCTTGACCAGTCAGTCAAATGATTTGACTTTGATTGCAAGAAAGATCATCTTGAAGGTAACCCTAAAGCTTCTTCACCTTATTGTGCATCCTATATCTTTGTATCTCTTATTATGTAAAGAGAGTTAGGGTAGAGATTAAAACAAAAAATTGTTTTTTTGGTGGGGCTTATCTTTTAGAATGCCACATTAACATCTTGGAGTAGAACGTGCCATAACAATTGGCTAAAACAGTGAGCATAAGCCTAGATTGGTGCTAGTGTAACTATAGTATCTTAGACTGATAGTTTATCTTTTAGTTTCTTCATGAGCTTCAAAAAATGTAATTTATAAAGTGATTTTTTTAACGTACTTTGATTGTGATACTGGAAGAAGCTAAGAATGTTGAGCATATGTGTCTATTTTTTTATGATTTCTTTTTATTAGCTTAGTTTTCTTGGTTTTATTTTTCTCAATTACTTTATTTCTTTCAAAAATTTTCTAAAGATTTCTTTCTTCTGAAATGTTTTCGTAAACAGGTGGTTTATCTTTTAATTTTTAATTAAAACCTCCTACTTGATTTGGCTTATTGAAGTTTGAGGACGAATTTGTCTTAGAATGTGGTAGGTCACCAATTGACCTCTCCTTATACCTTTTTCCTAGTACAATATTTTCTTCAAAAATCTATTTGTCTAGAAACTCTACTCTTTTTACCATATTCCAATTAGTTAGTTGCTTTTAACTTAGGGTTGATCTCTGGATGTCTCTCAACCTCAATTTCTAACAGATTCCATCCGGTATTTACTCTTTGGCTAGTATTTTTTGGCCAGTAATACACTGAGATGAGGTTGAGTTAATCCTCTTAATTCAGACATATGCTCTAATTTTCTCTCCCTTTTCTTTTTTTCTTCTTTTTATCATGAATATTTTTGATTTAGCAATCTCATTCCTTTTTTGAAGATCCAAATTTTGCTGGTTCACAGATACCAATTGGTTTTACTCTTTGAATCCACCTCTCTTGACTACATTTTCCATTTGAGATCTGTCCATTTGGGATGAAACTTTTCGTTATTTATTTGGGGATTGATCTATTACCTCTAGGAGGAGATTTTTGAGAGGTTGTCTTTAGATCTTAGTAGTTTTATCTTTGAAGCAACTTTTTCAATAGGCTTCTAATTATTTGTAAATTGGTCAGCATATTTTTAGGTTTATTTTACTAAAGCTAATTTAGGGTGTAAGTGGATGGGTGAGGTGTTGGGACCTCAACTCCACCATATTTCATCCCATCCTTACTTTCAAATATTATCCTTACACTTTCGGAGACCTTGGCTCTAAGATAAAAAGTAGTTCACCTAAATACTGAGGAATTTTTTTTAGTTTTCCTTTTTCTTTAATATTTTTTTTGTTTTAAGTTTTACCTCAATAAGTATTAAACACATACTTGAATATTGCCATTGGTATAGGAAGGGATCCCTAGACTTGGAATGAGAGAGTGCAGTTGGAAAAGTGAGAACTAGAGAAAAGGATGGACATAGTTCAGATAGAAGGTTAAGGAACCTCTGGACTCACTTCTTTTTTCTTCTCTATATTAGTTATTGGGGCTTTTGTCCTCTCTAAAGTTTTTCTCTCTAAGTGATTTCCTTCTTTTCCTTTTTCATATTTAAAGTTGCTAGCTTTTCTCGCTTTTACAGATCACTTGTTTAAGATTCAGAAACGTAGTCACAATCTCTTTCCTTGTGAGTTGAGGGTACTTTATTTTCTATATAATTGTTGAGAGTTGTAAGTGCGGAAGGAATGCTTACCAAAGGGCATAGCTCTAGACATTCATTTATAGGCTAACATAAATTTTATTTATTTTTCTTTATTTTTTTGTCTCTGTGAGCCTTATGCAATCACTTGACTCTTCCATACTATAGATTTGATATGAGTATTCCTTTTCTTAGATTTGGTTATTCAACTATTAATCACTTTAGTGTTAGCAGATGATATTGTTCTTTTTTCAGCCGAATAAGATTGAACATGCCCTTTTCCCTTGTCTACTTTAGCTCTTGTGCTACTATCAAGAAATTAGAGGTGGGGTCTTGGCTTCGATCTAGCATCCTGTAGTTAGTTGAACACCCTACCAATCTCTCTCTAGTCTACATTACTTGTATCATCTTCTTTAACATTAAGGGCAGATTGTAGGTAGTGAAAAACTGACTTTTGTCTATTGCCAAGTCATTGAAAATGGATGCCCTAGTTTGTAAGAATGGATATATTTAAGTAGATTTTGTAACTCAACTATAAATTCAAGCTTGACAAGAATTAGAGTTGGACTTTGAGTTTAATTCGTAATGGGTGGGGTCCAAAATAAACATAGGCTGAAAATTCAAGCTCAAACACTAAAGTGGACCACACTGATCGACAACTTGATGAACTAGTCAACCAGCTCTAATGGTAAGAATGGGAGGAAACTCCTAGTTAGATAATCAGTTCTTAACTGGTCAATTAGTTCAAGTGAACCGAGCTAGTATAATCTCTATTGGTCTATTGGTTCCTCAATCGATCGACCAGTTTGGGCATGATCTGCAAAAATAAAAACAAGATTTTCTCTGAATCGATCAAGAATCAACAATATTTTCAATCAACAAGATTGCAATCTCAGAATATATTAATCAAAGATCCAAATCTAAGAGATAAAGCCAAGAATATATTCATCAAATCTCAAAATTAAATCTATCAATGATTCGATTTGAAGATCCTCTTACAAAAAAAGGGCAAGAGCACGTGAATTTAACATGATTTTTAGACAATTTTTGGAGGAATTATGGACAAATTCAGAGCATGAAATTTAGAGAAAAGGGAGATTAAGAGAGCACTATCAAGAAGGCAAGTAGATGTAAGGCTACTATCTTACTCTTTTATTTCTTTTTCTATTTTCTTGCTCTCTCTCTTTTGTCTTTTACAAGGTTTATGCCACTTTTGTGGCCTCTCCCCCTTTCCTTTACCACTTTCAAAGTCCCTACTACCCTATGCTCCTGCTGCCCCCCTTCTAGGCTTGCCGCCACCTATGGTCTCACTTTTCTCCAACCGCCATTGGAAGAATGCTCGACTACCCCTGTTCGAATGACCAAACCCAAGGGACTAACCACCCAAACCACACCGCAAGCACCTCTTTTGCTCCACCAACACTATAGTCACCCATGGCCTCGTTTGTCAATGAATTCTACAACACTATGGTCACCGGTGGCCCTATGTGTCGGCAAATCTACATCACCATGGCAATCACCTATGGCTTTATGCATTGATGAATCTCCATCACTATTGTGGTCACCTTTGGCCACCATACATTGGCAAACCTCCATTATTACTGTGACCATCCATGGCTCTGTCTCCACACTAGTGTCATCATGCCATGAGACTCAAATTTTGAGGCTTGCCATGAGCATCTCTAAAGATGAAGAGATATTAATGAAAACTCACTTGAACTGATGATAGAAGAAGAACAAAAAAAAACTAAAAATAATTAAAACACATTCTCACAACTAGTTCAGGACGAGTCTATGGGCTCACCCAAAAATTAATTCTGACTAAGGCTAGCCTGCTAACTCGCTGAATGTCTATTCAGATTAAGTCTAGCCTAATGGCTCATCAAACACCTATTTGGACTAAGGCCAGCCTATGAGCTCACCGAATGTCTATTCAAACTATAGGCCAACTTGAGGGCTCGCCAAACATCTATTCGGACTATAGACCAGCCTGTGGGCTCACCAAATATACATTCAAACTATAGGCCATATTGCGAGATCGCTGAACATCTATTCATGATAGACTAAGGGCTCTCAAACCAAAGCAAATGAATAAACAAGAATTGATTGGACCAAAATGACTCAATCATATTGAACTCAAAGCTAACTGGACTAAAACAAACAAACATAACCAAGTTGACTCTAAACAAATCGTCAAATGAATCTAGAACAAAAGATCAAAACCAGAACAACACTTGTGTTGCTGATCAATCAATTCCCCAATCAGTCGTCTATTTCATTCAAAAAACTAGCAACTTGGGTTTCAATTCAATCTAAATTGAGTCAAGAGTCAATTAGCCTGAACCTAGGTCAATGCGGGTTCAAACTAGGTTAACCCAAAAGTAGAAAAAATGGTTCATATTAAACTCCAATTGAATCAAACAATATTTGAACAAAATTAAAATAACTTTGAAATAGACTCTGATTGAGTCAAACCATGACAAGTGCAAATTAAGGCTTAATTATGTCAAACAACATTCGAACTATGCCACAATAAGTTTGAAGAGAACTCTAAAGAGAGTCAAACATAATTCAAACTAAATCAAAACAAGTTTGAATTCAAACCACATTTGAATCAAATCAAAACAAAGTCAAATCACATTTGAACTCTAATTGAGTCAAGCCACATTTGGATCAAATCAAAATGGATTTGAATTGAGTACAAATTGAGTTGCAACTGGGCCAAGCCAAGTTTGAACCAAGTCTCAACTGGGTCCAATCAAGTTCAAATCGAGTCTCAACCAAACCAAGTCAAGTTCAAACCAAACCCAATCGAGTCAAGTCAAGTTTGAACCAAGCCTAATTGGATCAAGTCAAGCTCAAACCAAACTTATTTAGGTCAAACCAAGTTTGAACCAAGTCCTAAATGGGACAAGCCAAGTTCAAACCAAACACAATTGAGTCAAGCCAAGTTTGAACCAAGTCCCAGCTGGGCCAAGCTAAGTTTGAACCAAGTCTCAGCTGAGCCAAGCTAAGTTCAAACCAAACCCAATCAGGTCGAGTCAAGTTCAAACCAAAACCCAATCAGGTCGAGCCAAATTCGAACCAAGTCCCAATCAGGCCAAGCCAAGTTTGAACCAAGTCCCAACTAGGCCAAGTCAAGTTTGAACCAAGTTTAAACCAAATCCTAATCGGGTTAAACTAAGTTCAAATAAAACCTAAAATAAGGTAAAAATCTGATCCAAAAATAGGTCAATACCTAAACAACAAAACATGTCAAAACTCATACCTAAGCTGAGTCAAAAATGAATTAATAACAAATCAAATATGAACTAAAACAAGTTCAAATAAAACTAACTTGAGTCAAACTGGGCTGCACTAGATCACACTGGATGTGCCACAAAAGCATTTGGCAATACTCTAAGGCTATACTCAACCTCATAAGAAATGGGTGATGATACCCTAAGAAGTTATTGCCAAGGCTCAAGGCTATCGGCAACACTTCAAGATAAACCCAACAAGCCATCAGTACTACTATCAAGAGAAGTTATCACCAACGTTCAAAGCTATAAGCAACAATTTAAGTTAAACCTAACAAACCATCAGTAATACTATTAAAAGAAGCTTGCCAATGCTCAAGTCTATTAAAAATGCTTTAAGCTAAACCTGACAAGTCATCAATAATGCTATTGAGAGAAGTTATTACCAACACTCAAGGTTATTAATGACACTTCAAGATAAACCTGACAAGCCATTGATAACACTATCAAGAGATATTATTGCCAATGCTCAAAGCTATCAACAACTCTTCAAACTAAACCCAACAAGACATTTGTAACACTATCAAAAGAAGTTATCACCAACACTTAAGACTATCGGAAACACTTCAAGCTAAATTTGACAAGCCATCAGTAATGGAATCAAGAGAACTTAGCACCAATGCTTAAGGCTATCGACAACACTTTAAGCTAAACCTAACAAACTATTGATAACACTATCCAAAGAAGTTATTACCAACACTCAAGGCTATTGGCAACACTTCAAGTTAACCCCAACAAGTCATTAGTAACATTATCAAAAGAAGTTAATTGTCAATGCTCAAAGCTATCAAAAATACTTCAAGCTAAACCCAATAAGCTATCGGTAACACTATAAAGAGAAATTATTGCCAGTGCTCAAAGCTATCAACCATACTTCAAGCCTCGCTCACTTTCTCATCTTCTTTCATGTCCTACTAGAAGACACCATCAAATCTTAATAGGGTTAGTTGACATGAGACAAGATAGTCAGCCACACCCTGAAGTCAATCCAAGTTATCAACATCCACCAAGGATCAAATCAAGATCCATCTGAGTCAGACTCCACATGGTCTAGCATATGGGAGTAGGGCAGTAGTGCATATCGAAACTTCTTTCCCATTTTCTTTCCTCATCTTATGCTCTTTCATGATTGTAAATTTAAATTTATTTCATTGTAAAGTGAGAGTATGCCCTTACTTAAATCATGTATCTTTCTCAAAATTAATCAAATAATACTTTTTTCTTTTCTTTTAAGTCTCTATTTTATTAGATAAGTTTCCTATATTAGGATGTTCTTGATAATTATCAAGGTAATTAACAATAAAAGCTTGGGCTTGTTAGAGGTCATGTTCCCACAACACCTGATTGTGTACTCAAACCACACTAATTTTGATTTGTGTTTCGAGATCACTCCCCAAGGTCTCCATTATCTCGAGCTGTAAATTTCAATTTCACAAATTCTGGCACATCCGATAGAACTTAATATCTCCTCCAAGTGTAGAAACCTAGCTAATATGATAGAGACATTGACAAGATAGAATGATAATTGAAGACTAATTACAAAAGAAAGCATCAAATGACATCAACAAAGAGCATCCCTACCGCAACACACAATATCATCTTGGAGGAAGGATTGGCCATGTGTTTACCTTAGTCAATGATCATCACAAGAGTAGCTAAAGTTCAAATCGAGTTTGGAACCATCTTTGAGGTCATCCAGTTCAAGAGAGCACCTGCTACTTCACCAACCAGTGTTGTTGTTGTATAAGACAAATCTGCTTCTCACCTCCCATCAAAGAGAAAGAGTCCAATGTCATCATTCACAAGAAGAAGGGTTATTTTGATAATAGCTAGAAGCTATACCATCAAGGATGTCAGTCTTCCAAAGGCTAGGCTTGAAGTGAAGCTCAGTCTTCAATCACCTTCACCCCACTCCCCATGAGCAATAGCCAAAAGCAAGTCCAAACTCATGCATAAATGAAGAAGAACTCATTTTGACTATCACAAGTAAAGAAAAGGCAAATAGAATTTTTAACAAACTTGAGAAGCCTGCCCCTTGGATGAATATAGTCATTGCCATTCTCATCTCTGACTCTTTTACTCCATTAAATGACTTAGAGAAGGGTAAAAGTAAGTCAAAGGGGGTAATCTTACCTTAAGATATAGCCAAGGGATGAATAACTAGACAAAACAACAAGAGCCACCATAAGGCTATAACCCATCATAAGATCCCGAAGAGTGAGACCACCCATATTGTTAGAGCCATTTCTAATCATGATTCTGGGAGAAATCGCAAGCTAGCACCCTAACTGACCAAGCACCAAAAGAAGGTTGCAAGAATGAGGCTTATATATGAAGAGATTCAAGAAGATAGAGCCATTGTAAACCAATCCTTAATACCGCATCAAATAGATATTGTGGCAACCCACTCTATAAGAGGGATTTTAAATAAGGCAACATGGATGATGGAGAAGTTAGCCTTGACCTAAGAAATATTAAACCTAGACCTGATCCTCAAGGTGTAGATTGTCATGTTCTGAAAGAAGCCTTGGTCATAACTAAAACCTCTAACTAGGAAACGACCATGAAAGCACTGCAAGAGCAATTGAGATAATAGGGGAAAGAGAATGATGAAGCTCAAAAAAAGGTTATGGAGTTGATGGAGATGATGTTACAAATGAATCAAAAGTTCAACAAGTTAGAATGATCTCAGCAGCCATTCCAAGCTGCAAAGGTGGAAGACGATGCATCTTCAATAGATAAAATCCATGAAAATGTAGCCCTTTACAAGCGCCTCCTCCATCAACAAGGGATGCTCAATCCCCAATTTTAGAAATTCCTAATAATATGGAACTACCCACATACATACAATAGTAGGTGTAACAAATGGTAGCTAAACAATTAAGACAAGAAGTGACATGGGTATGATAAATGATGCTGACAAACCATACCCTAGTTATCACAACCGAGTGCCATATCCCAAAAGCTATAAAGTGCTTACTTTCAAACAATTTAATAGCATGGGTAATCCTGAATAACATATAGCTTACTTTCTGACTTTATGTGGGAATTCAAGTGATAATCCCTCATTATTATTCCACCAATTTTTAGCAAGTTTAACTGGAGTAGCATGTGAGCAATATGCTAGTGTATAAGCAAAATCCATAAAAACTTGCTCACAAATGAAAGAAGCTTTCCAAATCAGGTTTGGATAGGTCAGCAAGAAGGTGACTATCGTAGATCTAGTCTCAATGCCAAAGCATGACAATGAATCGATATTGGACTATACCAGATGGTGGAGAAATCTCAATATTAAATGTAAACAATCCATGAGCCAGTTTGAGACTGCGAATCTAATCCTTGGCAATATGAGGGATTGGATGACACCTACTTAAGTGCTTCTTTCATTCACACTTTCCAAGATCTTATTATGTAGGTCAACAAGTTGGAAAGGATTAGCCCACCAGCCTTACCTAGTTTATAAAATTTCAAACTAGAGAAAGATAAGGCAAAATGTGGAGAGCCTTCTAAGAATGTGAGGGCAACATTTACAACAATAGAGAAGAAGAAATGTACAAACCTTGCGATGAATAGATGTAACCCTCAAAAAACTACCAACTCTTGGAGGAGATAGAGAAGTAGAATCATCCAACGATTTTTAATAGAAACTCAGGAAGAAATCTTCAAAAAGAGAGGTAGGAAAAATCTTCTAGAATGCTTTGAAATTAGGCTTCTAACTACCAGAATGTAGAAGACCAAATGAGAACAACAAAAAGGATCACCTAAACTACTATCCTTACCATAGAATCTTGGATCATACCATTGAAGACTACTTTATGTTCAAAGATTGGATTGAAAAGTAATACCAATAGGGCAAGCTAACCCTCTCAAAGTCAGTCTTATTTGAAATACCTATCAGATACATCAATCACATCACTGTATTCGAGACATAGGAGCCACTTTCTGGGCTCCTTTCTGACGAGGAGACATAATGTACACCTAAACAAGAACACCTATGAGAGATCTATATCTCTAAAAGGCTGAAAAAACTAATAAAGAAAATGTCTAAGAACCCTAAAAATCCTAGAATGGTGATAAGGAAAGCCTCATCAGAATAATCTTCCCCACCTGCCCAAAACATCAAAAAGAGAAAGAGCAAAAATAAGAAAATAAAATTGGCTCAATCTAACAAATATATGATTAAGACAACCATCCAACAATACATTGATGCTATGGAAGAATATGTCCAAGGAGAAAGAAGTCAAGTAACCCTCAAGGAGTTCCTCCCCGATGAACTCAGAGCAATGCTTGGAGGCTTTGACACTGAGAATGGGGAAGAAGAACTTCCAATGGCAACATGTGCTATCATTTTCACTATTGAAAGCACACAATTGAGACAACCATCAGATCCTTCTCATCACTCTAATGATGATGAAGTCCAAAGCACAATATATGAAGAAATGAAAGAATTTGTTGAGTGTACGACTAACAAAATGAAAAATCCCATGGGCCTCCCTGAGGGCTGTCTTTAAGATGATATATTAAAGAGTGGTTCACCCATGAATGCAATTATGGCATAATTAAATGACAACAAGATACTATAAAAGAGTTGGCCATAACTAATATGAAATATATTAGGGAATGAATGTAAATGTTAAATAAACACACACAGGCCATGGCAACCCACATGGAAAGCGTGTCAAATGTGACTATCATACTTTGTGAAGAAATTGAGAAGGTGGAAAAGATGGTAGCAGAAAAGACCCTACAAGAGTAGCAGGGGATCACCTACCAACCCTCCTTGAGACCAAAGAGATCATCCACACCATCTACCCCAAAATTGGATCAAAGAAAAAGAACATTCTCAAGGACAATCATTTGATTCCATCACCTCTTTTCGCATGGTGACTCACATAGTTAAGGTAGACTCCAATGAATCACCATCAAGTAACCTAATGGCAAATGCTCAACCTATTAGGTACAGTCCCAGTCTTAGACCTTGCGGAAGGGTGCCTACTATCAAATTTAGAGGAATTATACATACAAGTAACAAATCATGAATATGACTCTATATTTGAGTCAAAACAACTATATGACCACTTAAGAGGCTGTATACCAACAAGAATCAAAAGAAGTAGTAGACATTTTGGGAGAGGATTAAATAAGCTAATGCTAGAACTCATTCAACTCCTATGTCAAGCTAATCCAAACATTCACAAAAAAAATATCCTAAATATAAAGTTCTGAAGAAAGTCATGCCAACTAATAAAATAGAAGGGTTTATCCAAAGGGTCTTTAAAGATCTCTTTACAAGGAAGACCCGCGTGCCTAATTTGATATTGAATTGGACTATTATTAGCCAATCACATCCTCCAAAGACACTTAGAGAACTACCAATTGGGGGCAAGGATCCACTGCCTCCTATCACATGATTAGTCTTGGTAGTGACTTTGAAAAGAGCTTTGTTGGTCTTAGGATGCTAGAATTTGACAGAGGAATGCAAATTAGGTACAACTCATAGGAGGAAAGATTTTACCTTTGAGACAAGCTTTGATGCCTAGGGATAGACACATCTCCAAGGACAAAGATAAAGAAAGAAAAATTCAAATAAACAAGGATGTCGAGTCTTTGCAAGTTGAACCTACACACAAGAAAGTGGAATATAGCATAACAGCTCATCTCAAAAAGATCCCTACCATGCTAGGTGTGTTTAATACCCTAATGATGTCACAAGAGCTTAGGGATATGTTGGTGAACATCTTACAAAACCCAATTAACTACCAAGCATACTTCACTAAAGAGAAAATGAAGGAGTCTTTTAATTAGGATAGCCAAAGAGCTCTAGAAGCCATAACCATACCTCTGAAGGTAGGCAAATTAATGACCAATATTAAGTTCTATGTGATCGATAGCAATGCATCATACAAAACATTATTAGGGAGGCTATGGTTATATGAAAACAAAGTGGTGCCATGAACGCTACAATAATGCCTCAAGTGCTTTAAAAATAGTGAAAAACACTAAATTGATGGAGATATTCATTCTTTTGATGTTCACAAAGTGAATTATGATGATGTGAAATTTTATCAAAGATCTCATGTTGATAAAGGGTCTGTTTCCATCAATCAAGTGAAGAAGAAGAAGATTGCTAGCCTAATCTTTGCCCGTCCTCATCTAGGAAGTGACACTGACTCTTCAGATGAGGAAACCCCACAATTTCATCTGGGTGTCTATTCTTTTAACAAAGATGACAATGAGGGTCGAACAAAAAATACTCTTCCTATTACTAAAGTCCTAGAAGGTTTACTGAAGCTATCAAATGAGCTAAGCATCAATGTCATGAAAGGATTAACAACCTTCTACATTCTTCATGACATAAGAAAAAAAGGAGATATTATTTTACAAGCCAATCCCCTATGCCCCAAGCATGCATGAGATCCTGAAAACTAAGAATCTAGAAGGTGATGATGACTATCAACCAGTGATCACACCTAAATATTTCTCAGATAATCTTTATCAAATAATCAAGAAATCTAGTTGTGGATTTTAACAAACAAAAGAGGAGACTTGTTTCTTCAAAAATCTATGGGATCCATTTCAAGAGCATGCTTATACTCCCAAAAAAGGAAATAAGAATACCAAAGGACTGGGCTAAGATGCTCCAAGAATCCATACATGCCTTATGGTTAATCCTGACCAAGACAAAATTTTAATCATTGTCCATAGTAGGCAAGTGCTAAGCTCAATCTTCAACATTAAACACAAGAAGGCTGAATCTAAAGTAATAGAGGAAGCCATAAATTGGAGGATACCATTCATTCACTACCTCAAAAATAAAGAACTTCCAGAAAATAAATCAACATGGATGTAACTTAGGAAGAGGGTTGCATGCTTTCTTCTTATCAATAACACCTTTTATAAGAGGTCTTTTCACCAGCTACATCTATGTACCTTTCAAATAAAGAGGCAAAGGAAATCATGTATGAAATGCACTCTAGGATTTGTGGAGTCCATCAATGAAGCCCAAAAATAATGATGAAAATTGAGCATATGGGTTACTATTAGCCTACAATAGTGAGAGATTATATCAAATATACAAGAAAATATCACTTATGCTAAATCCTCTGCATCCAATATTTAAGGTGTGGGGTACATATGTGATCAGCCCAATTAAGTCATCTTCTTCTTGAAGTTACCATTTCATATTAGCAACAATTGATTCTTTTTTTCGGTGGGCAAAGGCGACCCCACTGAAAGAAGTAAAAGCAAATACTATTACCTATTTCTTTCAAAAAAATATTTTGCACTGATTTGATGTTTCTTGAAGAATTATTTCTAAGAATGGACCATCTTTTAGAAGCTTCAAGATAGGGTGATTCACATATTATCACAAAATAGACTAAAGATACTTATCCATTTATAATGCAAGAGAGAATGGCTTCACTAAGGCATTCAACAAGATCCTCTCCAAAATATTGAAAAAAATCATCACTAGAAATAAGAGATATTGGCACCAAAAGCTTTCTGAGAGATTGTGGGCTTATCACACCACATATTGAATCCCTACCCAATCAACACCATATGTATTAGTGTTTGGGACTAAAGCAATCCTGCCATTAGAGGAACAATTTTTCTCTTTGAGGATTGCTTTGCAAGAGGAAATTACAAACGAAGATAATGCTCGTCTTTGCCTTAACAAGATAGACTTCTTAGATAAAATAAGACTTATAGCTCAACAAAACCTAAAAATGTATCAAGCACAAATGTTCAGGGTTTACAACAAAATGGCCCAACTCAAATCCTTTCAAAAGAGAGAAATGGTCTTGGTCTTAAGAAGACTCATAATCCCAAACTGAAAAAAGAAAGGTAAATTTGAGCCTAATTGGGAAGGAGAATCCTACCAATTGATAACAAAGGAAAAAGACCTATGCCACCAATCAATGCCTGATTCCTGAACAGGTATTATGCATAAGCCTTTGGGGGCAATAACAACCAAAAGTATCTATATTTGTTTACGACGAAACGTTTGGCTATCTCAAAGAGAATATTTGGTGAAATATGCACTCCATATTTCACAAGGCAAAACATAGACACAAAACCCCATTCATTGTGTATGATAATTGAGTCCATATCCTAATGACAACTCAAGTCCACTCTATGTGGCAAATTAAGTCCACTCCACATGATAAATTAAGTTCGCTTCTACATGACAACTTATCTTCACTCTATGTGGCGATTTAAGTCCACTCCAAATGGCAAGTAAAGTCTACTCCTACATAGCAACTTAAATCCACTTCTACGTGGCAACTCAAGTCCACTCCTACATGATAAATTAAGTCTACTCCACGTGGCAACCCAATTTTGCTTTATGTGGCAAACTAAGTCCACCTTTATATAGCAGATTAAGTCCACTTCCTCTAACGAATCAAGTTAAGCTTGTTTTGTATGGGATGAATCTAGTTCCACTATCCCAAGAACCACTTTGGAGTTGGGATACAAGGAACACAAGGTTGCAAACAAAATCTAGTGCAAAGCAAATAAATTTAATAAAGCTCCATAAAGAAATAATAATGTTCCTAAATAAGGTGAACAAAAGCAAACAAGAGCCCTAAACAAAAAGGATAATAGTGATTCTAAGATACATAAAGCCTAGTAACACCTCTTGGTTGCCATGGCAACCCAGCAATCACCCACTCATGCTCCTCCATTACCGTCTGAGCAAGTGGATGATAAATTAGCAAAGAGCCTCAAAATAAGAGAGGAAGATAGTCAACCATTACCTAATGATGGTGATGGTGGATGAATACCCATGAATACAAGCATCCCCCAACTGAAGCATGATCAAGGAACCATGTTTGTAGCAAAAGTTTAAATCAATATACATACAATGCAAAACTTAGCAAAATTCTGATATCCCTCACCATCTAAGTTTGAGATATCTTAAGGAGGGTTTTGAAAATTCTCATATAATTCATCTAAAAGGGGATAAATTCTCAGCTAGAAAAAAGGGAGAGAAAAGAAAACAAACATGCGATGAGGGGATTATCAGTACCTATAAATTCTACCCTCCTCTAGGCATTCATATATGTTGAAAGACCAATAGATAGTGAGCTTGGTCTGACCACTCTACTCAAGTTCACATCAAAAGACTGGCAAACTAGTGTTAGTAAAGGAAGATATTAGATCTCAAGATAATGTTGGTAGTGGTGTTGACCCTGATCCTACAAATCAAAGTGTCTCACATCTTGGACTCAATCTAGACTAGCATTACCTCAAAAATGATCATCATCAATGCTATAAGGAGGAATGATCCTCTCTCTACTTGGTTTGAGGCAAGAAAATTTATGAGTTATGGCTTTTTGCATTTCTTAGGTCCTCTGCCACTTTGACCCTTTGCTACTTGTCACTTGCTTTTTCCTACTATGCAAATCTAGCTCCTTTCTAAATAGAAATTTTGGATCAATGTGGAAGGATCTTCCAATACTATTAAACTATATTATGGCATATAGTTGAAGAATCTTGGCTGCCCACTTAATATTAAGAATATAACACTCTGAATTATTTTAGAGATGAGTAAGATGTAACCAATAGCCCAGTAACTAGCCCAGACATGATAGCAATGAAGGAGCAAAAACATTCTCAAGAAAACCTTGGTCATACCTAAATTATTGGTAGAACGGATGAGGATTATAAGATTTTGCAACCAAATATTTCCCCGAGCGAAGTGAAAGCACCTTGTGTCTTAAAGAGATGATATACTCATATGCTTCTGGTGATAATGGAAGGTGAGCCACATTTGCTATCATGTTAGAGTCAAAAAGGGTGTAAGGTAAGCTTAACACTCAAAATTTTGGGGATCTCACACATGCATCCTAGCCTCTATAGAAGAATATGGGGAAGCAATTATGTTTATTATCTAAACCATTTCAAGGATAGGGACCGAACATGAGTGATATAATATCTTAATTACATCACTAGACTTCAACCTAGTATATATCCTCTAAAAATGAGTATAGATTCAAACATGAAAAATTGGATGGTTCTGTAAGGCTATCCACCATCCCTTTGAGCCCCGCATATATGGAGTCTAGCACTACAAGAGCTAGAGCAACTTTCTATCTATGCACCATCCTACAAACCATCACAAATATCTCTAGGTGAATGTACTGTCCATCATGTGACATGATGAAATGATAAAGGCACTGACAAATAAAAGCAACAAAGTAAGTTTTGGGGTCAAATTCTAGAAGGATGTCTCCCATTTCATGCATAACCCAATCAAATCTAGTTGGCACACTCATCAGATTTTTCTCATAAAAAAGCTCAATCTAATGGTCAAAGTATACCTTTTTCTGATTATTCATAAAATGTGTTACCATCCAATCACAAATTTTGAATAGGTCACATAGAGTGTAATTGAAATCAAGGCTTATGTGGCAATTAGTAGGAATAGATTCATTATAAAAACTCCTAACTATGGGAATCCCAACTAGCTATCTTATGTCCCATAAAGTAATACTAATGGGTGTGGAAGGCATTTGTAGCATGATTTCACATCTCGATCACACTATGTAAAATTTTTGAGTCTCGTGCATACTACCCTTTTGATGCTATGACTCCTAAAATGCCAAAGCCTGTAAGTTAAGCCAAAAATTGAGATACCACATATTAACCCACTTTGAGCAATTCGAAAAAACTAGTATTGCTCTAGCAAGCAGAATGAATTATCCCCAAGCAAGTAAATAGCCATTCAAGATACAAAAATTCTAGAGTTTTTGAAGACTCTCATTGCCTAAAGTGCCAAACTAGTTTGAACCTGAATGACTCACTGACCCTATCAACACATGACATCCCTTCTTTGGAAAAATGAAAAAAGGAATACTAATAATCAAAATTCACTCATTTTTTATGCTCCCCAGGTTGATACATGATGGCTGCTTCGGCATCAATACCAAAAATGAGAGGAAGTGAGGTAGAACCAAACTCTCTTCTTTCCCATTTTGAATTCTTTCGATTGCAAGAGCCTTCTAGTACCTTCAAAAGAAATAAAAGAGGCAAACAAACTAAAATATAAGAAAAGAAGCTATTGTAATATAGAAATAAAAGAAATGAGGGCCCTCACTTGTTAGACAAATTGTAAAAGTAATAAGGCAAGATCAACTATTCACCATTGTCCGCATCCATTCCTCTTGCCAAGAAAACTCATAAAGTAGATGCAAAGAGGGCACTTTGTTTAAGTAGATTTTATAACCCAACTTCAACTTTGAGTTTGACAATAATTAGAGTTGGACTTTGAGTTTCATTCATGATGGGTGGGGTCAAATTTGAAATATTGAAACTTAGGTCCAAATACTAATAGGGCCACACTAATCAACTGCTTAGTGAACTGGTTGATCGATTTTGATGGCAAGAACAGGACAAAACTCCTAGCTAGATGATTGGTTCCTTAATTGGTCGACCAGTTTGAGTGAGCTGAGCCAACATAATCTCTGTTAGTCGACTAGTTCCTTAATCAGTCAACTTGTTCGAGCATGATCTATAGAAATAGAAACAAGATTTTTCTCTAAATCCATCAAAAATTGACAAGGTTTTCAATCTTAGAATATATCAATCAAGGATCCAAATCTACAAGCTAAAAGCAAGAGTATATTCATGAAATTTCAAAATCAAATCAATCAATGATTTAATTTGAAGATCCTCTCAACCCTATAAAAAGTGGGGAAGATCACATTAATTTAACATGATTTTTGGACAATTTCTGGAGTCAAATCACATGTAAACTCTAATTGAGTCAAGACACATTTGGATCAAATCAAAATGAATTCAAATTGAGTTTGAATCAAGTCCCAATTAAGCCAAGTCAAGTTCAAACCAAGTCCCAACTAGGTCAAGCTAAGTTTGGGCCGAGTCCCAACCAAGACAAGTTCAGTTTGTACCAAACCCAATTGGGTCAAGTCAAGTTTGAACCAAACCCAGTTGGGTCAAGCCAAGTTTGAACCAAACCCAATTGGGTCGAGCCAAGTTTGAACCAAGTCTCGACTAGGCCAAGCCAAGTTCGAATCAAATCCAATCATGTTGAGCCAAGTTCAAACCAAAACCTAACCAAATCCAAGTTTGAACTAAGTCCCAACCAGGCCAAGCCATGTTTGAACTAAATCCTAATTAGGCCAAGTCAAGTTTAAACTAAGTTCAAACCAAATCATAATCAAGTTAAATCAAGTTCAAATAAAACCAAAAATAAGGTCAAAATCTAAACCAAAATAGGTCAAAACCTAAAATAGAAAATAGGTCAAAACTTAGACCAAAATTGGGTCAAACCTAAATTAGGAACAAATCAAATTTGAAATAGAACAAGTTCAAATAGAATTGAACTAATTCAAACTAGGTCTCATTGGGTGTGCCACAAAAGCCTTGGGCAATACTCCAAGGTCATACTCAACCTCACAAGTTGTGGGTGATGCTACCCTAAGAATTTATTGCTAACACTCAAGGGTATTAGTAACACTTCAACCTAAATCTAGCAAGCCATCAGTAAGGCTATTAAGATAAGTTATCACCAACCCTCAAGGCTAACAATAGCAATTCAAGCTAAACCCAACAAGTCATTGATAATGCTATCAAAAGAAGTTATCGCCAATGCACAAGGCTATCAAAAACACTTCAAGCTGAACTCAACAAGCTATCAATAATTCTTTTGAGGGAAGTTATCACCAAAGATTAAGACTATCAACAATACTTAGCTAAACATAACAAGTTATTGGTAATACTTTCAAGAGAAGTTGTTCCTAATGCTCAAGGCTATCAGCAATACTTCAAGCTAAATATGACAAGCCGTCGATCATACTATTAAAAGAAATAATCACCAATGCTCAAGGCAATTGGAAACGTTGTAAGCTAAACCTGACAAGCCATCGGTAATGCTATCAAAAGAAGTTATCACCAATGTTCAAGGATATCAGCAACACTTCAACTAAACCTAGCAAGCCATCAATAATGCTATGAAGAGAAGTTATCACCAATGCTCAAGGCTATCAGCAATATTTCAAGCTAAACCCAATAAGCTATTGGTAACGCTATCAAAAGAAGTTGTTACCAATGCTTAAGGTTATTGGTGACACTTCAAGTTAAACCCAACAAGCCATTGGTGATGCTATCACAAAAAAGTTAATCACCCATGCTCAAAGTTATTAGAAACACTTCAAGCTAAATTCAACAAGCTACCAATAATGCTATTAGGAGAATATCATCAACGCTCAAATCTATCAGCTATACTTCCAACCTCTCCCACTTCCTCTCTCATCTTCGTTCATGTCCTACTGAAAGATGCCATTGGATCTTAATAGCCAACTAACATGAGCCAAGGCAGTCAACCACACTTTGAAGTCAAGCCAAGTTATTAATATCTACCAAAGATCAAATTAAGATCCGTTTGAGCTAGACTCCACATGGTCCAACCCACGGGAGTGGGGTAGTAGTGCACATCAATGCTTCTTTCCCACTTCCTTTCCTTATCTCATGATCTTTGATGATTGTAAATTTAAATTCATTTCATTGTAAAATGAGGGTATGGCCTTGCTTAAGCTATGTACCTTTCTCAAAATTAATCAAATGATACTTTTTTATTTTCTTTTGTATCTCTATTTTATTAGTTAAGTTTCCCACCTTAGGAAGTTTTTGATAATTATTGGGATAATTAACAATAGGAATTTGTACCTATTGAAAGTTATATTTTCACAACACCTTATTGTGCACTCAAACCATACACATTTGGATTTGTGTTTCGAGGTCACTCCCCATGGTCTCCACTATCTTGGGCCATCGATTTCAATCCCACAAGACCCTTTGTTTCATTATCAAGATTTAGCATAATGAAATTTGGCCTTTGCCCCTACACAGACTCAACTTTTGCTCTCTGGATAGAAGACGATGAGTTGATCCCATGTTGGGTAGATAGAGCATCAACCAAATTAGTTGCAGCAATAGTAGGAACAACAACAATGGGAGCAATAACATTGTTGGTGAAAGTAGGAGCACCATGCATGAATTAGATGGAGTTGGATGCATCCTCATAGCTTGTATATACTCCAGTTTCCCCAATGGTGATTGTTGGTTGAGAAAAACATATCATGATCTTTTGCCAAGGATGATGGTATAGGTTGGGGTAGGAGGATCATTTGATGATGCCATCTTTCCATTTTGCTAATGAAAAATAATGAATCCATCATTTGTTTTTGACTTTTATTTTTTTGATATGCCTCTGTTGTATTGGTTAGGTTTCTACAATTAAAGGAGAAGTCATGTCCCACCAGATGTGCCAAGATTTGTGGTCAGCTGGTGCTATAAGGTATAGAGATTCAACACACATAGGCCTACCACAAATCAAGAAAAGGTCCCACTGGATATGCTAGAAGTTGTGTAGCCAGATCGATCACCCAGGATAGATAAAGGAATCCTGAGAAGCAATCCCAAAATAATAAATGAAAATTTAGATGGGTTTGAGTGCACAATCAAATATTGTGGGAACATGACTTCTAACAGGCATAAGCTCATATTATTAATTACCCTAACAATTATCAAGAACCTTCTAAAGTGAGAAATCTAACTAATAAAATAGAGGTACAAAGAAAAAAAGCAAACATGGCCTAAACAAGGGCATACCTCACATTTATGATTTAAGAAATTTATATTTATACCATAAAAGAATATGAAATGAGAAAGAAAGTGGGAAAATCTTGATGCTCATGATAGCCCCACTCCCATGTAATTGATTAAGTAGAACTTGACTTGGATGAGTGCTTGGTTTGATCCTTGGTGATGAAAGCAAATATGGCAACTTAAGAGAGAGAGTGAATTAGGTTTAATAAGAATAATGATAACTTTCACAATCAAAATCAATTCACAACCCGAAGACAAAGCCGCAAGTCACAAGCAAGAAATTGAATCACAAATGCAACAAAGTAAACAGACAAGGAGAAGAATACACTACGATTTCTATGTAGTTCAACGACCAATCATACCTACTCCATGGCTCTTGCTTCAATCTTGAAAACTTAGACTTTCCATTAGAGTCATCATTTCTTGAGGTGAAACTAAGCCTTTACACTAAACTCTGTCGAGTTTAGATGTCCAATACTATAGAGTTACAGCTTGTTAACTTTGGATGTCCAATCCTGAGGTTTGGATGTCCAAAACTATCTATATTTCTAGAGTTAATTCTAATAGATTCAATCATTTAAACACTGGAGTTCAGACATCTAAAGTTAACTAGAAAATTACTATTTTACTATGACTTTTATTCCATGTTGGACATCTTTTCAAACCAACCTTGGATAAATAATAACCTAGTAAAGGCATTCCAAGATGAGTTAGAGTGTTAGCCAAAGCTGTAAACTAAGTCTGTAAAAAATATATCTTCAACTCAAACAACAAATGAAAATTATAAACCTAGTAACCCGACTTTGACATCTTGAGCCTTCTTCAAGCCATCTTCAATTCTTCAAGTTCTATCCATTGATCTACGATCATGCCTTATTTTCAATATTATCTTCATGTCTATCCACACTTGAGTCTTTCAAATGGGCTTGATCTTCATTTGGAACTTAGCTTGGCTATAAGCTACACATGCTCAAGAAATTATTACATACATGGCTTTGGTCACATCAAAATTACAAAGGAAAATAGATAGATGCTGGCAACTTTATTTGACTTTAGAGTATGGCTCATTACCTTGGCTTGTGTCGATTGAACCTATGAGGGTTTGAAGCACTACCGATGGCTTTCTACTTTTTTGACTTCTTTGATTTTGATTTAAGAGAAAGATTGGTAGTTTTAGCTTATGCTAATCATCCTCAATTCAATAATCGATGGTCTTTTATGGTTTATGGTTGATTAGGTTTTGAAGTGTCACTGACAAATTTGGGTGTCAGTTGAGCTTAAAATATCACTGATGACTTTAAGCTTGTGTTAGTTAACTTCTTTTGAATATGGCATTTGGTTGATTAACTAAGCAAGTTCAAACCTACCTTAGTTTGATTTGAAATTGTTAGTAGCCTAGGCTTATACTAATCATTTTTTATTTGATAATTGACTACCTCTTGGCTTATTATCGATTAGGTTCTAAAGTATCACCGATAGTTTTTAGTGCCAATTTAGCTTGAAGTTCCACTAATAGTTTTGAGCTTGTGTTAGTTAACTTCTTTCAAATATGATATTTTACGGACTGACTAAATGAGTTCAAGTTTGCCTTACTTTGATTTGAAATGGTTATCAACCTTGGCTTATGCTAATCATTTATAATTGATAATCAGTAACCTCTTTGACTTGTTGTTGATTAGGTTTTGAGGTATTATCAATGACTTTGAGCTTATTATCAATTAACTCTCCTTGATTTTAGTTTGGTTCAATTCAAACTCAATTTTGCTTCGAGTTTGATTTAATTCTATTTGAAATTTAGACTTGGTTTAGGTTTAAGTCTTATTTGATTCAACTCAATATTCAGAACTTGATTTTGGTTTAAATCTGATTTGATTTAATTTGATGTTCAGATTTATTTTTAGTTTAAGTAGGATTTGATTCAATTTGATGTTCAGAACTTTATTTTAGTTCAAGTCTGACTTGAGTTAATTTGATGTTCAAACTTGATTTTGATTTAAATATTAGTTGATTAAATTTAAGTTGGGTTCGACCTTATATTGGACCTTTATTGAGTTTTGGGCATAACCCTCAATGAATCACAGTTTGATCCTTATTTGATTTTGGATGGATCCTTAATGGATCTTAGATCCAACCCTAATTGGGTTATTATTGGATCCTCAATAGATCTTGGACCTGATTTGGTTTTGGATACTTATTTGATCCTTGATGGATTTTGGATGCAGACATGATTGGGTTCATGTTGGATCCTTAATGGATTTCGAATCCAACCTAGATTGGATTTTTATTGGATCCTTAATGGATCTTTGGTCCAACCTTTGTCAGGTTCTCATTTGATCCTTAATGGATCTTGGACCCAATCCTTAATAGGTTCTTATTAGATCCCTATTGGATCTTGGATCTAACCCTAATCAAGTTCTTATCTTTATTGGATCTTGAATCCAACCATCAATGGACTCATTGGATCTTTAATGAATCTTGGATCCAACTCTTAATAGGCTCTTTAATGGATCCTTAATGGATCTTGCATCCAACCCTTATTAGGTTTTAGTTTGATCCTTAAGTTAGATCTCTTCATGGGTTCAAGCTCGAGCCATGTTAGACCCTTTATTGGGTTTGGGCTCAAGTTCAACCTTGTTCTAGTTTAGGTTCAACCTGGTTCAGATTCAGGTTCAGTTTTGACTTGGTTTTAGCTCGTGTTTGACTTAGTTCTTATTAAGATTCAATCTGATTTTAGTTCAAGTTTGACTTGGTTCTAATTCAGGTTTGATCCGGTTCAGGTTTAGGTTTGACCTAATTTTGGTTTAGGTTCAACCTAGTTTAGGTTCAAGTTTGACCTAATTTTAGTTTAGGTTTGACCTTGATTTAGCTTAATTAGGGTTTGTTTGATCCTAGTTTGACTCAATTAGGATTTGATCTGAACTTATTTTGACCTAATTAGAATTTGGTTTGAACTCAATTTGACCCAATTAAGATTTGAACTTAACCTAATTGGGGTTGAGTTTGGATTAATTTGATTTGGGTTAACTTGATTCAAACTCGATTGGGGTTGGGTCTAAACTAATCGGATCCAATTTGATTTAAGTTGATCCAATTTGGACTTTGGTCTATTTTCATTTGTATTTTAGTCCAATTAATTAACTTGATCAATTTAGGTCCATTTAGTTATCCATTCAAATCAAATTCTTAACTTAATCAGTTTATTTAATTTGACCAAATTAGCTCACTTTTAATTTGATTAAGTTAATTATTTTAATCAACTTATGCTAATCAATTAAATTAATTGATTAGAGAGCCCCCAAGTTGTTCATTAATCAGAATGACTTTTGGATGAGCCCGTAGACTGATCCTAAGTCAATTTGACTTTCAGGTGAGCCTATAGACTGACTGTATGTCTAATTTGACTTTTAAATAAGTCCACGGGCTGACAATAGGTCCGAATGACTTTCAACAAGTTTGTGGGCTAGCCTAGGTCTAAATAACTTCCAGGTAAGCCCGCAACAAACCTTAAGTTTTATTTGACTTTCAGACAAGCTTGTGAGCTGGCTTTGAGTCTGAATTGACTTTTAGACTAAACAGTAGATTATCCTATGTTTGAATTAACTTTTGAGTGATCCTGTGGATTAGCCCTAAGTCTGAATGACTTTCGGGCAAGGCTTGTCCCTTGGTTGAAAGCCGAAAGCACATGAATCTGAAAATTTTGTTATTTTTCAAAAGCAATTTCCTTTTTTTTTACAATTTTCTCTTTTTTTGTGCTGTAAATTTTTTATGCTTTTCCTATTTTTTATTTTTTATTTCACATTTTTCTCTCATCTTCCCCCATCCTTTCCTTCGCCATTCAAGCTTCTCCCCTTCTTCTTCTTCCTCTATGGCTGAACCCACAGTTCTCCTCCATTTCTTCTTCTTCTCCCATGTCTTGTAGCTTATCCTACTCTCTTTCCTAGTCCCTCTTCAAGTCCATGGTCAAATATGGTCTCCTCCGTTTCTTCTTCTCCCACACCCCAAAGCTGATCATCCTCCCTTTTTAGGTTCTTCTTCGAGTCCACGGCCTGATACAGCCAAATCTGGCTAGATTTGGCCTCCTTTAGCAAAAGAAGACAGCATGGGCAACTTGAAGAGGTGTTGGTCGTGCTCGCAGTGGTTCTAACTGCAAGCCAAAAGTATGGGCTGGTTGTCAAGGTGGTGTGGCTTCGCTCTAGGAAGGCGTGCAGGTGCGGGAGTGGGGGCAGCCAATTGTGGTGCAATAACATTGGCATAGGGTAGCGACTGGCGAGGGGAGGAAGTAGCGAGTCATGGCAATGCATGCATGAGCCACCATGCATGGTGGCCTGTAGGTCAATGATAATCTTGGATATCATCAGAAAGCAACCTGGCTGCGGCACGGGGATTAGATGTGTCTAGGCTAGCAGGATCAGAGCTTCGATGAGGATTTTAGAATGAATAGTAACATCATAAAAGTTCAAGTTTGGGCGCTCGAACATGCTTTGGCAAGAGGTTGCTAGGGCTCGGTGTGAAAGTGGAGTCAATCGGAGGCGAGATGCAGTGATGAATCCTTGAAAAAAGAAACTAGAGGGAGAAGAAAGACAAAAAAGAAAAAGACAAAATAAAGAGAAAGATAAGAACTTATATTTTATTCTCTTCCTTCTTGGTCCAATTTTGCCTTATGATATGATTTTCTTTCCCCAACAATCTCCTCGACCTCTAATTGGTATCCCTTGTTCTTTTGCAGGGCTCCATTGGAATTTATAACCGTATGAGGATTATGAATTGACCTCAATTTTAAATTGATGATGATAAGATGATGATCTCCATTTTAAAATTTGAATAGACATATGAATGTTGATATGTTTAGATAAATACAATTTGTGTGCTGTAAATGAGAAAGAAAAATAAAAAATTATACCCCCTTGGGATATCTAATTTTCAAAAGGGTTATTTGTAATTTTTTTGAAAACCAATTTGTAATTTTGAGATATATATATGGAACTTTTTTATAAAATAGATTTATTTGTAAGATTTTAAAATTTTCTAATTTTTTTAAGATTTATTTATAAATTAATTAAATTAAATTTAGACTAATTTGCAAATAAATATCATTAAGGGGTTTATAGATGAAAAGTATAAATTTTAGGAATTTATCTGTAAATCTTAGATTTTGCAGGGACCAATATATAGTTTGAAGGGTTTTTTGGGCCTTATCACAAAACGTTTCATCCCAAGGATCTATTTATAAGAAAATTTTGACTAAAAACCTATTTGTAAAGATTTATTTAGTCCAGCGACCTATTTGTAAAAATTTTATATCTTTTATTTTGGACAAAATTTTGGTCCAAATATCTAACTTACTCAATCCATTTGAGTTGAATTCAATTTAAGCCTAAATTTTATAACAATTCAGGCCCAAATTGAACTCAATTTTTAGTCAAATTTGACAATAATTTAGATTCAACTAAGGCCCACATTTAGGTCATAATTCATTGGCACCTTTCTCATATTCTGATGAAAAGTTGATCAAATTTTGTTTAAGCCAAAATCCACCCAAGCAAGGTCGAACCCAAACCTATTAAGGAATTGAATCCAAACTCAATAAGGATCTAATATGGATTGAACCCAAACTCATTCAAGGATCAAACTAAAATCTAATAAGAGTCCAAATTGAGTCAAATTGGAACCCATTAAGGGTTTCATTGTGTTGAAAATTTTATTATTATGATGACTTCAAGATTTAATTAGGGGTTTAAATTTGGAAAAAAATTATTTATCATTCTTATAAAATCTAATTCACGCCCCTCTTTGGTTGTCATTTGGGCCTTGAATTAGTAGCAGAGCATTGTGCATACATTTTATTTAATAACTTTGAGTTTTTTTATCAATTTTTATGGCAACCTTTGGTATTTCTGATTCTTTTAAGGAGGTCCAATTTGTTTTTTGTCCACTATATTTTGATGAAAATAATTTCAATTAATAAAAAACTCATATTAAGATTTTTTTTTTTGAATGGTATCAATTTTGGGATTTGGAATTTAGTGAAAAATAGATACTCTCTACTTACCAAGTTAATTAATGGTATATGGATTCCAAAACCACCTTATAAATGGAATGAAAATCAAAAGAGGCCGGATTTCACAAATTCAATAACATGATTATTTTCCATTGTCCTCTTAATGAAAATGAAATTAAATGGATTTCATCCCTTGTAACCATTCATGAGATTTGGAATTATTCATTATCTATTCATGAAAGGGTTGAGCATGTTATAGAAAATAAAAGGAGAAGAAAAAGGAGGACTCAAGGAAGAACAAAGTAGAAGCCAATGAGTCAACTCCTCAAGCTCAAGAGAATAAGAAGAAAAATAATAAAAAAGGCAAAGCCAAATGGGATGACAAAGTTGATGACTCCAAGAATCAAGATATCCATCTTGGTCTCATGACAAAGGATTATGCAAGTGAGGAGGATGAAGTGCAAGATCATAACTTTGATGAATTACTTGAAGCATTTCATGAGTTGCATGCCAAATTTAAAAATTTATTTTTGGAGCATGCATCTTTAAAGGAAGAGTTTTCATCAACTTCATGCAACCTTAAATCCTTGAAAATAAAAAAAAATCATTTTATTTCAAAGAACTCATCTCTTGAAACTAAATTTCATTCTTTGCAAAATAAGGATGAGTTATTGAAATAGAGCATATCTAGTTTTATTTATAATGTGAAGAAGCAATTTTTAAATGTTCTTAGTGCATATTGTTCTTCATAAATTTTGACTTGTTATATTTCTCTTACAAGGGTCACATTTCTGCTTGTTGTCACATTTCTGCTTGGGTACTAAAGAGTATGATTTCAATAAAATCCAAACATATTTGAGTTCCAAAAGTCTCCCTAACATAGGCTAATCTAGTTAGCTAGGAATGACACTTGTCTTTAAATGGTTATCTTTTATTCATCCTCTAGTTAGGTTAGTTTAAGAAGGGTATTTGTACTTTTAATTGCTTCCATAATTTTTTATTTTTTTAGTGTTGATCTAACTTACAATTTCTCTTGATGTTCATGCTTAATCATACACTTTAAGAATATCTTCTATTATTACTAATCTTTTGTGAAGAGATAAGCGTATTGCATTTTATAGAAAATGAAGAGCAAATTCATATGGATGACATCCCAACATACTTTAAAGGTTACATAATTACTTGGGGTAATCTTAAACTCTTAACTTCTATTAGCTTTTCTATCTATGCAATACTATTATGGAGAAATGTGATTATATTTATAGAGAATATGCATTGTTAGAGCATGTGCAACAATGTTTTAGTATTCACTCAATTGATACTATGTTTATTTGCTCCATGTTCTTTGTAATGCATTTATTTAGGGGGAGTTACCCTTTTGATGTTGTCAAAAGAGGGAGAATAATATTCATATTTAAATGAATTGTCAAACTCAATTGCACTTAAGTTAATTTTATTAAAACCATGCCTTGTTACTTTTGTCATATATTTTAGTGTGCTAGCTATACATAGTTTGTCATCATCAAAAAAGGAAAAATTATTGTGCTTTGGATTTTGATGATGATCAAACTAGAATTTAACAAGTTTAATTTAAGCTTTAGGACTAGTAATAATAATCCAAGTTCAAAAAGGATTAAGTCTCAAAATAAAGCTTTTTAGATAATGAAAATGATGACTCAAAGATAAAAAGGGTGATAATTTAGAGATAAAGTTTGAAGGTCAAGATGAAAGCTCAAAAATGTTCAAAGTGAAAGATCAACTCCAAGCTCATAGGTTTAGCTTTCAATTTTTTTTGAGTCAAAGATTTGATAGTTAATTTATTAGAGCTCTCTATTTGATACATTAATTAACTTGGACATGCCTTTATTAGCTTCGTTTATTCTTTTCAACTTAATTTAATGTTGTGTCAAATAGTTGTTTAACTAGGTTTTGCGAAAAAAAAAGAAAACTTTTAGCTAACTCTTTGTTAGGTTTGGTTGCCCTAATTGGTCAATTCAGGCACCCGTAGTTAGGTTTGATAACCCTAATTGGTAAATTCAAGCATCTAAATCCAATAGATAAAAAATTAGCATTCTAATTTTGTAAACTTTGATTATCCAAACTGAGAGTTTGGTTCTCTGAGCTTAATTTTTGGTTGCCTAAACATGTAGTTCAGGTGTTCAAACAACAAACAGACAAGGACAAAATATAATGGCAAGTTTTTGACCATCAAAATGGGTTTATCCATGAGTTCGGTCGCCCAAACTTAGCAGAAAAAGTCTGGGGTGGTTCCAAATATCTTGCCTCAACAAGAACTCAACTAGGATTTAACTTTCAAATCCTCAATGCCTTTATATTTCAGTCTTTGAGACACTCTTATTGTGAGATTTTTTCTATATTAATCTATATCCTTGTAACTTTCCTAGGTTGTTAGAAAAGAATTGAGTGTTGTTCTAAGTGTTAAAAGATTGTGTGAGAGTTAACTCCAGTATGGAGCAGTACTTGCTTGGTTGGAGCAAGGAATTGTAAAGGCTTGGTTTGTCTCAAGAAGCGATATCACTAGTAGAGTAATTGAAGTTCTCAAGATTGAGACAAAGCCAATGGAGTATGATTGATTGTCGAACCATATATATTAATTTATACTTTTTCTACTCATCTATTTTTATATGCACTCTATGATAGTTAATTGATTGCATTGAGAATTTTATTATTATTATTGCTTGTGGATTGAATTGAGTTTGAATTTGAAAAAATTATTTATTATTCTTATTAAACCTAATTCACTCCACATCTTAGGTTGTCATTTGGGCCTTCAAAAGGATACTCTATTTATCTGGGATCAGTAATGCTAGCAAGCTTTTGAGAATATTAAGCAACATATTTTGAAGCCACTAGTCATGGCAGCTCTTATCCCTGATAGGCCTCTAATCCTCTATATTGCTACAATTGAGGGTTCCCTACGGGCACTCATTGTCCAAAATAATGAAGAAGGCAAAGAGAATGTGCTTTATTACTTAAGTAGAATGCTAGTGGGGGAAGAAAATAATTATTATTCCATTGAAAACCACTGCCTGGCACTCATTTTATAGTCAAAAAGCTCATACATTATTTGCTTTCTCAATAGATTATCCTTATATCTAAGGATGAGCTGATAAAATATCTAATGACCATATTAGTACTCACAAGAAGGCTAGAAAAATAGGTCTTAATCCTTGTGAAGTATGATATTAAATATACTCCTCACAATGCATATAATGCAAGATGATTGTCCATTGAGTTTCAAGCTCCCCAATGAAGAAACAATGTTCGTCGAAGAGGGGGAACCCTACTAGAAGTCTTACTTTGATGGGGCCATTGTCTATCAAGCTAGCAATCAAGCCAAAGCTTCCCTAGATTAAAGTGGGTATTAGACTTATGTTCACCATCAAGGTTTGATTACTCAAACCCTAAGATTTAGTTGCCTAAATCCTCTAGTTGTCATGCCTCTCCAACCAAGGGGCGATGTTGTGGTCATTGCTATCACTCGAATAGCCTATTGTTGCACTCTCGCCACACCATCAACTCCTTCCCAACCCAACACTAATGCCAACCTCCACTGCAATTTGGTAGCCTTGTGTGCTGCTCACGATTGCCCATGAGCTCCCTTCACTCCTGTACTACCTACTACCAAATAAGCCCTACCTTAGCTCCAATGTCATCACCTCTACTTGGCTATCATTACCCCACCACTTTGGCCATTCTCACCTCATCATTACACTGCCTACCACACCCTATGGAGTCTTCATGAGCCCACCAAGTTTTGGCTGAAACATGGATAGTTCTAACTAGAGCTCTCAGTCGGGCCCCTTGCACAACCTCCAGCTTCTTTGTTCACATCTCTTACATTGTCGCCATCTGCTCCCAACTACCATGAGGCCAAATCTAGTTGAAGCTAGCCAAATCCAATTGTAAGATATGGCAATGTTTGGGGAGAAAGAGATGGTGGAAGGAGAAGAGAGAAGGTGAAGTTGCGTGATGGAGAAGAAGATAAGGAAGGGAGAGAAAAAATAAATGAAAAAAGGGAGAAGGAAGTCGCTGCCATTCAAAGGAAAAAAAAAGAAGGAAAAAGGTTCATGTAGGGGCTTGTGATAAAAAATAAAAAAGAAAAAAAGAAAAAAAGGAAAATGATAGAAAGATAAGAGAAAAAAGATAAGAAAAGAGGAAAAAATGTCCCTCGTTTTCTTTATCATTTTGTTTCTTTTCTCAATTCGAGTGCCAATTGCATTAATTGCTGATCTTCACCATGGAACAGCCTTGAGCTCTTTTGAATGCCATTTTTGACTGATGGATAGCCTTCAGGCTCTTTTGAGAGTCATCTTGGTCATGAAACAACCTTCAGAAACATTCTTTTGGATGTCGTCTTGACTGAGGAACAACCTTCAAACTCTTTCAAAAGTCATATTAGTTATGGAATAGCCTTTAGACTCTTTTGGATGCCATTTCAACTGAGGAATGGCTTTCAAACTCTTATGAAAGTTATCTTGGCCATGAAATAGCTTTCATGCTCTTTCGAACACTATCTAGACTAAAAATAGCCTTCAGACTCTTTCTAAAGTCATTTTGGATATGGAATAATCTTTGGATTTTTCCAAACACTGTCTACACTAAAGAATAGCTTTCAAACACTTCTAAAGGTTATTTTGGTCATGGAACAACCTTGGGCTCTTCCGGATAATGTCTAGACTGAAGAACAACCTTCAGCCTCTTCCAAATGTCATTTTAAGCTATGGAACAGCCCTCAAGCTATTTTATTATATTTTGACCACCTTATACGGTGTCCTAGGTGCATTCTACTGTATTGTGCCCATGTTTGTCCATGTTTTTTGGCATATTCTACCATGTTCTAGCCATGTTCCTCCATATTCTTGCCATGTTTCACTATATTTTAGCCATGTTTCTCCATGTTCTAGCCATATTCCACTATATTTCAATAAAATATCTCCACATTATTGCCATATTTCATTGTATATCAGCTATATTTCTCCATATTCTAGCCATATTCTATTATATTTTGGCTATATTTCTCCATGTTTTAGCCATATTTCACTATACTTTGGCCAAGGTAGGGCTATGCCCTTTCTTAAATCTTATAATTCAAAACACATGTAATAAATTATGTTCTTTCTCTCTTTTCTTTGTCTTGTATTAACTCACTATGAAAGGTTTTTAATAATTATCAGAGTAATTAATAACAAAGGTTTGCGTCTATTGGAAGTTATGAACCTACAATAACCTGAAAATTCATCAAAAGCTAGAACTAAATGTTACTTAATTTATTTACTTAGAGATTACTTTTTGAGATCCTTTAGCTGTCTGAAGTGGTTGATCATAACTCCATAATCTACAATAGTGTCTGATTTTGCCCTGTCATAACCAAGTGGTGGTAAACATCTCAAATACTCCTTATGTTCTTTGTGCCAACACATTGGGTTGGGAGTTTTTGAGGGGTGTGTATTCATGGAAATCATTTCGTTGCTCCTTGGGTTCATTGTGTTGTCTCTAGGTCCAAGATGTTTTGTATCCTTACACTCCTTCCTTGACTTGCTACTTCCCTCAAATTCTCTTTTTGCAGATATCACCTCTTCGATGTCTATATTTGCTCTCGCTTGTTGAGTGAATTTGGCTAGCATCCTTCGCAGTTGATTAGCCATCTCATAAGCCATCTTGCTTTGTCAGACATTATTTATAATTGCAGCAAGGACAATTTAGCTATCTACCTTGATTATCTCTAATATCACTGTATTAAACCGAGTTAGATATTCTCTGTCTCTCCTTCCCTTTATTTTATGGGAAGAAATATTGATGGGTTTTTCTTTTGTGGCAGCAATAAGATGAATTACTTATTGAACTTGTCAGCCAAGTTATTGAAGTAATATATAGAATGTTTGGGTAGGCCATCGTACCATGCTCAAGCTAGCTCCTATAGTGTTGTATGAAACACCTTACACATCATTAAGTTACATGCTCCATGCAACATCATTACATTTTAGAATGTATTAGCATGATCTATGGGATCCTTGGTGTTGTTATACACATCAAATGGAGGTTATCAAAACTTGGGCTACAATGATTCATACAATATTTCGAGGACCAACAGTATACTATACCTAGGTTGATATACTAGTAGGCCCTCGAAGCCTTTTTCTGAAACTCTGGCATCTTAACTCCTCCATGATTCTCCACTTCACCTCAAGCAGATATTAGACTAGCTAGAGCATGGTACATGGAAATTTTTGTTAGATTGTATGTAGGATTAGATACTTAGTTCCTCTAGAAGCTCAGTAGTGAAGATGGACCCCGATTAATTATCCTTGATGATGTATGGTGCACCATACTTAATAGTCTGATCCAAAAAACATGTACTTGGGGGCTTGGATAATCATTTTGATGATGAGCGAGGTGTGGGATCGAAATTGATCACCCAAGATACAGCGAAGACCCCAAGAAGCAACATTGAATCACAAATCAAAATTTATTTTAATTTGAAGTGCGCTATCAGGTATTCTATCAGGTATTGTAAGAATATGACTTCCAACAGGTGCATGCCCTTATTATTAATTATCTCGATAATTATCAGAAACCTTCTAAACCTAGCAACCTAGTTAATAGGATAAAGACACAAAAAAGAAAAGAATAAAGCATTTGATTGATTGATTTAAAAAAGATGGTAAATGGTAGCAAGGGCATAATCTTACTTTACAATAAATTTCAATATGAAATCATAAAAAATATGAAACAAAGAAAGAGAAAGAATGGAGAAGAAGCTTTGATGCATGTTGCTACCCTGCTCCCCCTACACTAGACCATGTGGTGGCTAATCTAAGTTGACTCGGTCTTTGACAAGTGTTGATGGCATCATCCAATGGGACATGACAGAGAATAGGAGAAGTTCAAAGTCTCTCCAATAGCTTTGAGCATCAGCGATAACTTTATTATTTGAAGTGTTTCCATTAGCTAATAAGGCGCCAGCATTGACTTCATTTAGGTTGGAGTATTTTCATTAGTCAATAAAATATTGATAATAACTCTGTTGACCTTTAAGTGTTTCTATAGCTAATAAGACTTAGGCAATAACTTCATGATTTGAATTATTTTTGTTGGCCAAAAAGGCATCAATGATAACTTCATTTAGGTTGGAGTGTTTTTACTAGCCATTAAAGCATCGATGATAACTCCATTGACATTGAAGTATTTTCATAGCCGATAAAACATAGCTGATATATTCAAAGTATTTCAATAACCAACAAGGTATAGGAGTCTGACCTAAGTCGACTTGATCATTAACAAGTGTTGATGACATCATCCTATAGGACATGACAGAAAATGGGAGAAGTGCGAAGTCTCTCAAATAGCTTTGAAAATCAATAATAACTTTGTTATTTGAAGTGTTTTCATTAGCTAATAAGGCGTCAGCACTAACTTCATTTGGGTTGAAGTATTTTCATTAGCCAATAAAATATTAACAATAACTCTGTTGACCTTCAAGTGTTTTTATAGCTAATAAGACTTGGGTGATAACTTCATGATTTGAATTTTCATTGGCCAAAATGGTTTCAATGATAACTTCATTCAGTTTGGAGTATTTTCGCTAGCCAATAAAACATCGATGATAACTCCATTGACCTTGAAGTATTAACATAGCCGATAAGGTATAGGTGATAACTTTGTTTGAAGTATTTCCATAGCCAACAAGACATATGCGATAACTCCTTTTGGTTTGGTAGCATTACTAACAGCTTATAAGGTTTGACATAACTTTGAGAATTTCATTGTTAACTGCTTGTGGGGTTCACTAGTTTGATAGGTGCATCGTCAACTACTTTTGGGTTGGCTAGCTTGAAGGGTGTGTTGCCAACTGCTTCTGAGATTGACTAACTTTGAAGTTTGGCCAACAACTTTGAGCATATTATTGGTTAACTTCATTGATTTGGTAGCATCACCAATGACTTAAGGGGTTGGGTATAGCTTTTAGAATCATATCATAAGTTACTTTTAGGATTGACTAGCTTGAAAGGGTGCATCGTCAATTTCTTTTAGGGTTGACTAGCTTGAGGAATGCATCGCCAACTACTTATAGGATTGGCTAGCTTGAAGAGCACATCGCCAACTACTTTTGGGGTTGGCTAGTTTGAAGGAGCACATCATCAATGGCTTTTGGGGTTGACTAGCTTGAAAAATACATTGTCAACTACTTCTGAGATTGACTAGCTTGAAGATCACATCGTCAACTACTTTTAGGGTTGACTAATTTGAAGGGTACATTATCAACTACTTCTAGGGTTTACTAGCTTGAAGTGTGTATTATCAACTACTTCTGAGATTGGCTAACTTGAGGAGTGCATCGTCAACGGCTTCTAGGTTGACTAGCTTCGAAATATAACCAATGGTTTTGAGTGTGTTCACAATTAACTTACTTGATTTAGTAGCATCACCAATGAGTTAGGGCATAGGGTATAGCTTTAAAGTGTGGCTGACAGCTTGAAACATGTTAATAATTAACTTTTTTGATTTGGTAGCATTACTAATGGCTTAGGGGTTGGGTATAGTTTTGAAGTGTGGCTAATAGCTTGGAGCATATTGGCGATTAACGTTTTTAGTTTGGTAGCATCACCAATGGCTTAGGGGTCGAGTGTAGCTTTGAAGTGGTACTGAAGGCTTTGTAGTACACCTAGCAAGACTCAGTCTGACCTTATTTAATTCTATTTGAATTAATTTTGGTTTAGGTCAAGATGATAATATCACCCTTTGTTCATAGTATTAGGGTATTGTTAAAGGTTCAGTGCACCTAGTGGGACTCGATTTGACCCTATTTAGTTACATCAGAACTAATATAATTCAAGTCCATTAGATTCCATTTAGCTTGAATCAAGTTTAACCTTGTGTCAGACCTTTATCGATTTTAGTTTGCATCTTGATGGACTTCAGTTCAAGTTTAAATCAATTTAGTTTGACTTGATTTGGTTAAGCATGGCTTGGTTCTAGCTTAGCTTTGAGATTAGCTCTTTCTTGATTTAATTTGATTTTGAATTAACTCGACTTGAACCTAATTAGGGGTGAGTCTGAGTTTATTTGGTCTATGTTAACTCAATTTGGATTTTTTTAAAGTTTAACTCAATTCATATTTTAGTTTATTTGTTTGACCAATTTAAATTCATTTGAGCCAACTTGGCTTTTGTCCATTTGCTATGATTGAGTTATTTTATATTCATTAATTTGATTTGAAGGTTCTTGGCTATTTATGATGACTTTAAGTAGACTCATAGTTCGGCTTCAAATGTGTAAACCCAAAGGTTGGCTTAGTTCACAAGCTCTAAAGCTAACTTAGTGTGAGCTTGTGGGCTAACTGGGGACCAACCTGAAGGCTGGCTGGATGTGAGTCTGAAGGCTGGCTAAGGTACAAGCCGAAAGACTGCTAAGTGCAAGTTCGAAGGCTAGTTAAGTATGAGCCCGAAAGCTAGCATTAATGCGAGCCCAAAGCCCGGTTAAATGCGAGCCTGATGGTTGGCTTGGACACAAGCCCGAAGGCTAGCTGAGTGTATACCCAAAAGCTAGCTGAATGTGAGTTGCGAGCCTGAAGGTTGGCTGAGTATGCGCCTAAATACCAGGTTGGATGCGAGCCTGAAGGCTGACCGAATGCAAGCTCGAAGGCTAGCTGACTATGAGCCCAAAAATTGCCTTGGATGTCAGTACAAAGGCTGGTTAAGTGTAAGCCTGAAAACTAGCTTGGATGTGAGCCTGAAGGCTAATTGAGTTTGAGGCTAAGGATTACCTTGGATGCGAGTTTGAAGGCTAGTTTGGATATGAACCCAAAGGCTGACTAAGGAGTGATGGAGATCTACCATCTCTGAGGGACCGCAGGTGACCACAATGTTGGTAAAATTCCACCAAAACTAAAGGTATGAGAAGTCTTTTCCTTTTTTTTCTAACAAGCTCCTCCTTTGTTTTATTTTATTCCTTTTTTGCTGAATTTTTTTTACTTTACACAATATTTTTTTAAAATTTTTTCTCAATTTCTTTCTCTGCCTCACCCCAAACCTTTCTCCCATGTTTTTGGCTAGATTTTCCTTCTGTTTGCCAGCAAGTTTTTTTAATATTTTTTTATCCTCCCTTATCTTCTTCCTCATCTGATATGAGTGTTTTCGCCGTCTCTACGGGACTCCGGGCGAAAATCTGCGGAAGCTCGGCGCTCTTTTGCGGATTTCGAGTGGAGAACAACAAGAAATAAGAAAGAGATATGGAAAACTCTCAGATTCTTATTGCTCTTCTGGACAATCTACAGACTCTTTGGACATATAAACTTGTTTCTGGACCTCCTTACAATGGGACTACCGCCCCCTTTATATAGAGGGCGGGCTGAGCTCATGACGTAAGCGCTTACGTCATTCTGCTACAGTGCGCTACAGTGCTACAGTGTACTGCTACAGTGTACAGTGTTCTGCTACAGTGCGCACCGCCCCTACGTACAGTGGTCACCGTCCTATGCACAGTAACCCTATACTAGAGTACAGACTACTACAGTGACAGCTGTCCTACAGTGACAGCTGTCTGTACGACTACAGTAGTTATAGTGACAGCTGTCTGTCAGCTACAGTGACAGCTGTCTGTACGGCTACAGTGTTGCTACAGTGATTTATTCTCTTCACACCTTCCCACCACGCTCCGCTTGCTAGTCGTCTACTTGCTACTGGTACTAGGGCCTTTTCCCCCACCGCGCTTCCGCAGGTGTATGGATAGAGGAAGGTTGCTGGTGCGGGAGATAGCATCTTGGACTGATTGGGTAGCCTTCTGCAGCTGCTGGTTGATGCGTTCGATGGCAGGGAACCATGTTGCCCAGAACTGGTCCTGAGTGCTTAGTCTCCTGCACTCCTGCATCTTGATTGTGTGTAGGGCGCAAAGTTCTTGTAACGCCATGATTGCTGCAGCTGCTGTTGTGGGTTTGAGTTGGTCACTTTGTTTAGAGATTCCTGCAGGTGGAGTATCATCTTCGTCAATTGTTGCTGCGCCTGCTCCGTTGGTGCTGCTTGAACCTCCTGAAATGCCAGTGCCGTAAGTCCTAGTGCGTCGCTGTCTTTTTCGTCCGGCCATCCTGCACATATTAGAGAAGATAATAAACGGGACAAGGCATCAGCTAGCTGATTGTCCTTGCCGTCGATATGCTCGAAGTGCACTGGGATGCCGATCCCTGTTATATAGTCCGTGAAAGCAATCCACCGGACTCTAGATGGCTTGTGATTGGGAGACTTGTTGAAGAAGCTGATGATTGCCTGACAGTCTGTCCTGATAGTGAGCTCCTTCTTATCCAAGTAGTAGATTTTTAGGGCTTCGAGGGAATGCATGACAGCATATATCTCCGCGTCTATGGTGGACTTGAGCGGATTGAATTTTCCACTGGCGTAGGCGCATACGCGCTCAGTGGTCTTTGGGTCGTGCTTGTACGATTTCCATTTACATATGCCTCCCCATCCTTCCATGCATCCGTCAGTCTCCAGGATGAGGTAGCTTTCTGTAGGGGGTACTTCGAGATCAGGCAATTGCTGTACCAGCTGTTTGATCTGCTCGACCAAGGCCCAGTCCTGTTGGTTCATTCGTCTTTCTCCAGTTGGGCTGGTTTTGGCGTACAGTGGGCTGAGTAGCTTGCCTAGATTTGGGATATAGTTCCTGGCATAGTTTAGGATTCCAAGCCAGGAGCGAAGCCCCTTTAGAGTCATTAATGACTTATTTTGCACTTCGGTAATCCTTTTGATGATGTGTGGTTGCAGCTTAATCTTCTGATTACCGATAATTGCGCCAAGGAATTCTACCTCGGCTACTGCGATCTTCATCTTGGTAGGGCTTAGAACAAGCCCATGTTCTTCACAAATGCTCAACATAATGTTGAGATGCTTTGCATGCTCTTCCTCTGTCTGGGAGAAGACCAGGATGTCGTCAATGTAAACGGCGATGAAGTCTTCCGTCCCTTGAAAGCAGGAGTCCATTTTCCTTTGGAAAATGGAGGGAGCATTCTTTAATCCGAATGGCATGACTAGCCATTCGTATAGTCCCGTTGGGACCCAGAAGGCGGTCCACTCTATTGAGTCCGGGTGCATGGCCACCTGATGAAAGCCACTTTTTAAATCAAATTTAGAATAAACTTTACTGTGGCTTACCCTCCTTAGGATTGTATTTATCCCCGGAAGGCTGTACTGGTCTTTATTTGTAAGGTCGTTGAGGCGTTTGTAGTTGAAGACCAGTCTCTCCTTGCCCTTCTCCTCCTTCCCGGTGTCTGGGTCAACTGTTGTGCCAGAGTTGACTATGAAGGCTGTTGTTCTATGTCGGCTTTTACTCGGCCTGATGACCCCTATGCTGAGCAGGGCTTCTATATGCCGCTTGAATGTGTCTTGTAGCTGCGGCGTGACGCGCTTCAGTGGCCTGTCTTCTATGATAAAATCTGGATTTTTTATATCCAGATGGCAGATTACATTATTTTTTGCCCAATGCTTGAGCGGGTCTTCCCCAATGAATCCCGCTTCTTTGAGCCTTGTGATTATAGGCTGGAATTTACGCAGGAAGGATTCCCTGCTGATACCGACGTTGTAGTACACTGACTGCTGGATGTCAATGTACTCGTCTTCCTCCAATTCCAGCTCCTCAACTGCGGCTGCCACCGATGCTGTAGGGGAGGTGCTGATAACAGTTAAGTTTTTGTAAAAGGTAACAATGTTACCTTCAATCCTGACCCCTCCTTGCATGGCCTTGATGAAGTTGCATCCAATGATCATCTGGATGCCGTCACCTAACTCCATCTTGAAGCTATATGTGTAGGGGATTTTGAAGCTATTATCCCCAATATGCATTTTTCCTCCTTTCAGCTTCTTGCTAGCAGTTTGCTTTGAGTTTATTCCACTAAAGTGCACAATGAAGCTGTTCGCTTCCAATGCCTCTGGTGGTACTGACGCTTCATCTATACAACACGTTGTGGCTCCAGTGTCTAGTATCGCCCTTACCCGAATCCTGGGGATGTTAGGCAATTCCAATTCCACAAGCATGTTATAAAGCATGTTTTTTACCAGCTTCGGTCCTGATGCTGGTTGGGCTGACCCTTCTGTTGCTGCCTTGTAGACAGTTTCTTGGAGCAAGACGCTCGTGTACTCTTCTCCTTCTTCGGCCTCCATTCTTTTGCCATGCTTTTCAGCTTTCTCGCCAAGTTCTTCATATTCTTCTCGTAAGTTCTTTTCCAGTTCTAGCTCCTGAGCCTTTTGCTTGTAGTATGCTACCTCCTTTTGTAGCCGCTCAATCTCCCCTTCACACCACGTGACGTAGTGTTGCTGCTCCTGTAGCAGCTTTTGGGAAGGAAATGGTTCAGGCGGGGCTGGTGTAACCGGAACCTCCGTCTTGAAATAGTACGGCCCGCACAAATTGCAGGCTGTAACTTTGCAATTGGGGCAGTGTATTCTTGCCCTTTCCATGGTCTGGCGTCGGCAACACAAGCACGTCTCTTCTTGTGGTTGCACAAAACTGTTATGCTGCCAAGAGTGCATACAGTTTTCCTGGGAGGCAGGTAACGATACCTGAGGGTGATATCCACCTTCAATTTCGCCCAATACATAAGCGGCTTCTTCCTGCGGGAGCTGGCCTAGGGAACTGGTGCACTCAGCAGGTTCCTCCTCTTCGTTATCTGGGTATTCGTCCTATTTTATTGGGTAGTCCAGGTCTCCAGTTAAGAATTCTTGGTTCAGAAGTCGATGAAAATAACTTTCATCATCGCTCTCCTCCTCCTCATGTTGGTGGTAGCTCTCCTCCTGAGGAGCAAGTTGCTGCTCCAAGGTATGCTGTGGGGTGCTCCGCCCCATGAGGAACTGGCCCACCCTTCTTGTTGCTTGCTGGGCGGTGTGAAGGCGCCGATGAGTTCTCCTGTATCCTCGAATCTGGTCTTCGAAGAGTGGAGACGATGTTGACGGTTTTTCCAAGGCCAACTGGATGTTCGGCCTTGACGTCATTCGCCTTCAAGCTTCTCTTGCTCCTCCTTGAGTATGTCGAAAGGGTTTTTGAAAACCCTTAGGCTTCCTTGGGCCTCCTGCGGCCTCTGGGTGATGCCGCTTTGCTCTAGCTGAAAAAGAAGCCCTTTTACCTGAGCAAGGTCTTCACTGATGTGTAGAGATAGTGCTAAACTATCCTTCTCTGGTTGTCGAAGTAGCCTGGTTGTTTCAAGTGCAAGTTCCCTGGCGTCTTGTTGTGTGAAAGTTCTACTGTCAAGTATGACAGTTGTCAAGTTTGTCAGAGAGTCTCTTAGTCCGAAGATCTCTCGTGTGATGTTCTGGCACAGTTCAAGTACTTGTTTAAAGTTTTTTAGGTGAACTCTTGATGACAGGCAAGTCTTGTCATAGATTACAGCAAGATTATGTGCTAGCTGGTTTGTTGTAACTTTAGAAGTTAAAGCAAGGTCAAGGTATTCGAGATTAGAGGTTCGGGAATGCTCATACCATTCCTGAATAGATTTTTCCCATGCGTCAGACATATAAGCTTAATTCATAATCACCAAAACCATCGTAGAGATAAGTTCCAGATTAGGAATAGACTATACTGAGATCACACAGGCGTGCCCTTGGGCTTACAACAGGCCTCCTGCCTCAACTGCCAAGTTAGGGCCTGTTCTTTTTCTCAGATCAGTCATCGCCTAATCCGCATAATATCATAAAGGACGAGAATTCGTAATTGATGAACTCAACCCAAGTCTTAACACGGTAATACAGGACAGGAAATGGCAAGAACGAACCCTTACCTCATACTCTTAGCACCTTGACCTCGAAGGTGTTTACGCTGCCATATCTACAGTGCTACAGTGTACTTGCTACAGTGTACAGTGTACCTGCTACAGTGTACAGTGTTCTGCTACAGTACGCTTACGTAAGCGCACTGTAGCAGAATGACGTAAGCGCTTACGTCATGAGCTCAGCCCGCCCTCTATATAAAGGGGGCGGTAGTCCCATTGTAAGCATGTCAAAAGAGTCTGTAGATTGTCCAGAAGAGCAATAAGAATCTGAGAGTTTTCCATATCTCTTTCTTATTTCTTGTTGTTCTCCACTCAAGAGCGCTGAGCTTCCGCGAGACAATCGCCGGGCGACCGTATAACCGGTGGGAGACACGAATGGTGTCAGAGCTTGTCAAAGATATGGCAGCGTAAACACCTTCGAGGTCAAGGTGCTAAGAGTATGAGGTAAGGGTTCGTTCTTGCCATTTCCTGTCCTGTATTACCGTGTTAAGACTTGGGTTGAGTTCATTGATTACGAATTCTCGTCCTTTATGGTATTATGCAGATTATGCGGATGACTGACTCTGAGAAAAAGAACAGGCCCTAACTTGGCAGTTGAGGCAGGAGGCCTGTTGTAAGCCCAAGGGCACGCCTGTGTGATCTCAGTATAGTCTATTTCTAATCTGGAACTTATCTCTAGGATGGTTTTGGTAATTATGAATTAAGCTTATATGTCTGACGCATGGGAAAAATCTATTCAGGAATGGTATGAGCATTCCCGAACCTCTAATCTCGAATACCTTGACCTTGCTTTAACATCTAAAGTTACAACAAACCAGCTAGCACATAATCTTGCTGTAATCTACGACAAGACTTGCCTGTCATCAAAAGTTCACCTAAAGAACTTTAAACAAGTACTTGAACTGTGCCAGAACATCACACGAGAGGTCTCAGGACTAAGAGACTCTCTGACGAACTTGACAACTGTCATACTTGACAGTAGAACTTTCACAAAACAAGACGCCAGGGAACTTGCACTTGAAACAACCAGGCTACTTCGGCAACCAGAGAAGGATAGTCTAGCACTATCTTACACACCAGTGAAGACCTTGCTCAGGTAAAAAGGCTTCTTTTTCAGCTAGAGCAAAGCGGCATCACCCAGAGGCCGCAGGAGGCCCAAGGAAGCCTAAGGGTTTTCAAAAACCCTTTCGACATACTCAAGGAGGAGCAGGAGAAGCTCGAAGGCGAATGATGTCAAGGCCGAACATCCAGTTGGCCTTGGAACAACCGTCAACATCATCTCCACTCTTCGAAGACCAGATTCGAGGATACAGGAGAACTCACCGACGCCTTCACACCGCCCAGCAAGCAACAAGAAGGGTGGGTCAGTTCCTCATGGGGCGGAGCACCCCACAGCATACCTTGGAACAGCAACTTGATCCACAGGTACAGCTGAAATTGTCGATGCAGGAGAGAGCTGCAATCGTCCCTGCGGAGGTTCTCTACCACTCCCGAAGGGATGATGTACACCATAAGGTGTACACGCACAGATCGGAGGAGTCGATCTTGTGTGTCAACAACAACCAAGTGGACCTTTCCTTCATCCAAGAGGAGAGCTACCACCAGCTGCAAAGAAGCGGAATGCAGTACATACACCTTGGGGTACTGCAGCTTCGAATCCAAACACTACACCGACAGGAGGTCGGAACAATAGCACTGATTGTCTTTCGAGACGGTCGGTGGGCAGGAGACAAGGCCATATTGGCCACAATGGAGGTCGATCTGGCTAAGGGCAGCCAGTTAGTTTATGTCATACCAGACATAATGCTAACTATTGGAGATTTTTACAGAAATCTCCAAGTCTCTATCCTGACCAAAGGATATGAAAACTGGCAGAATGGAGAATCCAATCTGCTCATCACCAGGGGACTGGTCGGACGGCTGTCGAATACTCCAAACGTAGGCTTCGCCTACGAAATTCAAGGGGTCGTGGACTACTTGGCAAGCCACGGCGTACATGCCCTCCCAGGACACAGGTACTCTGCCGGAACACTACAGGGACGAAGCTAGGTTGTGCGACCAACCCAAGTGCTTACCCCAACACAACCTGAAGAGGTGACCAGCAGGAGCCTCCTTGACGGGAGTATCTCCCTCCGATTCGGAGGATACAAGCCAGTGGAAACACACAGGAGGTCGTGTTACCTCCAACGAGATGAGGAAGTCCAGAGCGACGAGGAGGAGCTCAAAGCCACTCATATACTCGCCGTCCTAATAGATGAAGCAGCACAAGATGAGGAGAGCGATGATGAAAGTTATTTTCATCGACTTCTGAACCAGGACTTTCTAGAAGGAGACCTGGACTACCCGTCCCCAGCAACAAAGTGGGACGTATACCCTGATGACGAGGAAGTGTACGACAACCTCTTCCAGCATGAGGAAGGTAACACCTGCACTATTCCCATAATTAATATCATAGCTGCAGGATGTGAAGCTGAGCCGGAGATGGAATACCCGGTACTAAAAAAATTAACTGAGCAATTGTACGCAAGTACAATAACTTCGGCGGCATCTCCACACCGTCCATACATGCCACCAGAAGATGCTGCAATGGGTCCTCCGGGCTACCCGCCAGCTACAAACACTGTCCCGTCAACGTCCCGGATGACACCCACATTTGAGCAGCGAAGCCAAGGAAGGTTCCAGAGAGGCTTCAACAATGAAATGTGGACCCTGCCTTCTGCTCAGCAGAATAGTGGGGCTATGTTCGTGATTCCCGAGCAGCTCGGCCTCTTTGATGAGGCATTTTCCAGATGGGAGGCCATTACAAGGAACCACATTGCGGGCATAGGATTCACGGACACGAGGGACAAGATCGAGTACATCGAGAACCTGCTAGGAGAGGCTGAAAGACTCGTCTGGGTGCAATGGCGCATGCAGTACGGGAATGAGTATCAAGCCACTATTGCTGCAGGAGAAGGAAGAGCTGGCACTCAAAATATCCTCTCCCAAATGAGAAGGGTATTTTCATTAGAAGATCCAACGCAAGGGTCAACCCTTGCCCAAAACGAAGCTTACCGGGATCTGGAACGTCTTTCATGTGAAAATATAAAAGATATACTGCTTTACATGAATGACTATCTCAGGCTCGCAACGAAGACAGGCAGACTCTTCATCAGCACGGAACTATCCGAAAAATTCTGGATGAAGATGCCAGGAGAACTAGGCCGAAGAATGAAGACGGCCTTTGATCAACAGTACCCAGGAGCCAACATAGGTGTGATCCCGAGGATTCTCTTCGCCTATAAATTTCTCGAGGAGGAATGCAAGGATGCTGCATTCAAAAGGTCCCTCAAGGACCTTTCTTTTTGCGGTAAGATCCCGATCCCAGATTACTACACCAAGGAGAAGAAGTACGGGGTCAGAAAGGCGAAGACATACAAAGGGAAACCGCACGACACTCATGTGCGGATAGAAAGGAGGAAGCACTTGATACGCAACAGACAGTGCAAGTGCTACCTCTGCGGAAATGAAGGGCACTTTGCAAGAGAATGCCCGAATGACAGGAGGAACGTGAAGAGAGTTGCCATCTTTGAGCAGCTCAACATTCCCGAAGATTATGAACTAATCTCCGTAAAAGAAGGGGAGGAACAAAGTGATGCCATTTTCAGCATCTCTGAAGGAGAGGACACTCAAAGCCTTCACTACTCTCTCAGCCCCCTTCTACACGAGGAAGCCATCTATGCCCTCGGCGAGATAGGAGAATGGGATACCTTAGGGGAACCCAGTGGCAGGTTTGACTACTATGTACGCTATTCCCCACCTCCATCTTTTTACTACGACTTTCCTGTAGTACCAACCGGATGGGGTGATGATGAGGAGGAACCTGCTACCACCAGTTCCCCAATACAGCCGCAGCAAGGAGAAGCTGCTTCTGCCTTGAACGAAGATGAAGTTGAACATCGCCCTCTGCCACAAGAGGAGGAGGGGTGTTCGTATTACCGACACCAGACCATAGAGGCACACTGCCTCAATTGCAGATTTACAGCCTGCAACCTGTGCGGGCCACACTATGATAAAACGGAGGAGCCAACTACATCAGCCTCGCTTGAACCATGTCCTTCGCAAAAGCTGCTGCAAGAGCAGCAACACTACATAACATGGTGTGAAAGGAGATCAAGAAGCTGCAAAGGAAGGTAGCATACTACAAGCAACAGGCTCGGGAGCTCAACAAAAGCCGGCAGGAAGATGCTTCACCACCATCTGAGAACAACTACATCTCCTCGGTTGCTTTGGTCGAACCCTGCCAGTACCAACCTCGGCAACGACGAACACGCCGACAGCATCACAGCTCTCGCCGCCACTGCGTAACACTACCATCTATCTCAGATGCCACAGGCGACACCATAGCTACACCAGCAAACGTTATCCCCACAAGCCCGGCTCCACGCACAGTGATGCCAGCAAACCAGTGGAGGCGACGTCTCCAAGCGACCCAGTCCAACAGCCCAGCAAGTCCAAAAGGAAAAGGCCCTAGTACCAGTAGCAAGTAAGCTGCCACGACTAGCAAGCGGAGCGTGGTGGGAAGGTGTGAAGAGAATAAATCACTGTAGCAACACTGTAGCCGTACAGACAGCTGTCACTGTAGCTGACAGACAGCTGTCACTATAACTACTGTAGTCATACAGACAGCTGTCACTGTAGGACAGCTGTCACTGTAGTAGTCTGTACTCTAGTATAGGGTTACTGTGCATAGGACGGTGATCACTGTACGTAGGGGTGGTGCGCACTGTACACTGTAGCAGAACACTGTACACTGTAGCAGGTACACTGTAGCAAGTACACTGTAGCACTGTAGCGCACTGTAGCAGAATGACGTAAGCGCTTACGTCATGAGCTCAGCCCGTCCTCTATATAAAGGGGGCGGTAGTCCCATTGTAAGCAGGTCCAGAAACAAGTTTATATGTCCAAAGAGTCTGTAGATTGTCCAGAAGAGCAATAAGAATCTGAGAGTTTTCCATATCTCTTTCTTATTTCTTGTTGTTCTCCACTCGAAATCCGCAAAAGAGCGCCGAGCATCCGCAGATTTTCGCCGGGAGTCCCGTAGAGACGGCGAAAACACTCATGGTATCAGAGCTTGTCAAAGATATGGCAGCGTAAACACCTTCGAGGTCAAGGTGCTAAGAGTATGAGGTAAGGGTTCGTTCTTGCCATTTCCTGTCCTGTATTACCGTGTTAAGACTAGGGTTGAGTTCATCAATTACGAATTCTCGTCCTTTATGGTATTATGCGGATTAGGCGGTGACTGATCTGAGAAAAAGAACAGGCCCTAACTTGGCAGTTGAGGCAGGAGGCCTGTTGTAAGCCCAAGGGCACGCCTGTGTGATCTCAGTATAGTCTATTCCTAATCTGGAACTTATCTCTACGATGGTTTTGGTAATTATGAATTAAGCTTATATGTCTGACGCATGGGAAAAATCTATTCAGGAATGGTATGAGCGTTCCCGAACCTCTAATCTCGAATACCTTGACCTTGCTTTAACTTCTAAAGTTACAACAAACCAGCTAGCACATAATCTTACTGTAATCTATGACAAGACTTGCCTGTCATCAAAAGTTCACCTAAAGAACTTTAAACAAGTACTTGAACTGTGCCAGAACATCACACGAGAGATCTCGGGACTAAGAGACTCTCTGACGAACTTGACAACTGTCATACTTGACAGTAGAACTTTCACACAACAAGACGCCAGGGAACTTGCACTTGAAACAACCAGGCTACTTCGACAACCAGAGAAGGATAGTCTAGCACTATCTCTACACATCAGTGAAGACCTTGCTCAGGTAAAAAGGCTTCTTTTTCAGCTAGAGCAAAGCGGCATCACCCAGAGGCCGCAGGAGGCCCAAGGAAGCCTAAGGGTTTTCAAAAACCCTTTCGACATACTCAAGGAGGAGCAGGAGAAGCTTGAAGGCGAATGACGTCAAGGCCGAACATCCAGTTGGCCTTGGAACAACCGTCAACATCGTCTCCACTCTTCGAAGACCAGATTCGAGGATACAGGAGAACTCATCGGAGCCTTCACACTGCCCAGCAAGCAACAAGAAGGGTGGGCCAGTTCCTCATGGGACGGAGCACCCCACAGCATACCTTGGAGCAGCAACTTGCTCCTCAGGAGGAGAGCCACTACCAACACGAGGAGGAGGAGAGCGATGATGAAAGTTATTTTCATCGACTTCTGAACCAGGAATTCGTAGCAGGAGACCTGGACTATCAAATAAAATGGGACGAATACCCAGACAACGAAGAGGAAGAACCTGCTGAGTCCACCAGTTCCCCAGGCCAGCTCCCGCAGGAGGAAGCCACTTACGTATTGGGTGAAATTGAAGGTGGATATCACCCTCAGGTATCGTTACCTGCCTCCCAGGAAAACTGTATGCACTCTTGGCAGCATAACAGTTTTGTGCAACCACAAGAAGAGACGTGCTTGTGTTGCCGACGCCAGACCATGGAAAGGGCAAGAATACACTGCCCCAATTGCAAAGTTACAGCCTGCAATTTGTGCGGGCCGTACTATTTCAAGACGGAGGTTCCGGTTACACCAGCCCCGCCTGAACCATTTCCTTCCCAAAAGCTGCTACAGGAGCAGCAACACTACGTCACATGGTGTGAAGGGGAGATTGAGCGGCTACAAAAGGAGGTAGCATACTACAAGCAAAAGGCTCAGGAGCTAGAACTGGAAAAGAACTTACGAGAAGAATATGAAGAACTTGGCGAGAAAGCTGAAAAGCATGGCAAAAGAATGGAGGCCGAAGAAGGAGAAGAGTACACGAGCGTCTTGCTCCAAGAAACTGTCTACAAGGCAGCAACAGAAGGGTCAGCCCAACCAGCATCAGGACCGAAGCTGGTAAAAAACATGCTTTATAACATGCTTGTGGAATTGGAATTGCCTAACATCCCCAGGATTCGGGTAAGGGCGATACTAGACACTGGAGCCACAACGTGTTGTATAGATGAAGCGTCAGTACCACCAGAGGCATTGGAAGCGAACAGCTTCATTGTGCACTTTAGTGGAATAAACTCAAAGCAAACTGCTAGCAAGAAGCTGAAAGGAGGAAAAATGCATATTGGGGATAATAGCTTCAAAATCCCCTACACATATAGCTTCAAGATGGAGTTAGGTGATGGCATCCAGATGATCATTGGATGCAACTTCATCAAGGCCATGCAAGGAGGGGTCAGGATTGAAGGTAACATTGTTACCTTTTACAAAAACTTAACTGTTATCAGCACCTCCCCTACAGCATCGGTGGCAGCCGCAGTCGAGGAGCTGGAATTGGAGGAAGACGAGTACATTGACATCCAGCAGTCAGTGTACTACAACGTCGGTATCAGCAGGGAATCCTTCCTGCGTAAATTCCAGCCTATAATCACAAGGCTCAAAGAAGCGGGATTCATTGGGGAAGACCCGCTCAAGCATTGGGCAAAAAATAATGTAATCTGCCATCTGGATATAAAAAATCCAGATTTTATCATAGAAGACAGGCCACTGAAGCGCGTCACGCCGCAGCTACAAGACACATTCAAGCGGCATATAGAAGCCCTGCTCAGCATAGGGGTCATCAGGCCGAGTAAAAGCCGACATAGAACAACAGCCTTCATAGTCAACTCTGGCACAACAGTTGACCCAGACACCGGGAAGGAGGAGAAGGGCAAGGAGAGACTGGTCTTCAACTACAAACGCCTCAACGACCTTACAAATAAAGACCAGTACAGCCTTCCGGGGATAAATACAATCCTAAGGAGGGTAAGCCACAGTAAAGTTTATTCTAAATTTGATTTAAAAAGTGGCTTTCATCAGGTGGCCATGCACCCGGACTCAATAGAGTGGACCGCCTTCTGGGTCCCAACGGGACTATACGAATGGCTAGTCATGCCATTCGGATTAAAGAATGCTCCCTCCATTTTCCAAAGGAAAATGGACTCCTGCTTTCAAGGGACGGAAGACTTCATCGCCGTTTACATTGACGACATCCTGGTCTTCTCCCAGACAGAGGAAGAGCATGCAAAGCATCTCAACATTATGTTGAGCATTTGTGAAGAACATGGGCTTGTTCTAAGCCCTACCAAGATGAAGATCGCAGTAGCCGAGGTAGAATTCCTTGGCGCAATTATCGGTAATCAGAAGATTAAGCTGCAACCACACATCATCAAAAGGATTACCGAAGTGCAAAATAAGTCATTAATGACTCTAAAGGGGCTTCGCTCCTGGCTTGGAATCCTAAACTATGCCAAGAACTATATCCCAAATCTAGGCAAGCTACTCAGCCCACTGTACGCCAAAACCAGCCCAACTGGAGAAAGACGAATGAACCAACAGGACTGGGCCTTGGTCGAGCAGATCAAACAGCTGGTACAGCAATTGCCTGATCTCGAAGTACCCCCTACAGAAAGCTACCTCATCCTGGAGACTGACGGATGCATGGAAGGATGGGGAGGCATATGTAAATGGAAGCCGTACAAGCACGACCCAAAGACCACTGAGCGCGTATGCGCCTACGCCAGTGGAAAATTCAATCCGCTCAAGTCCACCATAGACGCGGAGATATATGCTGTCATGCACTCCCTCGAAGCCCTAAAAATCTACTACTTGGATAAGAAGGAGCTCACTATCAGGACAGACTGTCAGGCAATCATCAGCTTCTTCAACAAGTCTCCCAATCACAAGCCATCTAGAGTCCGGTGGATTGCTTTCACGGACTATATAACAGGGATCGGCATCCCAGTGCACTTCGAGCATATCGACGGCAAGGACAATCAGCTAGCTGATGCCTTGTCCCGTTTATTATCTTCTCTAATATGTGCAGGATGGCCGGACGAAAAAGACAGCGACGCACTAGGACTTACGGCACTGGCATTTCAGGAGGTTCAAGCAGCACCAACGGAGCAGGCGCAGCAACAATTGACAAAGATGATACTCCACCTGCAGGAATCTCTAAACAAAGTGACCAACTCAAACCCACAACAGCAGCTGCAGCAATCATGGCGTTACAAGAACTTTGCGCCCTACACACAATCAAGATGCAGGAGTGCAGGAGACTAAGCACTCAGGACCAGTTCTGGGCAACATGGTTCCCTGCCATCGAACGCATCAACCAGCAGCTGCAGAAGGCTACCCAATCAGTCCAAGATGCTATCTCCCGCACCAGCAACCTTCCTCTATCCATACACCTGCGGAAGCGCGGTGGGGGAAAAGGCCCTAGTACCAGTAGCAAGTAGCCGCCACGACTAGCAAGCGGAGCGTGGTGGGAAGGTGTGAAGAGAATAAATCACTGTAGCAACACTGTAGCCGTACAGACAGCTGTCACTGCTGTGTCACTATAACTACTGTAGTCGTACAGACAGCTGTCACTGTAGTAGTCTGTACTCTAGTATAGGGTTACTGTGCATAGGACGGTGACCACTGTACGTAGGGGCGGTGCGCACTGTAGGCTTTCTCTTCCAATTCTCCCCCTTTTCTTCTTCCTTGCATCCTTCACTCTCAACCAAATTGCCCTTCTTTTTCTCAACCTCAAGGCCAAATCTGGTCCGCCATGGTGGCAATCACGGTAGTGGATGATGGCGATGGTGGGAGCAGTAAGCAGCACAAGCTCACAATGGTGGTGTGGCAAATATGACGAGAACCAAGCTAGTGATGAGGTGGTGCAAGACTCCCGGGAGCCACGATCACGGGTGAGAAACAAGGCCAAGCAGCTTTAGTTGGATTAGGGTGGTAGTGGCACAGTGGAGGTGAGGCTGAGCGAGCCTTCTCCAAGTCCACGGCTAGATCTGGCCGCAGGAGAGGCAGCAGGCAAGCGAGGCGGAGATGGAGCTCGGGCAGATTAGCATGGATAGGCAGCTGGTCGCATGTTGGAGGCATGCCCATCGCAAATAGGTTGAGGGCCAGACAGCAAAAGGTGAGGAGGTTACCGCCGATGATGGAGCAGAGTACGAAGCCCACATGCAGATGGGCTTTCAGTGGTTTAGGCCATAGGAGGGCTTCAGAGAAGACAAAGGCAAGGCCTACACAAGGAGCAAGTCGTGGAGGCGATGGGCACGAGTGAGGAAGTGCATGTCATGCTCGAGCCAATTCTAGAGCTAGGCATCGCCGCTAGGAAAGTTCTTGTGACTTCTCCGGTGTGAGAGGGGGCAGCAGTGGGAATGAAGCAATGAAACCTCCTGAAAGCCATATAGAGAAGAAAGAAAAAAGAAAAAAACAAAAGCTACCAACTTACTCTTCTTCTTTTCAAATTCTCAAGTTTTCTTCTTAGCCTCCCAACCAAAATTTTCTTCTCCCATTTTTGGTTGCTTCTCATCTCTCTTTTTTTTTTGGTCAATAGGTTTATATAGAATTTGAAGAGATAGAGTTAGTCAAGAATAAATCTCCTTCAAATTTAGATCAAGGATCTTATCTATTTGTTCTAGATGAGTTTTGTTTGGATTAGATAGTTATGGATGTGTTTGTTTGAAATTGGAGTAGCCTGTAGATGAATATGGATAAGTTTATTTAATGTAGATGATAAAATCTGAAGGTTATATAATCCCGAATACTGAACTTATATATGACTTATTTACAAATTTTTTTAAAAATTTAGACTAAATTATAATTTTATAGTTTTCAGGGGGTTTTTTATAAAATGGACTTGTTTATAAAGTTTTAAAACATCAAGGGTCATTTTGAATAAAATGTAGACTTATTAGTAAATAAAAATTTTCAAGATACTTATTTGTAAAAGTTAAAATACCAGGGGATTAGTTACAAATATAAAATTTTGAAGAGGTTTATTTATAAATATAAATTTTCATAAATATTGAATTATAATTATCAATCTTTTGAAGAGTTTATTTGCAAACCCTAAATTTTGTGAACTAATTTATAATTTTAGGATTTTATTGAACTTTTCTGCAAAATTCTTATTCTTAAAACCTATTTGCAAGAAAAATCTGACCGACCCATTTATGAAGATTTATTCAATCCAGAAGCTTATTTATAAAATTTTTATATTTTTGTCATTTTGGCACAAGTTTTAAATGAATTTTGGATCCAATTCTGGTCCAAAAATCTAGCCCAATTAACCCATTTGGATTAGACCTATCTTGAGCCTAAATTTAGACCTGACTAAAATCCACATTTGAGTTATAATTTAGTGGTGTACAAGTCTCAATTTTAATTAGATTCCAATTAAATTTAATTATGAAAAAAATTATCTTAAACAAATTGTCCCCTTTGCAGCCTCTTCTCAAGTTCTAATAAGAGGAGAGAGTATGAACAAACTTCAACTACTTGTCCCTGCATCAATTTTTTAGGGGGTTGACTATATGGATTCAAATTGTCACACGAGAGTAGACTTAGATTGTCATGCAAAAGCAGACTTAGTTTATCACGTGAAAGTAGATTTAAGTTGTCACGTGAAAGTGAACTTGGTTGTTATGTAGAGTGCATTTAAGTTGCCACATGAAAGTGGACTTTGTTCGCTATGTGAAATAGACTTGATTGTCGCATGGAAGTGGACTTAATTTTTCATGAGAAGTGGACTTAGATTACCACGTGAAAGTGGACCTAGGTTGTCACATGAAAGTGGACTTAGTTTGCCACATAGAAATAGACTAATTTGCCACTTCAAAGTGTACTTATGTTAAAGAGGACTTAGTTCACCATGTAGATACTAGCTTAATCATCATGTAACATAGACTTGATTTGCCACATGAGAGTGGAGCTAATGTGCTATATAAGTCCGGGCTTAGTAGCCCCGCAAGATGAATGGAGTTTTGTGTCCATGTTTTCCCTCAAAAAATATGGAGTACATGTTTGATCAAGCATCCCCTATTAAGAAAGTTAAATGTTCTGTCATAGACAAAATATAGATACTTTTGATTATTATTGTTGTTGCTCCCAGGGCTTAGGTATAGTACCTTTTGAGGAATCGACCGTTGATTGGTGACATAGATCTTTTTTCTTTATCATCGATCAGTTGATAGAATTCCTTTCAAATATCCTCTTAATGATATAAGGGTCTTCTCAATTAGGTTCAAACTTATCTTTCTTATTTTAGCTTAAAATTATGAGTCTTCTCAAGACTAATATCATTTCTCCCTTCTAGAATAACCTAAGTTGAGTCATCTTGTTGTAGGCCCTAGCCATTTGTGCCTGATATATTTTCAAATTTTATTGTGCCATGAACCTTGTCTTGTCCAAAGGGTCTAGCTTGTCAAGGTGAAGATGAACATTATTTTCTCTTGTGATTTCTTCTTGCAAGGAAATATTTAGAGAGGGGATTTGCATCTCTAGTGGCAAAACTACCTCGGTCCTGAACACCAATGCATATGGCATTGATTGGGTAAGAGTTTGATATATGGTGCAATATGCTCATAGTACCTTAGCAAGCTTTTGGTGCTAGCCCTTCTTGTTTCTAGAAATAACTTTCTTCAAGATCTTGGAGAGGGTGTTATTGAATACCTCAATAAGTCCGTTGGCTCTCACATCGTAGATAGATTAATATCTCTAATTTATCTTGTAATGATGTGCGAATTGTCCTATATTGAAGCTTCTGAAGGATCATTATAAAAAATGATCCTTCAAAAGACTCCAAATTGATATGAAATATTTTCTTGAAAGAAGAAAATAATAGCATCCACTTTTACCTCTTTCAATAGAAATGCTTTAGCCCATAGAGAAAAATAATTTGTTACTGCTAGTATGAAGTGATGGCCTCTAGAAGAAGATGGTTCGATTAAGCCAATGACGTCTATATCACATACCTCGAATGGCCATGAGACACTATTGGATGTAGAGGATTTGAGTATTGATGGATGAAGTCACCATGAATTTGGTACAAGTGATATTTTCTCATGTATTCAATGTAATCTCCCACCATCGTGGACCAATAGTAGCCCATATGCATGATATGTATTCATTATTTTTGGGCATGATTGATGAGTCCCACAAACCCCAGAATGCACATCATACATAATTTTTTTGGCCTCTTTGTCTAAGAGACACCAAAAGTAGCTGGTCGAAGGACCTTTTATAAAAAGTATCATTGATAAGCAGAAAGCGTGCAGCTCTCTTTTTGAGTTATGCCCATCTGGATTTATCTTCTAAGAGTTCTCCACTTTTTAGGTAGTTGGTAAATGGTGTTCTCCAATTTATTGCTTTTTCTATTAATTTAGATTTAGTCTTCTTATGCTTAATGCTAAAGACTAAGTTCATCACTTGTCTACTACGTATTGTAATTATAATTTTTTCTTAATCAAGGTTAGCGAGTGCCTCGGCTAATTTAGCTAAGGAGTCAGCTTCTACATTGATGGACTAAGGAACCTTAGTTATTTGAACATATGGGATTTACCTTATAAGCTCTTGAGCCTTTTCATGGTATTTTAAATGTTCAGATTTGTAGACTTTATATTTACCTTGGACTTAGCTGATAACCAGTTGTAAATCATTGAAAATATATAGATGTAATATTTTTATATTGAGGATCATTTTTAGTCCTATAATTAGGGTCTCATATTTAGCTTTATTGTTTATTCATGATTTTAAGAGGGAATAGGAGTATAATAAAATGCCTTGTTTAGAGTGACATAAATGAGTCCAATAGCAACTTTGATTTACGAAAGCTTTGGTCTGATCCCTAGTTTGATGGATGATACTCCATCAAAGTATAGCTTCCAGTATGATTTTCCTTCTTCAATTAAAAGGATTTCTTCATCAGGGAGCTCACAACTTAGAGGAGAATCATCTGCTACTAAATGAGTTATGAGAAAATTGGTGAGGGCTTGCCCTTTAATTGCCTTTTGGGGAGTAAACTTGATATCATATTTCATGAGGATTAAAGCCCATTTTGCCAGCCTCCCAATGAGTACAGGGTTGGTTATCAGGTACTTTATGGGATTAGTCTTTGATATTAAAATAAGTTGATAAGAAAGTAAATAATACCTTAGCTTCTTGACTGTGAATATAAACACCAGACAATGCTTCTCAATGGGGGAGTAGTTATTTTTTGCCCCTACTAGCATTCTACTCAGATAGTAGAGTGTATTTACCTTCTTCATTATTCTAGGCAAGAAGTGCCCTACGAATCCTTCCATTACTGCCATATAAAGGATAAGGGATTTATCAAGTAAAGGTACTGTCTGGACTGGTGGCTTTGGGAGATACTGCTTAATCTCTTTAAAGGCCTGTTGATAATCTTGATCCCAAATGAATGGAGTATCCTTCTTCATCAACCTAGAAAAAAGCTTATATTTTCTAGAGAAGTTTAAAATGAATCTTTTTATATATGTGAGTCGACCTTAAAATGGACTCAATTGCCTTAAATTGCTACGTGGCGGCATATCCAAGATGACTTTAATCTTAGATAGATCAATTTCAATCCCTCAATGTCTAATAACAAAGTTGAGAGATTTTTCCGATAATACCCTGAAAGCACACTTCATAGGATTCATCTTTAAGTTATATTTTCTAATATGGTCAAATACCACTCTTAAGTCATGGACGTACCTATCTTTAGACTTAGTTTTGACCACCAAATCATTCACATAATATTTCACTAACTAATGTATGAGGTCATCAAAAATTTAAGTTATGGGCTTTTGATAAGTGGCACCTAGATTCTTGAGCCTAAAGAGCATCACCTTGTGGCAATAAATACCAATTGGCATCCTGAAGGTCGTATATTTCTCATCATCAGGATGTATCTTGATTTAATTATATCTTGAAAAATCATCCATGAAAGAAAATGTTTCAAAGTCAGTCATGTTATCAATCATGATTTTCATTATTAACAATGAGAAATCATCTTTTGGACATGCCTTATTCAAGTACCTGTAGTCTATACAAATATGAATTTGGTTGTTCTTTTTCTTGACTGGCTTGATTTTTACCACCCAATTTGGGTATTTTTCCTCTCTAATGAAGCCTACTTTGATTAGTTTCTTTATTTCTTCTATCACCTTCTGGTCTAAGTCGAGTTTCATCTTCCTAGATACTTGTTTGACAAGTGAAAGCTCAATATTGATGGCAAACTTATGGACTATAACTTCAGGATTCAGTCTAGGCATCTCCTATATCTTCAATGCAAAATAATTAATGTACTTTTAGAGCAATGCTTTGAGCTAGATTTGGCTTTTTTTTGAAAGTTGAGTACTAATGAAAGCCAACTTGGGGTTCTCCTCTAAGCCTAGGTTGATCTCCATCAATTCATCTACTATGGCTTGCCCCCTATCCTCAACTTCTAGCGAAGTTTCTTTTAGTTTGAGGATTATTTTTTCACCAAGTGATTCATCATGTTGAGTGAGGTTTCGCGAAGGTTCGTTTGGAGGCATTTCAGCTGTGCCATGCCCTCTTTCTTTTGGTTCTAATGAAACTCTACTAAGGATGTCAACTTTTTGTGGTGTCTAAAAAGACCTTAGCACACCTGTCAAGGGGTATTGATGTCATTCAATTACCCTGAATATCAGAGAGAGGTTTAATGATAACCATAAGACATATATGGGCATTTGGAGTAATATAGCCTAGTCCTTTGGTGTTCTTATTTTCTCTTCCAAGGATGTAAGCATGTCCTTAGGGTGGATCTCATAGATTTTTGAAGAAATGACTCTCTCTTTATTTATGGACATCGATAGTTAGATTTGTTTATTATCTAATGAAGTTGGCCTGAGAAATATTTAGGCATAACTACCAATTGGTGGTCACCATTATCCACTAGATCTTCAATCCCCAGGATTTCATGTATACTTGGGACATAAGAGATTGCCTTATAAAATGATATTTTCTTTTCTCCTTTGCGTCATGGAGGAATGCTGAAAGTCATTAGTTCTTCCATGATATTGATGTTTAGCTCATCTAATAGCTTAAATAAGTCTTTCAGAATTTTAGTAACAAGAAGAGTATTTTTTTTTTTTTGACCTCTATTATCATTTTTGTCAAAAGTACAACCACCCAAGCAAACTCATGGGCTTATTTATCTGAAGAAGCTAGGTCAGAATCGCTTCCTAGATGATGAGGAGCAAAAATTAGGCTAGCAATCTTTTGCTTTACTTGACTAATAGAAGCAGACCTCCTATCAACATCGGATCTCTAATAGTATTTCATATCATTATAATGCACCTTATGAATATTAAAAGGAAGTACATATCTGTCAATTCAATGTTCTTTACCATCCTCGAAGTTTTTGAAGTATTGGTATAAGATAGATGACACTACTTTATTTTCATGTAGCCATAGCCTCCTTAGTAGTACTTTGTATGATGCATCAATAGCGATCACATAAAACTTGACATTTGTTATCAATTTGCCCACTTTCAGAGGGATAATTATAGCTCCCAAAGCTCTTTGATTGTTATGATTAAACTCTTATATGATTATAATCTCAAACGATAAGTGACATATATCCAAAATTAGAGCTCTTAGAGTTTGGATGGTCATCAAATTGACTAAAGAACCTGGGTCAATTAGGATATGATTGATCTTAATCCCATCACTGTTCCCTGTGACATATAATGGTCTGTTGTGATCCATTCTTCCAGGTAGTAAGTCCTGGCGTGCATACAAGAATTTCTTTATCTTCTCTTTAGCAAAGTATGCTTGGTAATTAGCTAAATTCTATAAGATGTGCACTAGTATATTCCTAAGTTCTTGTGGGATTATCAAGATATCAAATGCACTCAACATGACAGGGGTCTTTTGAATTTCCTTTTCCTTACCATTGGGGATATTCTTATCCCTAAGCATTGGAGCTTGTCTTGGAGGTAGCGCCTTCCCACCTTAGAGTTATATCTGGTTTGCTCTTCTTAGTTAAAATCCGGCATCATGAGACCAATAAAATTTATCTTCAGAATTACTCTTGAGGCTAATCATGCGACAAAAGGTAGTTGAGCCTTACCTCTAGTTAGTAGTTTTCTGAATGTCATTGGACAATGTGACTAACTAATAATCATCCTATTCAACATCAAAATTAGGCACGTGGGGTTTTCTTTTAGAGAGATCTTTAGAGACTCTCTGGATGAATATTTCTACTTCATTTACTGCATAACCTTCTTCAATACTTTATATTTAGGATGTTTCTTCTACGGATATTCAGATTGGCTTGACTCAAGGGCATAATGAGCTTTAGCATTAACTCTTTTGATCCTCTTATAAAATGTCTACTTTTTCCTTTTGTGCTTACTAGTATAGGGCTTTCTGAAGTGGTCATAAAGATACTTTGAGTTGGACATGGAGTCATATTCATTATCTGTGTCTTGTATGCATAATTTCTCTAAAGTTGGCAAAGTGCATCCTTCCGTAGGTTCTACAACTGAGACCTCACCAAACCTAATGAATTGAGCATTTATTACTAGATTACTTGATGGAGGCTGGGATAGCAATAAGAATAAAAATAAAAGAAAAGAAGAACTTGTTAAAAAAATGAGAAAGACTTATCTCACCTTGATTTTTAGTAAAACTCCACTAACACTACAGTAAACTCTCAGCACTACCCATGGTTATCGACAACTCCTCAAAAACGATGGATCCCTATCACTCCTTAGCCAATCTTTAAGCTCACATCCAAGCTAGCCTTCCAACTCACACTCAGTCAGCCTTCTGGCTTACACTTAGTTAGCCTTCAAACTCGCACCTTAGCTAACTTTCGAATTTGCATCCAGCCAACCTTTAAACTTGTCCCTAGCCAATCTCGGGATCGCACTAAAATAGTTTTCGAGCTCACAAACTAAGTCAATCTTCAAATTTACACATTTGAAGTCAGGTTATGAGTCTATCTAAAATTATCATATATAGTTAATGGCCCTCAAATCAAATTGATTAATATGAAGTAACTCAATTACAATAAATGGACAAAAGTCAATTTAGCTCAAGTAGACTTAAATTGGTCAAATAAATAGACTAAAATCCGAATCAAGCCAGACTTCAAAAAATCTAAATTGAGTTAACGTAGACCAAATAAACGTAGATCTATTCCTAATCAATTCAAGTTGGATCAATTCAAAATCAAGTTAAATCAAGAAAAAGCTAAGCTTATTGACCGACGGAAACACTTCAAAATCAAGTTGGGTCAATTCTTATTGGCCGATGAAAATACTTCAAATCACAAAGTAATCACCTATATTTTATTTGCTATGGAAATACTTCAAGGTTAATAGAGTTATCGTCAATGTTTTATTGGCTACTGAAAATATTTCAAATAATGAAATTATCATCAATACTCAAAACTATTGGAAACACTTCAAACTTCTCCTATTCTCTTTCACGTCCCATCAGACAATACCATCAACACTTGTCAAAGACTGAGTCGACTCAGACGCCATGTGATCCAGCACAAGGAGAGCGGGGTAGTAGCATACATCAAAACTTCTTTTTCACTCATTCTATTTTTCTATTTCTTTCATATTTTCTATAATTTCATGTAAAAATTCATTATAGAGTGACGGTATGCCCTAGTTTTAAGCCATGTATCCCTTTCTTAAAATTAATCAGATTTTTTTTTTCTTTTTTGTGTTTTTATTTTATTAGGTAGGTTTTTTACTTTAGGAGGTTCCTGATAATTATCAAAGTAATTAACAATAAGGGCTTGCATCTGTTGGAAGTCAATATTCCCTCAATGCCTGGTGCACTTAAAATTAAAATAAATTTTGATTTGTGATTTGAGATTGCTCCTCAGGGTCTTCTCTATCCTAGATAGTTAATTTCGATCCTACAAATTCTAGCACGCTCAGTAGGGCTTGACTTCTCCTTCAAGTGTAGAAGCCTATTTAATAGGATAGAAACGTTGATAAGATAAAATTATGGTTAAAGACTGATCAATTGTGTTCTCTTTTATAAAAGAAAGAATTAGATGATAATAATAAAAAATACCTTCGCCCTAAGATATACCCTCATCTTGAGAGTATGATTAGTTGTGTATTTACCTCGATCAATATTTGCTAAAGAAGTAGCTGAAGTTCAAATCAAGTTCAAGAGTATCTTTGAGGTCGTCTAATTTAAGAACACACCTAGTACTGCACCAACTGAAGTTACTGGCATGTAAAATCAGCTTTTTTCTCACATTCCATTAAGAGAAAGGAGGCCCAATATCATCATCTTTAATGAGAAGGGCAGTTCGGATGAAAAACTAGAAGTCATACCTCAACTAAAGAGGATGTTAGTCTTTTAGAGGTTAGGATTGAAACAAAGCTTAGTTTTTGACCGTCTTCACCCAACTTCTCATGGGGACAATCAAAAGCAAATTCAGATATAGGCATCGATGAAGAAGATCTCATTCTAGCTGTCGCAAATAAAGAAAAAGCTACTGAAATTTTCAATTGACTTGGGAAACTTACCTCTAAAACGAAGTTGGTCATTACCATTCCTACCTCCAACTTCTTTGCTTCATTAGGCAATTTAGAGAAGGGTAAGAGTAAGTCACAGAGGGCACAATGTTGTATTCAAACTATGGAAAAAGGGTGAATTACTAATCAAAATCACAAGAATCATTGTAAAATTGTAATTTGGCATGGGAACTCACAAAGGGAGACCATCAATACTGTCAGGGTCATTTCTCATCATGACTCTAGGAGAGATTGCGAGCCCGTATCCTAGCTAGCCAAATGCCAAATGAAGGTTTCCTGAGTGAGGTTCACTGATGAATAAATCTAAGAGGAGAGGGACTTTGTCAACTAATTCTTACTACCACGCTAAAGAGAATGTGTGACAACCCACTCTATGAGTAAACTCTTAAATGAGATGACTCAACTAATGAGAGAAGTTAGCCTCAACTTAGAGTCTATACTTGATTCTTAAGACATAGATCATCATATTCTGATAGGCCTTGGTCATAATTGAAAGCTTTAATTAAAAAGTGACCATAGAAGTACTACAAAATAGCTGAGACAACAAAGTAAAGAAAAAGATGAAGCTCAAAAGAAGGTCATGGAGTTAATAGAAATGATATTATAAATGAGTCAGAAGCTTGATGAGTTGAAACGATCTCAACAACCATCCTAGGTAGTAGAGGTGACAGAAGGTGCATCTCCCATAGATGAAATTCATAAAAATATGGGCCCTTCATAAGTGCCTCCTATAGTAAGGAATAATCAATCCTTGATTTTAGAGATCCTTGATAATATAGAACTCTTAGCATACATACAACAATAGATACAATGAATAGTAGCTACACAATTGAAATAAGGAAGTAAGTTGGGTAGAGCAAATGATGCTGACAAACCATATCCTAGCTATTATCACCGAGTGTCATATCCTAAAGTCTATATAGTGTCTACTTTTAAACAGTTCAATGGTATGGGCAATCTTGAATAACATATAGCTCACTTTATAATTTTGTATGGAGATTTAAGTAACAACACCTCATTGTTATTCTGCCAATTTGTAGCAAGTTGATAGGAATAGTATTTGAGTAGTATGCCAGTTTACAATTGGAATCCGTACAAACTTGGGTACAAACAAAAAAGGCTTTTTGAATCAGGTTCAGAGGAGTTAGTGATAAAGTGACCATTGCAAATCTTGTTTAAATATCGAAATGCAACAATAATTCAATTATGGAGTATATTACATGGCAGACAAATCTAAGCATTAAGTGTAAATAACCTGAGTCAATTAAAGACAGTGAATCTAGTCCTTCGCAACATAAAGGGAGAATGGATGATACCTTATCTGAGCACCTCTTCTATCCATACTTTCCAAGACCTCATCATGTAAGTCAAGAAGCTAAAAAGGATTGATTCACTGATCTTATCTAGTTCACAAAGTTTCAAGTTGAAAAAAAGATAAGGTAAAGTGTAGAGATGCTTTCAAAAATGTGAGGGCTGCATTCACAGTAACAGAGAAAAAGAAACCTTCAAAATCCATCATGAACATGAGTAATCCTCAGAGGCCACCAATTTTTGGAGAAGATGGAGAAGTGGAATAATCCAATGATCTCTAACAAAGACTTAGAAAGAAGTACTCTTTCAAAAGAGAAAGTGTAAGTAAAATCTTCCAAGATACCCTGAAGTTTGGTCTTCAATTGCCAGAATCCAAGAGGCCAGGTGAGGCTAACAAAACAGAGTATCCAAACTATTGTTCTTACCATAGAGTCTTGGGGTATACCATTGAAGACTACTATGTGTTCAAAGACCGAGTTGAGAAGCAATACCGAGAAGGCAAACTAACACTCTCAAAGACAACCCTACTTGAAATGCCCATAAAACACATCAATCATATTACTGTATTCGAGGACCATGAACCACTTATGAAATCCTCTTTGGAGAAGAAGCATAAAAAAAGAGAAAGAATAGAAGCAAGAAGAAGAAGTTGATTCGGCCAGATGAATATCATGTCAAGAAATTAGCTATCCAAGAATACATCGATGTTTTGGATGAATATATTCAGGGAGAAAAAAGCCAAATAACTCTTGAAGAATTCTTCCCTAACAAACTCAAAATTTTACTAGAAAACCCTAATGCGAGAAATGAATAAAGTGAACTTTTGGTGGTAACATGCTCTACCATATTTATGGTTGGAGGTTTGCAACCAAGCTGATCTCCACCCTATCACTTCAATAATGAGAAAATTTAGGATGCAATGCAAGAATAAGTAAATAGACTCACTGGGGATATTTTTGATGAAATGAGGGATCCCACATGTCATCTTGAGAGCTGCTCTTGAGATGATTATCTTAGGGAGTGTTTTGCCCATGAGTACGATTATGGCATGCTCAAACTATAACTATATACTATGAAAGAGCTAGCTATGACTAACACGAGGTTTGTTAGGGGGCAAATACAAATATTGAACAAACACATGCATGCTATGACTGACCATATGAAAAGTGTGACAAATATAACCACCATGCTCTGTGAGAAAGTCGAGAGGATGGAGAAGATACTAGAAAAAAAAGATAAACCCACGCAAAAGACCTCATAGGGATGGTAAAAAATCACTTACCGATTCTCAAGGTGAGGACGACCATTTGTGCCACTTACTCTAGAGATGGATCAATACAGGTAGACACTATCGAAGAGAGTTATCTAAGTTTATGATCTCTTATTATATAGTGACTCATACATCTAAGGTGAATAGGGATCCGTCGTTTTTGAGGAGTTGTCGATAACCGTGGGTAGTGCTGAGAGTTTACTGCAGTGTTAGTGAAGTTTTACTAAAAATCAAGGTGAGATAAGTCTCTCTCATTTTTTTTAACAAGTTCTTCTTTTCTTTTATTTTTATTCTTATGTTTACCAAATTTTTTCTTCTTTTTTTGCACAAATTTTTTTTTATTTTTTCCCTCTATTTCTTTTTCTTTCTCACCCCAAACCTTTCTTCCCTATTTTTGACCGAAATTTTTCTTTTCTTTTTTTTGGGCCAACAAGGTTTTTTTTAATATTTTTTTTATCCTACTTTATCTTCTTCTTCATCTAATACAGCTTTCCCATCCAATTCCCCGTCTTCTCTTCTTCCTTGCATCCTTCACTCTCAACTGAACCAACCCTCTTCTTCACAACCTCAAGGCTGGATCCGGCCCTCCATAGTGGTGAGGATGGTGGTGGACGACGACGGTGGTGGGAGGGATAAGCGGCACAAGCTCACGCTGGTGATGTGGCAGATGCGATGAGAACCGAGCTGGTAACGAGGCGGTTCAGGACTCCAGGGAGCCATGGCGACGGGTGAGAAACAAGGCCAAGCAGCTTCGGTCGGATTGGAGTGGCAGTGGCATAGTGGAGGCGAGGCTGGGTGAGTCTTCTCCAAGTTCACAGCCGGATCTGGCTGGATTTTGGCGGATTCGACTGCAGGAGGGGTGACGGGCGAGTTAGGCGGAGGCGGAGCTCGAGCAGATTAGCATGGCTAGGTAGTCGTAGGTTGGAGGCGAGCCCATCCCGAGGAGGTTGCGGCGAGAGAGCAAAAAGGCCGAGGAGGTTGCCGTCGGGGATGGAGCAGGGTACGGAGCCAGCATGCAGATGGGCTTTTAGGGTTCAGGCCGCTGGAGGGCTTGAGAGAAGATGAAGGAAGGGCCTGCACAAGGAGCAAGTCGTGGATGCGATGGGCACGTGTGAGGAAGCGCATGTCGCGCTTGAGCCAATTCCAGAGCTAGGCATCACCGCCGGGAGGGGAAGTTCTTGTGATATCTCCGGTGTGAGAGGGAGTAGCAGCGGGGCATGAAGCAATGAAACCTCCTCAAAGCCATACAGAGAAAAATAAGAGAAGAAAAAAAAAAAAACTTACAACCTTTCTGTTCTTCTTTTTGGACTAATTTAGAATTAGAATTATTTTTTAAAATTATTTTTTTATTATAAAATTAATATTTTTTAATTTATATAGTTATTAAATTAAAACATTATAAAAAATTAAATAATTTTTTAAACGTTAAATTATTATAATGTTAATTTTGATAAAAAAATATTAGTTTATAAAAGTAATTCATTAATCTTGATCCTGATTCTGATTCTGATCCTGATTTCGAATCAAACAATGTCTTCAGGTTCTCAAGTTCTCTTCTTGGACTCTCGACCTAACTCTTCTTTTTCTTTTTTAGTTGTTCCTAATCTCCTATCCTTTTTTCCAGGTCAATAGATTTATTTATGATTTGAAGAGATAGAGTTGACCTAGAACAAATCTCCTTCAAATTTAGACCAAAAATCTTATTTATTTGTTTTAGATGAGTTCTATTTGAATTAGATAGTAGTAGATGTGTTTGTTTGAAATTAGTTGTAGATCAACATAGATAAGTTTATTTGATGTAGACGATGAAATTTGTAAGTTGTACTCATCCTGGATACTAAAATCATAGAAAGGTTATTTACAAATTTTTTGAGAAATTAAATTAAATTGACAAGATCGAAGTGTTTATTTTACCACTAGTACTATGTATTGTGTTATTATTGTTATTTACTTTCATTGATGGGCTTATGCTTAATGAATGGCTTGTTATGTTCTTTGTAGGGTGGTTGTAGAACTGGAATGGCTAAAATTACAAATGCATATGATCTGCCAGCTAGGTAGGTGGCTGGTTTGCATGTGCTTGTCAGTTAAATGTGACACTAGAAAAGTTGGAACAGATTGTTTTCTTCAGCATATCTTCTCCATATCAAGAGTGTGGTCATGTTAGTCTTCAGTCTTCATGTTATCTCAACACCATAGGATTGTAAGATCATTTTGCTGTTGGCTCATAGCTCAAAACAAAAAAATAATAATAATAAAACTAAATAATTCATTTTGCTTTAGGCTCCACTTAATCATCCAATATTTTACTCTTTACTGTGCTGACTTCATGTTTTTTCTTGGAGATGTGTGAATAATGAATGTAAAATGTTATATGTTCTAAGGAGGGCTGAAATATCATTTGCTAATGAATTTTCTGTTCAGGATTACCTGTTCAAGTGAAACATTTTCAACTTAACCTCTACAAAGTATAAACTTTTCTTGTGGGTTCTTGTGGTAACCTTGGAAAGATTCCTTGGTGTGATTGTGCAGAAAGGTTATTCACAACATTGGTCCCAAATATGCAGTCAAATATCACACTGCTGCAGAAAATGCTCTAAGTCACTGCTACAGGTCTTGCTTAGAACTTCTCATTGAGAATGGACTTCAGAGGTTGGGGAAACTAATTTCTGCAAATTGATCTGATTTGATTCCCTGAAAGTGTTTCTGAAGTTTTTATACTAATAGTATTGTGAAATCATTGATACAGCATTGCCACAGGCTGCATATATATGGAGGCAAAAAACTATCCCCATGAACCAGCTGCACATGTGGCAATAAGTGAGTGCTTTTCGGCTTGTGGTCTACCTCTTCACTGTTGTAATTGTGTGATTCACCATGGTCATGGGATCATATCATATGTTAACCTTTAAAGGTCTTGAATAACTCTTTAGTGTCTGTGTGTTTCTATCTTCTTCCTTGCCACACACTCTTAAAGTGTAAATTTGGTTGGAGTTGTTTAGGGACTGTGAGAAGGTTTCTGGAGAAGCAGAAAGACAAGATCATTGCTGTTGTTTTCTGTACAGCCACATCATCTGACACAGAGATATATAAGAGGTATTTTCTTCTAAACTTGTTCTGCATGTGATGGGCATTTTGACATATGGAGAAATAAAATGACGGAAATGGACTCTATATATTATGGTTTATTTTGCATCTTGTTGAAGTGGCATGTCATGCATTCCTTGGTAGGCTATTGATTTGCTTATTTCCTATTTGTCTGCTGCTGATGTATGTTATCTTTGCAGATTGCTTCCCCTGTACTTTCCTAGGGACAAGTATGAAGAAGAGGTTGCAATATCAAAACTTCCAGCAGATGTAGGTGATGAGAATGGTGAAACAACTATAGATGAAAGGAAAATCAGGATCAAACCTTTACCTGCAGTTTCAGCAAATGCTCCAAAACCTTCCCCTGCCAAAGTGGATTCCCTTCTCAGTGATGTAGGGATGTCACATCACCAGTAAGTGAATGGTTTCAATTGGTGGTTGTCTTTCCATATTGTTATATTTTCCGATGTCTCTTTTTCTTTGACAACTATATTTGAGACCTGAACCGAATTACCTGAAATCCAGGATCAATAAATTGTGATTAGTTCTATAGTTAGTGGGAGCTAGGTCCATAATGATTGTCCTCTTCCAAGTTAATTGTTCCATTAATTAATTTCAAGTCCAAATTCCAACCTTTGACTTGCTGTCTCCTAGAACTCTGGATGGTGATTTTACAATACCCTTGATTGCCAAAATTGTTCATAAGATGACTGTAATTTCAAAAACTAGTTATATGATTTCCTCCAGTTTTATGATGCCTTGTATCTTGATTTTATTTGACTTCTATCCAAGTTGATGCTGTTGATGCTAAGATTATTTTCATTTGAATGTAATTTTCCAAGGCTTTGAGCTTTCAAATATTGGACTATAACCTCCTCAGATGGAGGTTTCTTATTATTGAGCTTTGCAGTGAAAGATAACCTAAGGTTGCTCAAAGCAACCCTATGTTGGTGCAGAATGCAGATTCATCTGGTTTTGCTCTTTCCCTAATTTTTACCTTTTTATTTGCTCTGATGGTATTTATATGATTGTATCTTGTCACATTTCTTTAACATAATCTATTGCTAGTTATTTTTGGTTATAGCAGATATCAGTTTCAGTTGCATTTAGATATGTATTACTTGTTTAAGAATCAAATATCAGAATGATTTGTGCACTTTATTCATTATATGAGCCAAATGTTTCTTTATGGCAGATAAACCTTTTAATACTGTTTGTTGATGTTCTTTCTTTATTTCAGGAAGAATACCTTCCAATTGGATTCATATTTGGATCCAGCATTCATGTCATTGATCAAGGACCCTGACCAACGGCAGAAGGAGCAATGGGTAAAGGCTGCGCAAGCACAGGGCAGTTTTAATTGTGCTAAATTGCTTGGATTTGGGGATCATGGGGGATCTTGGTGGACCACCACTTTCAGCCGCTGAGGAGTATTCACTTCATTCCAGATGCCTTGCTAAAGCAAATTCACTGAATCTGTCAGAGATTGCAGAAATGAAAATTGTGTAAGCAACACAGAGTTTGTGTTTTTTCTCAACTGTGTTTTAGGACTGCATGCTATTCATACTTTGGTGTAGACATTAAGAGACAAGTTCCTTGTCATTTATATATGCCTCTGTGGCTTAACTAAGAGATTTTGTTAAATGGCAAGTTCCTTGTCATTTGTATATTGACTACAAAGAGATTTTGTTTTGCCTTGAATTGATTATGATCATCACTAGAAACTTCAGTTCTGGTTTGGTACGTTTGTACCTGTTTGGCCTTGCCAGATTTTGACACACATTCTACTTATAAATTGCAGATACCGAGGTGGAATAGACAATGAGGGACGGCCAGTAATGGTTGTCGTAGGTGCTCATTTTCTTCAGCGTTGTATGGATTTGGAGCGTTTCATTCTCTATGTGGTGAAGGTATTGTACAATCTGGTTGCTTGCAACTATTCTTCAGTAGACAGTTTAGTCTGAAACAGCTTGCATTATATAATATGGGCTTAATCTGCTTTATTTATGCCATATTCTTCCAGCATTTCATTTATCTCGTGCTTTTCCTTGATTTTTTGGTGCTCCATTCTTGATGCTAGTCAAATTCATGGGCTGACCCCAATAAATCCAACAGTGTCTCAGATTTAAGTATCAAATGTTATGATTCTTTGCTTGTTATGTCATATCTTTGTCAATCATGGATTAAACTGACACCAAAAAAATCTTCATGTTTAGGAGTTTGAGCTATTGATTCAGAAGCCTTACTCAATTGTCTATTTTCACTCTGCAGCATCATTGCAAGTGTAAGTATTTATGGTTGCAGGAGGGAAATCCAGTTTTGGAACATGTTAATATCTTGTGCCAACTTTATGTGCATGTGTTTGATTCTCTTTTATTGGTGCAAAAAATAATTATGCTGCCAGCAACACTGGAACTTCATTGTTTTCCTTTTCTGGAGCTTACAATTGTAGATTGAACAGGCAACCAAATCTGGGATGGATGAAGCGGTTGCAGCAAATTCTCGGTCGGAAACACCAGCGTAATCTACATGTCTGTGAACCACCCAACTGTTGTCGGTTTTCTGTGTAAGGTTTTCAGGTTTGGCAAGTTCCGTGCTTTTTGCAGGCTATATATGTTCTCCATCCAACAGTGGGTATCAAGGTGGCAATATTGGCTTTGCAGCTATTTGTAGATGGAGAAGTGCCTTCTCTTCTCAGCTTCCTTTTCTTGAGTATTGCTTGTTTATGTAAATCTCGTGAATGAAATTCTCTTTGTATTCTATTCCATGAATTAGGTGTGGTGGAAGGTTGTATATGTTGATCGACTTTTGCAGCTCTTCAGCGAGCAGTTGACCGTCCCTGACTTCGTCTTTCAGTGAGTGTTTGAAATTTAAAGCTGCATGTTACTCAACTCAGCCAATGCAAGAACAATATGGTCACTAGTTGGTTGTTTTATGCAGGCATGATCTTGAAGTGAATGGGGGGAAGGGCCTCATTGTAGATCCAAGAACCAAATACATCTATCATAGACCCTCTGCTTGAACATGCTATTTCAGTATGTCTCATCAAGGTTCCCTTACCAGTTCCTAGTTTCTGTATACCAGTTCTTCCATTAGTTGTCACAAACTTGTAAATGTTGTTGTCTATTGGTGAAAATAAGGTGGGAGTCTGTCTGTATATCAGCTCCTGTTCCCCTTCAGTTAAAAGTTTTGTAAGAGTTGATTAACTGTATGTTTCCCAATCCTTTGATCTCATTCGTGCCATTTACATGTGATGCATTTTTATTCTTCATTGTGATTGGTTTGATCTTTTGAGGTGTATATAGCTGAAGAATATGTTGTTTTCATACGCACAGAGGAAACATGCAGTGCTCATTGAGTTTTGGGGTATTGTAACATATATTTGGCCTGAATTTCTTCAAATTTTATCATGATGACTTTCTTTTGGGTTTGGCGTCAAAAAGAAAATAAAAACAAACACCAACCGAAGAACTGAGGCCTAGTGGTCATAGTTTAGTCGAGTCTGAGTTTGTTCAAAGATTCTCACCAAACCAAAATAATTGCCCCGTTGCTTGCACTCCGACAGTTTAGCAAAGAAAATATTCTCCACCAGCCGTTCTTGAATCCGAAGTCACGTCCATGATCGGGAGATTGCCGACGTCAGCTGATGATTCCGGTGGATGATACATTTCATATTCTTCTTCGTTATACTACATGGTCAATACTCGTCTAATGTCAATATCATTCTTGTAAAGATTGCGATGGCAGCAGGCTCTTTGCTTGCCATTGACGTTTCCTGCAGCCAGCAAAACAAATTTGGAGGGAAACAACATCATGTAAGGAATAAAAAGGCCCATGTCTCTCTACTCAACGAGATCAAGCTCATCTCTCTCTCTCTCTCTCCCTTTTGTGCTTCAGAGAGATAAGCTTGTAAAGGAGAAATTAAGGTTAGGGTTTCACTAAGCACTAAGCTTTTGCCTAATGAAGATTAGGCTACAATCGTTTGCTTTTGCTTTTCTTCTTGTGTGATTTTTGAAATATTTTAATCCGAAAAAACAAAAAAATAATAAGGATAGAGAGAAACAGGAAAATTACATAACAATTGAGTCAAGCAATTCATGTGCTCATTAGGTCATCATTAATTGTTGCAACAAGTACTACAATGTGCTTTCCTTTCTTCTCTTGTTCCCATCGGTTTTAGTATTTTACTTTCTTGCTCATTGCTGCATTGGTTCTGCGTATCGCAGGATCACCACAAACAATTGCAAGCATCAGACGAGAGAAGAGAAGATGTCGGAGGGGTCGAGCTTTCAGCTGGGCCTGATTGGATTACTGGCTCTGTCAGTGGCATCATCGGTGGCCGTTGTTATCTGAAGATGCCATCAAAGATAAGCTCACTGTCTTGGATAACGTCCAGTGGTTCACAGTCCTCGAAGGAAAATGCAGGAAATCAATGGGTGCGCTTGAGCTTATGGGCCTCGGTAGGTTTGCAAAGAAGGCAAAGATGTTGTCCATGGGATAGAGGAAGCGGCTGCAGTGGCGAGGTTGTTGGCGATTGATAGGCCGATTTGGCTGCTTGATGAGCCGTCAGTTGCTTTGGATGACGAAGGGGTTCAATTGTTGGAGTACATAATCGCAGAGCACAGCAAGAAGGCTTATTTTCGTAGCAACACATTTGCCAATAGAGATTGAGAATGCCATAGTGCTTAGTGATGTAGCATGACACGAAGGATATGAAGAAAATCATCGTTTTCTCGTCACGATAAATTATTGAATCCATAAGAAAGATGGAAATGAACAAATTCAAAATAAAAAAATATTATTGATAGAAAAATTTTCTATTTATTACAATCTTGAACTGTATATATAGCCTTCTAAAAAACTTAAAGTCCTACTTAGTATAAACTAAAAATAAAAGTTAGACTTCATTAATAATTCTACTTAATATATTTTAAATAAAAAATCTAAATCCTATTCCTCATTAGATTAAGACTGTTATTGACTCAGACTGATAAATAAATTCTGATTTTGATCAATATAAAATTTGAATTATTCAAAATAGTAAATAAAAAAATTATAGGAATCAATATTAGCTTTTCAACGGATGGTTATTTGTTGGATTTGAATGAATATTTTAGGAAATATACGTTTCGGAGTGTAACTATACAAATTCTGACGGATTCTAATTGGAGTTGAAATTTAAATTAGACTGAACATCTAATTTTACTATAAAAAGGATGTAGTTGTCCTACATCAAATCCCTTCACTTGTAAAATACTTGTCCTCATGTCAAACTTGAGTTCTTTGTTGTTATAATTGTATTTTTCTCAAACACTTTCCAACATAGAAGTTGATAATATAAACTAATGAGATTTTTTCGAATAACATTTTCAGTATTTGATCTCCTGTTTTTCTTCGGTACAATCACTTGAACTTTTGTAAGATTCTCTTTGATCTTATTTAAAAGAAAATTTCTGTACACACTAATTTATGATTTATTGTCATGGAATAAAAGTATTATTCATAAGTTTGTTAATAATTATTATAATAATTTGAATATACCATTGCAAATTTTAAATCTTGTATAATGATAACTTCTATAAGAACTTTCTCCAGTTGTTCAAGAGAGTTGACTTTTGATGAATTTTAAAAATAATCTTGAGTAGCGCAATCAATATTTTCACAAGTATAAAATTTTTTTCTGCAGCCTTTAAGATTATCAACTGATTCATATGAATTTTTATGAATAGTCTCTTGAAAATTTTCTGTAATATTCAAAACCACTTTTGTATGATTTTCTAACTTATCAAAGAAAGAATTTTTAGGACCTTCAATAAATTCTTTACTAATTTATTTATCTTCCATGCGATTCACAATCTCTTTTTCGACTTGATAATTCAATACTAGAGAAAAGTTATTAAGATGTGGAATTAATACCTCATGATTGTTTTCAATAATTTCAATTTTAGAAGCCTTTGAATAGGAGATATGTCTTATTTGATTTTTATTTTCTTTTTGAAACTTTTATGTTGAGTAGTTTAAGTATCTTCGACCATGAATGGATTTTGCTTTGCCTTTACGTGTTCTTTGGATTTGAATTTGCTTCCACCAAGATAAAACATAATAATTAAGTTTGGATTCAATAATTTTTACCTTTTTCTCTTTAGAAATCTCTATAAGCATAAAGAATTTTTCAATTTTATCCATTTAAATAAATAAATCTTCGTAACCATGAAAGTATGGAATATTTACTCCACTAAGATTTTAGTTTTTCTGATTAGCTTCATATGTTAATCTTCAAGACGTCGGATTGTGAGTCTTTTTAACGATCAATTGATGAACTTAGTTCTTAGTTTCAAATTTTTTTAAACCTTTATACTTCTTAGTGATAGAAGTAAGAAAAATTTATTTCATCAAATTTCGAATTTGATAACCTCTTAAATCACTACCCATAAAGTTATCATTACCAACTATAATTAATAGAGTTCAACTCAGAAACGATGTCACTATGATACCACTTGATATAGCGATAGAGGACATGAGGAATAGGAAGAAGATCACCGTTTTCTCACCATGATAAATTCTTAAATTCACGAGAAAGATAAAAGGAAAAAAAATCTAAAATAAGAAAATATTATTAATAGAAAAGTTTTCTCTATTATAATCTTGGGCTGTATATATAGCTCTCTAATAAACTTAGAGTTCTATTTGGTATAAACTAAAAATAGAATTTAAACTCCACTAAGAATTTTACTTAACATATCTTAAATAAAAAATTTTAATTCTATTGTTTTATTGAATTAGGATTGTTATTGACTCAAACTGATAAATAAATCCTAATTTTGATCAAATATAGAATTCGAATAATCCAAAATAGTAAATAAAAAAATTATAGGAATCGATTTCATCTATCCAACGGATGGTTATTGGTTGAATTTGGATGAATATTTTAAGAGATATAGCTTTTGGACTGTAACTGTACGAATTCTGATGGATTCCAATTAAAGTTAAAATTTAATTTGAACTGGATTTCTAATTTTATTATAAAAAGATGTAGTTGTCTTATATCACTTAGACTCCTACAGAGGTTCTCAAGGAAGAAGACCTTGGTTGATCTGCTTGATTGATTGATAAATTGTCTCATTTTGAGCTTAAATCACTCGAGTTTTCTTGATTCCAGTTGGATATCGTCTTTCTGTTGTATTATAGTGCTAATGTATTGCTGTGTCAGTCTCATTATACATGTACTGAATAATTCTATCAAAAACGATTTTTTTGTTTGTCATTTTTTTTTCTACTTGATATTTATACATCAGTAAATGCCAAAAATTACTACTACCAATTTACCATTTTAGGGATTAATATGGAATTATTGGATCATTCAAGGGGTTTTGTAGAATTATACATCACTGGTTGGTGGTTGTCATTCATCCAAAATTTAGAAAACCAAATCGCGAGGCACCTTGGATGGTGGAATCCGGAGATTGCTCCGAGGATTTATTGCCACGTGGCGGTTCACAAAGGTAATGCTATTTATTCGATCTTTTAATTTTTTTTCCATTTTTTTCCAACCGAGAGCCAGGTCTAGCAAGGGCACAACAAAAACCCCAGCTCATGTTCTTCGTGGGCCCCAAACAAGTATATTGTTGTGGCACTTTATGTGATTGTCAACTTTTTTTTTTCCTAGGGTTGTGATTTTTCCATTCGTCCCCTTTGGTCTTTGCATGCAAAAGAATAGATTTTTTTAAGGGCTAATTAGCTATAGCCCCTGTAATTTTTGATAATTACAAAAAACTCCCCGTAATTTCTGTAATTACCTATATCACCCCTTTTTAAAAATATTTACCTACACCTACACCCGTTAATTATTATTTAATCAAAATTTTCTCAAAAAATTTTAATTTTATCCTCTGTTATTTTTACAATTAAACCTCTAAATAATTTATTATTTTTTATTTAACTTTCGGATATTTGTAAATAACATCCTGAAATTAGTCAGATTTTCAAAAAACTCCCTTCTCCCAAACCATTTACAAATAAACGAGCGAGGGCGGCGAGCGTGCGAGCACGGACGCCGGAGGCTAGCACGCAAGCGTGGACGCCGGCCGGTGAGGGTCCGGCGAGGGGTCTATTCGTAAAATTTAGTTTTAAAATAAATAAAATTTAGACTTATTTATAAATAAAAATATTCAAGGAGTCTATTTTCAAATGTGCAAATATTAAATTTATAATTTTAAATTTTAAGTTTGAAACCTTCAACTTTTTTTTGTAAAATTTTATTTAAAACATTATTAAAAATTTAGACTTATTTATAAATAAAAATATTCAAGGGATCTATTTGAAATGTACAAACATGAAACTTACAATTTTAAATTTTAAGTTTTCAAACCTTCAATTATTTATTCGTAAAATTTACTTTTAAAATAAATAAAATTTAGACTTATTGATAAATAAAAATATTCAAGGGGTCTATTTTTAAATGTATAAATATTAAACTTGTAATTTTAAATCTTAAGTTTTAAAATCTTCAATGTCTTTTTTGTAAAATTTAATTTTAAAAATGATTAAAATTTAGACTTATTTATAAAAAAAATATTCAAGGGGTCTATTTTGTAAATGTACAAATATGAAACTTGTAATTTTAAATTTTAAGTTTTAAAACCTTCAATGTCTTCTTTGTAAAATTTTATTTAAAAAATAATAAAATTTGGACTTATTTATAAATAAATATGTTTTAGGGGTCTATTTATAAATGTACAAATATTAAACCTGTGTAAATAAAACCGAAAATTGAAAATAAACTTATTTTATTTTTTCAGTTTAAATTTAATTATATTTAAATTGAGAAAAAAATCAAAATCAAAACCAATATTATATTTTTAAACCAAAAACCGAATAACCCGAATCGAATTACATATTATACATATTTTCAATTTGATTTTTTTTCAATTTAAATATAATTAAAATTTTTAATTACAAATTCAACATTTAATTTTGATTTACATATAATTAAATTTTTTTTATTTTGATTTTGATTTACATATAATTATTATTTTTTAATTACAAATATAATATTTGTACGACCTCTCGAATATTTTTTATTTATAAATAAATCTAAATTTTATTTATTTTAAAACTAAATTTTACGAGTAAGTCATTGAAGGTTTGAAAACTTAAAATTTAAGATTACAAGTTTCATGTAATATATTTACAAATAAACCCTTTCAATATTTTCATTTATAAATAAGTCTAAATTTTTTTATTATGTTTTAAATAAAATTTTACAAAAAAGACATTGAAGGTTTTAAAACTTAAAATTTAATATTTAATATTTAATATTTATACATTTAAAAATAAATCCATTGAATATTTTTATTTATAAATAAATCTAAATTTTATTTATTTTAAAACTAAATTTTACGAATAGAACCCTTGCCAGACTCTCGCTGACCGGCGTTTGTGCCTGCGTGCAGGCCTCGATCATCCGCTCTCACACGTTAGCCTCGGGCGTCCGCGCCTGCGTGCCGGCCTCCGGCGTCCACGCCGACACATTGGCCTCGGGCATCGGCGCTCGCGCGTTCGCCGCCCTTGCTGCCGTCGTTCGTTTATTTGTAAATGGTTTGGGAGAAAAGGGTTTTTTTGTAAATCTAACTAATTTCAGGGTGTTATTTTCAAATATCCGAAAGTTAAATAAAAAATAATAAGTTTTTAGAGGTTTAGTTGTAAAAATAACGGAGGATAAAATCGGAATTTTTGGAGAAAATTTTGATTAAATAACAATTAGGAGGGTATAGGTAAATATTTTGAAAAGAGTAATGGTGTAGATAATTACGGAAATTACGGAGGATTTTTCGTAATTACTGAAAATTATGAGGGTGTAGATAATTAGCTCTTTTTTTAATTGGTGAAGGGCACTAACTCAGACCTTGAGAGTGACCAATATTTACTGTACACACTCCAACATCTTTATTTTTGTGGAAGACTGTAAAATAAAATAATAAAATACTGAATGTCTTAGGTTGGAATGTCTTATTGCAGACTATGGCAGACTAGTTATTGGACTTGTATAGGTTTCATTCAACTTATTGACTCTATTGACATAAATATTTAGTGGACTATTAAGATGTTGGGTTGAAAGTTATATGTCAACTCTTGAAATGCCTACGAGCAAACAGGTAAATTGCATTATCTGAAACTGTTTGTGAGAGGTGCATGCAAGTCCTTTGGAAAATGTGATGATCTGCACGATAAAGCTCTTGAACTGGCAGATACCTGGGTCATCATTGGCAAGAAATAATATTCTGGGTTTATGATTAATTTTTGATCCTGCACACTTTAATTGTCAAAGGTTCATGCAATGTTCCTTTTTTTTTTGCACTGGCCATAAATTTAGTAATTATTTCTTTCTTTGGAAATTTTTACGTGACACACTAATATGTGAGCTTTATGCAGTCATCATGTACAAGGTTACCCATCCATTCGCATTTTCTGTAAAGGAAGTGATGTTAGGTAAGAAAATTAAGGTAAAACTTTTCCAGTTTCCTGATGATGGTTAAATACTAAAAATGCTAGATTATCTTCCACTTATTCTTTTGCTATGAAATGCTACTGGGTCGAGGTCAGAATTTCTCCCCTTTAGATAGCTTTATTAGAGAAGTTTTTTTCCCAATGTGAAATGGAAAAGAATCCAGGGTAGTGAAAGCAGTAGAGTTCTTTCTGCAAAATTGTTGATCTCGAGGCAAGAAATAGATTTTTCAATCCTTTACCAGAAACTCTTGGGTAGGCCTTGCAAGTTTCTTCTGGAAGATTGATGGTCTATTGGGATGTTGTTACTTTTAACTCTCGACCCTGTTGTCCCTAAGTTTCTATGCTAACAGGAAGTTATTAATTAGTTATATTTTAATTGGTTGAGTTGTTTTAGTTTTTTTCAAAAAACTTGTATCCAAATCTTCGCAATGAAAATTTTTTAAAAATAAATTTCATAAATACCTAAAAAATCATAAAATAATTTTCATAAAAAGTAAAAAATTTTAAATTTTAATTTATATATATTTTAAAATCAAATATTAATTTTTTTAAAAAAACTATAATGGCTCTCTGACCAAAGGACAAAGAGGGAGTTCGAGTCTTTCAAAATTGGAAGATTTTGATTTTGATTTTTTTTTTTAAAAAAAAATTGATAGGCTGCGCCATGTTGATTGACTCACATGCTGCGTTGCACCTGATTCAATGGTATCGCGGGTTATATCTAACCTGCAGGCCATAAAGGGCACGTCAGATACGGCCCAAAAATGTACCAAATTTGACCTATTGCGAGTCAAACCCGTTTTGACACCTTAGTCCACCATGTTTCACAGAAAATAATATGCAGATACTATAAAAGTTGCAACTAAGATCACCAAGCTCGCCAGATTCAAAGAAGCTCCATTTGGTGAAAGTGGAGAAGTGGACTTTCCGGCCGGGGATGTAGTCGGGGTAACCTCTATCGATCCCAGTGGAGGCGGAGAAGTGGCCTCTGAAGGCGAAGGCTGCAACACCTCCACGTTCATCTACAGGTGCATGGGGAACACCGTGTTGCCATCTTTGAACGTGGAAGTGTTGCAGGTCTTGTAGGCATCAGGGCCTACCAGGAGCAGAGTCTTGGTCCGGAGGGCACACACACCGCAACAACAACAAGTGCATGCGATTCTAGGTGATTATATTAAATCACTTTAGCACCTTAACGCTTATGCTTCTTAAGCATTTTGACTATTTTGCTCGAAACATAATAAAATTTAGTCATCTAGTCTGTCTTACGGAGCGAATCACCAATTTGGAACCGATTGCGCTCAGCCGTCAAATTCGGGTCCGCGGGCACGCTCCAACTCTTGGAGCCTCCAACCCTGAACTGAGTTTGCAGCAGCCATTGTTGCTATCGAAGCTAGACACACAACCCTCGAGTATTGGCAGTTTTCCATGAAGAACTTGGATGAGTTGTGAAGAGTTGAACACTGGCAAGGAAAGCTAGGGTTTGGTATGGTATGGGGTGCCATGTTGAGGGGTATTTAAAGGCTTCTTCTCCATGGCATTGAGCCAACTTTTCGAGAGTATTTTTCTGCATTTTTGAATAGCTTGTCATCTGGCGCAAAGCATCAGAAATCCTTTTTTTTTTTTTTTTTTTTTCTGATTAGAATGAGTTGTCTGCCTGTGCCTTTTTTGGGATGAGTTAAAGAATATCCATGTCTTGCAATTAGTTTTTTTTTAAAAATTTAAATCCCAGCTTCCACGTCACAAAAGCAGCCAAAGACATTTTTTTCTCTCTAATTTGATGGAGGAATAACTTTCAGAATACAACTAGGTAGGATTTGAACAATAAATTTTAAATTAAGGGATCGGAACACTCTAATAGAAGTCAAACAAAATGGTTTATTATGTAACGAATATAAGCCGAATAAGATCATTTCTTTTCCCTCAAGTTAGGAAAAGGATCTAGCAGACGCACCTTTTTGTTTTTTTTTTATAAACTTTATGATCATATTTAACAAGTTATTTTCTCAAAAAAGATCATATTTAACAAGATCAAGGGGACTTCTTATTGCTCCTTGATCTATTTCTTTTGGTTGTGATACTAAGAATGTTCTTATATATGATTCGACAAATTAACAAGACAAATATCATTTCCCTCATTCAACAAGAATATGAACTTTTGGCATCAAAAAAAAAAAAAATCCATTAAAAAAAAAAGAAGAATTCTACCCTAGAACTTGACCTTCGAATCACAACCAGAACTACTATTCCTGCTCCGAAGAAAAATGGTAACATCACACGACACAAAAGTCTTAGCCTTCAGCTTAAACATCCCCAAAAGCGCTACCTTCCCCTCTAGGCTCGACGCGGTCGTCAGGTCCGGCAAGAAGCTCGGTTTGAAAACCAATTCCTCTACAAAGATATCCGCCGACTGGCTCACGTTCTCCGTCGACCGAGCTTTGATGGACCCTGCCCGAATCGGAGCTACAGCAACTAAACCTCCCTTGTAGTACACTATCGTTGTCGAGTTGCTGTATTCGAAACCGGCATAGTTCGGGTTGTCGACGTCGATGTCCATGCTAATGGTCAAGTGGAGCTTCACCGCCGGTAGGAGCGCAAACTCTACGTGCTGGAGGTTCACCGGAGTTGCAACGACCTCCGGCGACTTAGGCTTCAGCATTGTGAAGTAGAGGATGACGACGATGATAGCAGCCGTGCAGCAGCATAACTTGATGGCTCTCCGCGATTTCACAGGAATCTTAGGGCCGAAGTTCGATGAAGAAGGAGGTGATTGCAATTTCTAGGGTTTTATATTAGGGTTTCATGGAGCTTTGGGTGGATATAACAAGGCTGTATTGAGTTTCAAGTTTTTGATCCTATAAGAACAGTTTTTGATCATAGATAAAAGCAACCTTGATTTGATCCTATAAGGACAGTTTTTGATCGTGTTTTTTGGAACTATTTGATATTTTTGAGAGATTTGGAAGGTTGGGGCTTGTACCAATGTTGAACCATTCTTCGTTTCAAGTTATAGGATGAAGAAACAAGCAAGGTTTTGAACAGAGTTTTAAGTTTTGCTTTCGGAGTAACAAGAGATAATTTTAATTTTTTTAAAAAAATATTTAATATTATATAGAATAGAGTGATTTATTTTCTTACCCTAATGATTAAAGCTTTAATATTTGGGTCAATGTGACCCGGTTTCATCTAATTACTAAATAATATAATAAATTCATAAATTATTAAAATTATTTGTTATAACTTAATATAGAATAGAGTGATTTATTTTCTTATCTCAATCATTATAAATATAAATCATAACTTTTTTAATTACCAAGAACTATAAAATCTGGTGTTTGTTATATAAGTCCAATAAAATAAATATAAAATTTTAAAATTTTGAATTTATATGTTTTATGAAATAAATATACTATCAAAATTTTTAAATCCAAAATTTTAAAATTATAGAATACTAAAATTCTTAAAATTTAAGTTTTACAAAACAAACATATCTTAATTTAAAAAATCAATATCCAATTTTTCCATAAAACTCCAATAAATACATGTAATTGTAAAAAAATTTAATATAAATTTAAATAAAACTCTTAATTGAACATCCAATCGCAAATATAAACATCCTTTTCTTCGCGTCTTTCCTCGACACAATCTTCTCTAAAGAAGCAAGCTAGCAACAGCACAGAATCGTCATTGGACATATAGGACTTGATTGCGCCAACACCATCTTTTATCATCCACAGCTTGAGATAATTGCACATCTTCAAGCAAAGAAGCATGCATCCATAACTTGACTTTCCATGGGATTGAAGCTGATAGATGCTTCTCTTTGGCCATGTGCAACTCTTTCACCATTAATTCTCAGATAAAAACATAATTTTTCTCTCTCTCTTGCCCACTACCATCTCTGGTATGGATTTCCTATTGTTGTATTCATGATATTTCTCGCAATAAACTAGTAAAGGCGTATGCCAAACCCCGTCACCACTTCACAAATTTATCAAAAGAAAAAAAACTTCTTGGATTAAACAAATGTTCTCGTATTGGCCTTTTAACAAAATTCACAGCTTTTCTCGAGCTCAAAACCGATCGCCAACATTATCTGAAAATAAACACTACAATATTTCTTATTATTTTCAGGTAAATAAAATGTCTTTAATAGTAAAATTAGTACGGATAAATTTTTACCGGTACTATTTTGTAGCGCTAAACATGCACCATATTTGATGACATCACCAATATTCACTGCACTAAAATTAATGTCCATAATATCTATAATAATTTCTGACGCTAATAAATTAGTGTTGCTAATAGGTTTCTTATTCGTAGAGCTAATTTGTTAGCGCCACGAATAGTTTGGCCATTTGCAGTGTTTAGTTTAGCGTCGTGAATAGTTTGGTCATTCACGGTGCTAATTATAAGAATACATGTTTCCTGCTTAATCCTACTAATCAAGTAGACAACAAGGACCACTCAAGCAATTTTGGGTTTAATTTGATATGTTGTTTACTTTCATCTGGATATCCATCCATGATATTTTGAAATTGTGCAGGACTTGGACAAGGATAGTCCTCATCTTGTACTGAAAATAATATAGAGATAAATAAGCTACTGCAATCATGAGAATTGACAAACAAAAAGCATGATCAAAAAAAAAAATTTTCAAAATATCATCTTAAAAACATCAATTAGAGAGTGATTTTATCTAGAAACCTTGGTGCTTTTCTCAAGGAGTAGGATCTGAGTGTGAGGGCAGCAATTGCCAGTATGGCATTGAGCTTGGGTTCATAGTCAGCTAAGAAGGCTGGCGAGGGCAAGTTGGACCTAGAGGCTCACACGATGATGAGCTGGAGCCGTAGGCATGAGGGAGGCGCGCGCAAGAGAGCTGGATTCTGCTTGAGCTGGAGGCGCATGACCAAGAGCTCGTCAGAGAGATAGATTCGGCCTAGATAAGTTTTTTGTGGTTTTTAGCAAAGCGACAACTTAAAAGCCTCATTGCCGATGCTAACTAAAATCAGTGCTAAAATTGAATTTTTAATGATGCTACAGCTATAACATTGCTAATGAATGACCATTAGCAACACTAATGATAAATCATTTGTTAGCGCCGCTAATGTATGAGTAATACAAGTGCATACTTAGTGCTTGTTGATTAGTGCCACAAAAATTGTATATTGTTGTAGTGTATGCTATGTTACTTATTTTAGGTTCTCAAGATATCTTTCGATTCAAATATTCTATTAGAGTAAGTATATCAAAATTTTGAACAAACCAGTGGTGGCCTAAGTTTAACTACAGGTTTTTATTTCAAAATAGGACATATCACATGCATGAAATCTTTAGTTTCAATAAAAAATTTATCATAATTATTTTAGTACTATTTTGGCATTGTGCTTCAAGCTATATTCAAGAACATTTGTAAAAGTCTTTTCTAACTTTTTGTTGAAGCGGCACCATTCTCATGTTTATATAAGTGAAGTTTCAATTTAAATTGAATATCATTAAGAGGGTTATCACTCATCCTCAAATTTTATATTAGCATTATCTTATTTCTAGTGCTATAACCACTTATTAATAACTTACCTTTACCCTTTAAACTTTTTACTAGTTGTAGAATTAGTAACAAATTAAGTTTCTCTTATTAATAAATTTTAATTAGAAAGGTCTTAATCTCATTTCGGCAGAAGTACTTCTAATCATATTTCTCGAGAGTCCTTTAGTAAATAGGTTTGGCAAATTATTACAAGACTTTATATAGACTATGGTAATGATATCGTTAGAAATTAATTACCTTATATATATTTATATCTTAGGCTAATGTGTCCAGATTTTCTATTGTATATCTTAATGAATGCTCTAGATATGGTTGCTTGACTATCACAGTGTAGGAATATTTTGGCATCAGTTGTGGCTAGGGGTGAGCAAAACCGGTTAACCGAACCGGTTTTGCTCATTTGAGAACCAGAACCGTACCGGTTTGGATGAAGAACCGGTTTTCCGGTTCCGATTCTAAACCGGTTCTAAAATCGGTTAACCGGTTCTAAAACCGGTTAACCGGTTTTAGATTATTAATTTTCTGCAAATTAACAACCATTGTTTTGTATCAAAAAATAAAGAAATAACATTGAATTTCAAGTAAATACAACTACTGAACTTTTACAAGTTACAATAATTCAAATAGTTTCTTAAAAACTTAAGAGACAAGATCACCAAAATAGAAACAAATCAAGCAATAGCAGTATCCATTATGCACTTATGCAGTGGCAGTGCAGCAGACTAACAAGTAGCAGGCAGCAGTAGCCAGCACTCAGTAGTAGACCAGCAGGCAGCAGTATGCAATTATGCATATTCTTGCAAAAAAAGAGCTTAGACTACTACTGCTAGTCTGCTAGTCTGCTACTAGCACTATAAAGGCATAAATTAAGGTATAATAATGTCAACAGTTTCTGGCTTAGAGTCACCAAGAAGATAATCTCTCTGTCCGGATGGGATAGGCTATGCAGCGCAGCTGCTGCAACATACCAGCAGCCAGGCACCACCGCACCAGGCAGCAATAGTAGACCAGCAGTATGCACTTATGCAGTGCAACAGACCAGCAGGCAGCAGGCAGCAGTAATAGACCAGCACCAGCAATATGTACTTATGCAGTGCAGCAGACCAGCAGGCAGCAGTAGTAGACCAGCACTAACAATATGCCAATATGCACTTATGCAGGGCAGCAGACCAACATGCAGCAGGCAGTAGTGCAACAGACCAACAGGCAGCAGACAATAGGCATCATGTTCAGTAGTGCAGCAAACCAGCAGCCAGCAGGCAGCCAGGCACTAGGCAGCAAGCACCATGTCCAGTAGTGCAGCAAACCAGCAGGCAGCCAGGCACTAGGCACTAGGCAGCAAGCACCATGTCCAGTAGTGCAGCAAACCAGCAGGCAGCAGCCAGCAAGCACAATTCCAATGTTTTACCTGAAGAAATCAACAGTTTGAGAATACTAGTCAGATCCCTATTTGTTGGCAGATTCATAGGAATGCATATAAATTTTTTTTAGATAGTTTCAGTCTTTCAGATCTGTTTCTGAAGTTGAGATAGTATCAGAGGCCCAGAGGGATTATGCAGTGTACTAGTGTAGCAGACTAGCAGCAGTAGATCATTCTTCCCATGACTTGAGATATCTTCACTTTGTCCTCTTTTCTTCGTTGCATTTGCTCTTTCAATTGGCTTAGCAGTTAGCATTCAATATATGTAAGTTTGGCAATAATTTTGTAATCAAAATCAACAGTTAGAGAATAGAGATTAGAGGACAGATAAACAAACCAGATAATTTTGCTGGCACTGGCAGATTCATAGGAAATGACATCAAGAAAGAAAATTAATCATCAACTGAGATTATTGTTTCCATTTTGCTCGTCATTTCTGCAATTATTAAGATAACACATGTGAAATATATAACATAAATATTAAAATCAATAATTAATTTCTACAGAAATAATACAATGAATGAGTAATTTTTACCTACGGATATTTTTTCAATTTCCTCAAGTGACTCCTCAATATTAATAGGAGAAGTAGAAGAACGCAACCAATCTTGTGTACAAATAAGAGCTTCCACCATTTTTGCAGATAGAGAACTTCGAAATTGATCAAGAACTCGACCTCCTGTACTAAAAGCTGACTCCGAAGCAACGGTAGATATGGGCATAGCAAGCATATCTTTAGCCATTATGGAAAGAACTGGAGACCTACCACTATTTGCTTTCCACCACAAAAGAATATCAAAATCTTTTGCCTCATCTTCACGTTCCTTCTCCAAATACTTATTTAATTCTGTTTTGCAAGTGGAAGTCTTCTGTTTTGCTTTTGCTTTTCTCAATTCATCTAGAACCAACTGAAGTACATTAAGATTACTTGTTCCAGTAGCATTCATTTCTTTTATTTTTTTCAACTCCTGAAACACTATGGGAAGAAGAAGAAGACTTTTCTATAGATAAATATTCTTGAAAAAGTCTATCCAAAACATTCTTCACTTTACGCTTCAACTCACTGACTTCTTCATTCTCGTAACTTTCCTCAATCATCCAATCTACACTCTCCAACTTTAGCCTAGGATCAAGCACAGAAGCAATAAATAGCATAATATTAAGCTTTTCAATATTTTCCCAATATTTATCATATTTGGTCTTCATCTTAAAAGCCATAGTACTTAAGCAGAAGTCATCTGATTCAGAAAACTTCCTGATCATCATGCCAATTCCATACATGCTTTGCATATATATATATTTCCTGTAACATAAGAAGAACCAGATATGTTTAAGGTAATATAATAAAATACTTGCAAAAAAGGTAATAAAGCTCGAGCAACATCCCAATCTGTATGTGTTGGTAAGCCCTGTGACTTTCCCTTCATTAGCTCCTCTGCATATTTGGAATCTTGGATCTCCAATAATTCAAAAGCTTTCTGAAATTTCAAAGCAACATCAAGCATTAGATATGTAAAATTCCATCTGGTTTCAACATCAAGACAAACCAGACTTTTGCATTCTATTTTTTCTTGCTCCACACAAAGCTTGAACCTCTGTGCTCTTGCTGGTGATGATCTCACATATTTAACTGCAGCCCGAATTCTAGCAATAGAGTTATTTGAATCTTTAAGTCCTTCTTTACCAATCAGACTCAGGAGATGTGCATAATATCTGACATGCAAATACTCACCATTAAGTACATGACCTTTCCAGCTATCAAGCCTCTTCCTCAGGTACTGAACTCCAACATCATTAGAAGATGCATTATCTACAGTAACTGTGAAGACTTTATTTATGCCCCAATCAAGCAGGCACAATTCCAATGTTTTACCAATTACCATACCAGCATGACTTGAAACAGAACAAAAATTAAAATTTTTTTTTTTAAGCTTCCAATCATCATCAATATAGTGAGCAGTCACACTCATGTAGCCCAAGTTTTGGCATGATGTCCAACAATCAATTGTGATAATCACTCTTTGTTTTAACTTGCTAAAAAAATATTTCAATTTTTTCTTTTCCTCAAGAAATATTTTGAAACAATCTCTAGCAACAGTAAAACGGGAAGGAACATCAAATTTAGGTTGCAATGTAGAGGTATAGAACTTAAACCCTTCATCTTCAACATGTTTGAAAGACAGTTCATCAAGAATCAAATATTTGGCTAATGCAATTCTACATGCTTCTTGATTAAAATTCCATGTAACAAGTGTGCGAGTTTGAGTGCCGGTGCCACTGCCATCACTAACTGATTGAAAGGCTAAAGTTTTTTATTTTTTCACCACCATGTTTGGAGGATAATCTCTGCATCTACTTAAGTGATTACTTAAACCACTTGTTCCATAATTAGAAGGGCATGAAATGAGACTTCCACAATAATTACATTAGGCTTTATCCTTATCACCATCTTCACTGGAATTTACTTTAGAAAAATGGTCCCACACCCATGAACTATTTTTTCTCCTTTTCCAAGCTTTCTGATTTATTTTATTTATCTCTGAAGTTACATCTTGAGCTTCACTAGCCTTCTCAGTGTTCTCACCAGTATTTTGATTTTGACATAAATATTTTATATCTGAAGCATTCCTACTTGTATTTTCATCAGTGATTTCTCTGCAGGAATCCATCTAAAATAGAAGAAAGAAGATATATGACCAACAGACCAAGCAATCAAGCATGCAAGACTTTGCAAGTAATATTGTCCCTAGTAGAACTTCAGGAAAGACAATTACGGTATTACCTAATTCACAGAACTGGGCCAATTGGCATAATAAGCCACGCCGCAGTAGGAAAATCCCCGAATTAGTTGAAATTCAGCTTGCAGTCCCAAAATTTCTGAGAAAACTCTAAAAAAATAGATCACAACATCAGTAAAAATTAGAAATCATAGAAGAGTTGGTACTTGAGAGAGAGGGCATACCAGAGGTCCAGAGTAGATCGCTACTCTGGCGATTGGCGATGTCGCTGCTCTGGCGATGGACGAAGGACAAATCAGAGCAAGTGGCGACGAGATTGGAGATGCAGGGACCTAGGGTTAGAGTTTTGAACTCCTGACCTTTAAGAATGAGAAGAGAAAACAGAGCAAAAGGCACGGCGGGTGATGACCGGTGAGATCGGAGATGCAGAGACCTAGATCTAAGGTTTGAGCCTTTGACAATGAGAAATCAGAGCACGAGATGGCCAGATCGGAGATGCAGGGATGTAAATCTAGGGATTGAGACTTTGAGATTGAGAAATCAGAGAAAGAGGCGACGAGATCAGAGATGCACAGACTTAGGGTTAGGGTTTTGAACTCTTACCTTTGAGAATGAGAAGAGAAAACGGAGAAAAAGGCGTAGCAGGTGGCGACCGGCGAGATCAGAGATGCAGGGACCCAGATCTAGGGTTTGAGACTCTGAGAATAAGAAATTGCAGCAAGTGACGGCCTGGCGATGACCGGTGAGGGCGAGGGCGAGGCGGCGTCGCTACGAGTGCGGGGCCGAGGGCGAGAGCGTGGCGGCGTTGCTGCGAGTGCGGAGTCGAGGGCGAGAGTGTGGCGGCATCGCTGCGAGTGCGGGGTCGAGGGTGAGAGCGAGGCGGCATCGCTGCGAGTGCGGGGTCGAGGGCGAGAGCGAGGCGGCGGCGCTGCGAGTGCAGAGTCGAGGGCGAGAGCGAGGCGGCATCGGCGCGTCGCTGCGAGTGCGGGACTGCAGGGTCGAGGGCGAGTGCGCTCAGTGCGGGACTGCCGAGTGCCGACTGCGAGGTTAGGGTTAGGGTTTCGGATATAGTTATATATATAGATAGAAAATCGGTACGGTTTCAGTTAACCGATTTTTCAGAGAACGAATAACTGGAACCGGAACCGGAAAACCGATTCTGTGAAATTTCAGAACCGGAACCGTACTGGTTTGCACTGATAACCGATTTTCCAGTTCAGTTCTCAACCGGTACGATTCGGTTAACCGGTTTTCCGGTTTTTTTGCTCACCCCTAGTTGTGGCCATAACTTTATATCTAAAAATAAAATTTTCAACCATTTTGTATATTTACGTACTATAACAAGATCTATAAATTCAGATTACACAGTAGAATAAATTATGCATGCTTTTTTTTTATTCCCAAGAAACTGCTCGACCTCATAAGATAAATACTCATTCAAAGATTAATTTGTTATCACCGGCACTAGTTATCCAACTAGCATCCTCTAGTACTGCTAAAAAATTACTATAAATTAATCCAAAATTTATAGTTTTCTTTAAGTACCCAAGTGCCCTTCTAATTGCTTTTTAGTGTTCAATACTAGGGTTACTAGTAAATCTTGATAGTTTACATACTGAAAAAGCAAAGTCTAGTCTCATGTAGTGCATTTCTTACATTAAACTACCAATAGTACTTGCATACTCAACTTGAGCTATTGTCCTACTAGAAATTCAATCAATTTAGATAAAATATCATATGGAGTATATACTTATTTAACATTCAAATGTTTAAACTTAGTTAATATTTTCTCAATGTAGTGAGATTGGCAAAGAGCAAAATCTCTCTTATGATTTTTAACTTCGATATCCAAGATTGTATTTATCTCATTTAAATCTTTTACCGAGAGGATAAATACTTCTTTGTATCATTGACACCATCCATATTAGTTCCAATGATTGGCATATCATCTATATAAAGGCAAATCATCACTCCATAATTTCCTATAAATCTAGAATAAATACATTTATTAATATTGTTATGCTAAAAACTATATTCTAAAATTGTAGAATATGGAGCCTTGATTTGATTAACTTATAGACTTTCTTTTCACTTCTTGGTAGAACAAAATCCTTAGGTTACTTCATATAAACTTTTTTTTATCTAAATCTCTATTAAAGAAGGCTATTTTGATATCCAATTACTGTTTGAATAAATTATATATTGATGTCAATGCCAAAAGTACTCTAATGGATGTCAATCTAGTCATAGGAGCATTAGTATCAAAATACTCAATTCCCTCCTTTCGGTTGAAGCCTTTTACTACTAACCTAGTTTTAAAGGTTTGTAGTGATCCACCAGCATTATATTTTCTTCTAAAGATCCTCTTACATCCAATTGGTTTTGATCTAGGAGGTAAATTAACAATGGTCCATGTTTTGTTACTTAGTAACAAATTCATTTCATCATTGATTGCTTCCTTCCAGAAAGCTACATCTCTAGAAGAAATAGCTTTTTGAAATATTTTAGGATCATCTTCCACATTCAATAAGATTAATATCTTATTGAGCACTGTAGACCTATCACCTTCAACAAGGAAAATAATAGCTTGTGAAGAAATATAATTTGAATGCAAAGTCTTTTCTTTTCAAGCTCTTTGACTTCTGCTAATTTTAATAGAATGATCATGATCTTTTCTTTTGTTGCTAAAATTAGGACCAACATCTGTGTTACTTTTTAAATCCACATTAGGATTAGGAATATTAGTAGGTTCATTAATTGAATTGGAATTATTAGGAACTTGATGAGAATCATTTTGGAATTTATTCTCTATAAAATCGATATTCCTTGATTCAACAGTTATATTTGAACTCAAGTCTAATATTCTGTAAGTCTTAAAATTTCTGCATAGCATATAAAAATTTCTTGTAGTGCTCTTGGTCCCAACTTAACTCTTTTAGGATTTTGACCCCTATAAAAGGCTAAGTAACCTCAAACTCTAAGATAGCTCATATATGATTTTTTTTGTTCTTCTATAACTCATATGGAGAAACCTTTAATTTTTTGGACAAAATTCTATTATGCAAATGATAGGTAGTGAACAAAGCTTCTCTCCATAGGCTTGTTGGCAATTTTGCATTCATAAGAATGACATTAACCAAGTCAACCAATGTCCTATTTTTTCTTTCTGCCCACCCATTATGTTGTGGGGCCTATGGAGTACTTGCTTGATGTACAATTTCATGTTCTTCACAAAAAAAAAAAAATTCCCATAGAAAATCCTTACTCTCTCACTCTTTATAACTTTAATTTTTTTTTATCTTTTTGATTTTTAACTTCATATTTGTATACTTTAAATATATTGGAGGCTTGATCCTTAGTTTTCATCAAATACTAACTTTGAAAAATCATCAATGAATGTTATAAGATATCTATTACCACCTCTAATTAACATACCATTTAGTTCACATATATCAAAATATATAAGTTTTGATAAACCAAAAGATCTTTCAATTTTGAGAATAGGTTTCTTAGTCATTTTTGCATGAATGTATATTTTGCATGTTTGCTTATCTTCATAATTATAAGAAATCAAACCATGTTTATCCATAAGCTTTGAAGATCTATAACTTATGTGAGCCAAATAATTTTGTGATAATGATAAAGATAACTCAACCATATAAGTAGAAGTGTTCAGTTTATTAGTATTATTAATACTTAGTTTAAACTTGCCATCACACAAGTAACCCTTTTTCACAAATAGTCCATTCTTGGACAGAATAATTTTGTCAAATTATAGCATAACCTTAAACCCTTTCTTGTTTAGCAAGTCAGTAGACATGATATTCTTTATTATGCTAGGAACATGTAGCACATTAATTAACAAACATCTTTTTCTAGAAGTGAATTATAACTCCAAACTACCCTTGCCCACTACTTTTGCAAAATCATGATTTTACATCAAAACTTCAATGTCCATTGTCAATATTTACATAATCCTTAAATTGTGACTTATTGTTCCATACATGGACCACAACACCTGATGAAGCCTAAAATGGCAACCTAAAAGAGGGGGTGAATTAGTTTTAATATGAATAATGATAACTATTTGCACTTGAAAATCAATTCATAACCCAATGGTGAGATCACAAGTCCACAAGTAAGAATTTAATCACAAATGTTATAATACAAAAGAAAAATATACAAAAGAAAAATGCACCATGATTTTTATATGGTTTGGTGATCAACTACACTTACTTCATGACCCATATCTTGATCTTTAGAACTTGGACTCTCTACTAGAGTCATTACTTCTTGAGACGAAGCTAAGCCTTTACACCAACTCATAGTCCATGAACGTCATTTCCTTCAGGTGAAGCCACGCCTGTATAACTCTTACTCCAATCAAGCAATAGCCTACTCCTACATTGGAGATTTATCCCTCACATACTCCTAACACCCTAGAAGTATTTACAATAAAAAATGATGAAAATGAGATACAATTTAGCCTCCTATAATAGCCTCTCAAGAAGAGTATAAGGACAATAAGATATGAAAGTGAATTCTAAAGTTAGAGCTCTTGTAAATAACTCTTGCAAGGCTAGAGGGCTTGAAAAAAATTGTTCTTTCTCTCAAAGATAATCAAAGACGTAAAAAATTCTAAATTGAACAAGCTCCAAGTCCTTATATACCCATTGGTGAGAGAGCTAGCTATTACTTGTTATGCTTTACCGAGTTCAAACATACAAAACATCCCAATGGTCAAAATTAAACTAGCCATTGGGTTCAGATGTCAAAATTAAACATTGTAACTGATGTTATAGGTTTAGATCTCCAATCATCAAGTTCAAGTGTCCAAACCAGGTAGGTTCAGATGACCAAAATTTGCACTAGACAACTGATCCTAGAAAACTGAGAACCCTGATGTTACAGCCTCTGATCTTTGGATGTTGAAACTAGAAGGTTTGAGCATCCAAAGCTATTAGCTATCCCAAAGGTATTACTACTAGAGTTAGGATTTTGAACCCTTAAGTTTGGCCATCTAAATTTCATAGAAAAATATACTATTTAACTGCAACTTCAGTCCCTAGTTTGACATCTTCTCATAACTTATCTAGGATGAAATGATAGGTTAGTGAAAGCATTCCATAATGAGTTTGAGTGTTAATAAAAATTCTAAACTATGAATTCAAATGCAAATATTTGACTCCAACAACAAATAAAAATTCTAAACCTATTTAGCCAACTTGATGATCTCTTGAGCCTTCTGCAAGCCATCTTTAATTATTCAAGTTTCATCCATTGATCCATCAGCACTCTTCATCTTTGTTATTGTCTTCATGTTCATCTACACTTGAGCTTTTCGAATGGGTTTGATCTTCATTTCAAGCTTGGTTTAGCTACAAGCTATACATGCTCAAGATATAATTAAATACAAAGTGTGAGTCCAAAGATTGACTTAGATGTGTAAATTCAAAGACTTGCTTAGAAGTGTGGGCCCTAGGGCTGACTTAAAAGTGTGAGTCTGAAGACTGGCTTGAAAGTGCGAGCTCAAAAGTTGGTTTGAGTGCAAGCTCGAAGGCTGACTTAGGTGTATGAGATCAATTTTAGTGGCCCAAGAGTGGCAAAGACCCCGAGGAGAGATCTTGATGCATAAATCAAAGTGTGTTTAAATTTAAGTGCACTATCAGGTATTATGGGAATATTGAGTTTCAATAGGCACAACCCCTATTGTTAATTACCCCGATGATTGTTAAAAATTTTTTAAAGTAAGAAACCTAGCTAATAAAATAAAAACACAAAAGAAAAGAAGAAATCATCATTTGATTGATTTGAGAAGAAGGTACATAGCTTAATTATGGGCATGCCCTCACTTTATAGTAAATTTTTGCATGGAATTATGGAAAACATGAGAATAAAAAGAGAAAGAAAAGAGAGGAGTGAGAAAGAAGTTTTTATGTGCACTATTGTCCCATCCCATGTGCTGGCCATGTGACATTTTGACTCGGATGGGTCTCGACTTGATCCTTAGTAGGTGTTGATGGCATTATGTAGCAAGACATGGAAGGATGGAAGTATTTCCAATGGCTTCAAGTGTCGGTGATGACTTTCAACCTTTGATCTTGAGATATTCTTTGGGGGGGGGGGGGGGGGGGGTGGGGGGGGGGTGGGGGGGTTGGCGAGGGGGCAAGCATATTTTAACTGTCCACTAAGGGTGTCGCTTCATTGGTGAAGCCAATTCTATACAAGTCTTTTTGCTCAAATTGGCAAGATACAACACCAAACTAGAGTTAGAACCTCTTAACTACTCCAAATAACCTTGGAGTGGATTACAAGTGGAAGAAAGTCAAAATAAATGTTACAATTTTAGCTCTTACAAATATTTAGAAAGAAAGAAAGAAAGGGCAATGAAAATTCACTTGAGAATGAAAAGTTTAGAGCAAGGCCAAAGAGTGAAAGAGGGCTTTTTTACTTAACACAAGAATGAAAAGATAGAAAACTTATCAAAAATTGTTAAATGATGCCCCTTTCACTCTATTTATACCTTTTGGGTTGAAACAAACCATTGGGGGTGAGATCCCATCATTTGATCTACTCCAACGATCAAAAACTTAGTTGCTATCACACAGGTTTATATTGAATTGGATGTCTGTTTGCAATCAGATGTCTGATAGAGCACAGAAGATAGGCATTTTCCACTTCTGTCGGATGTCCATTTTCAAGCGGACATCTGGTATAGAGTGTAAAGCTACTTCTTCTATACATGTAGGATATCTGATATAAACCAGGTGTCTGGTATAAATCAAGCATCTGGTTCAGTCTGGCAAGTTCTGTTAGGAAGCTTTTGGGATTATTCCCTTATGTACCCATATTTGCTCAAGAGAAGAGTTTCTTTTAATTGGATAATTAGATGAGATGTGTCCCTTTCTACAACAATAAGTGCAAGTCATGTGAGAGTTAGTTGTAGTGGAAGCCTTTACAAAAGTAGTTTTAGTAACTTTGAACTCAGATATTGAAATGAATCTTAATCTAGATTTATTTAAAATAGTTTTTTGTCTTTTAAGAATCATGCTCAAGGTAGTGTTTTCATAAAATAAGTTTTATAAAGCTTTTCTTAAGAAACTATTTGCATCTCTAAGCATGACAAGTTCATTATGACATTCACAAGTAGTTCTAGAAGATTTCAAAAATATCATACTCTACTTGTAGTTCATCTATATTATTTTGACAATTGCAAGTGCTTTTTAAAAATTTCAAAACATTAAAATCATTCTCAAGTGTAGATAATTTCTTTCTCAATAAAGTATGCTTGAGACTCAATTTCTTCCAAAGCTTCTTATAACTCCTCAAAGAATGTGTCACATACCTCATCCTCATTTGTCATGAGACATAGATTCACAATCTCATCATTGGATGATATATCCTCACTTTTCTCTTCAGAGTGATCCCATGTTGCCACTATTGCCTTTTTCTTATTAGCCTTGAACTTCTTGGATTGGATTTTGAGAGGACAATTTGCCTTCATATGGCCCAATTTCTTGCACTTAAAGCATGTGGGTATGTCCTCCTCTTCTTCCTTGATTGGGTTGCTCCTCTCACCTTTTCTTGGCTTTCGTGGTATGTGCTTCTTCTTGAGAAATTTCTTGAACTTTCTTGTTAGAAGAACCATGCCTTTATTGCCATCTTCCTCTTCTTCTTCACTTGATTCTTTAGCTTTGAATGTAATGTTCTTCTTTTTGTTGTCTTCATTATTCTCTTGGATCCAATCCTTCGTTGTCATCTCATGAGTGATTAGAGATCCTAGGAGCTCCTCTAAAGATAAAGCATTAAGATCTTTGGTTTTGTGTATTGCCATCACCTTCGGATCCCATGATCTAGACAAACACCTTAAAATCTTTCTAGCCATCTAATCATTAGTATAGACCTTACCAAGAGAGTTTAAAGTATTAGTAATATCGATAGAGTGTACAAATATTTTGGTGATAGACTCATTTGGTCTCATCTTAAAGAGCTCATATTAGTTTACCAATATATTTACTTTAGACTCTCTTACTTATCTTGTACACTCAAGGGTTACTTCAAGACAATACCAATCTGGTGAGACATCTCACAAATACTAATGTGATTGAATTCGGATAGATCAAGAGCACAATGCAAAATGTTCATTGCTTTCGCATTCAAAGAATCCTTTCTCTTGTCTCCCTCATCCCACTCATCTTTGGACTTGGTACCCTCACCCCATCAATTGTTTTGGTGGGTGGAGTGTACCCTTTCTCCACTAACCACCATAAGTCATAGTCAATGGCTTTTATGAAGATGAAAATTTAGGCTCTCCAATAATTAAAATTTATGTCATTGAATAGTAGTCGATGAGTGGTAGATTGCCTCCATTGAAGGAATGGTGAAGCATAAAAATTCTCCATAAATAAGGATAAAAACTCTAGGTGATTAAACTATAAATAAGAGTAACTTGCTTTGATACCAATTGAAAGCATAAAGATCACCTAAGAGGGGGGTGAATTAGATTTTGAGAAATTAGTGTGACCTTTTTCATAAAATTGAAACCAATTCAATTATCAATCACAATTCAAATGATCAAAAGCCAATACCAAGCAATAACATGTGCAATTTAAATAAAAGCTAAGTTGAGAGAGATTGCACTATGATGTAACATGGTTCGGAGACCAATTGCTCCTACTCCACAGTCCTTATCTTGATCTTGAGAACTTTAACTCTCTACTAAGAATGTCATTTCATTAGTGAGCCAACCTTGTACAGGTCCTCTTATTCCAGCCACCAAGATACTACTCCAAACTAGAGTTAGAACCTCTCAACCACTCCAAATAACCTTGGAGTAAATTATAAATGGAAGAAAGTGAAAATAGATGTTATAATTTTAGCTCTTACAAAGATTTCTCATGAAAGAAGAAAAGGCCAATGGAAATTTTCTTGATATTGAAAAGTTTAGAGCTAAATCAAGGCTAGAGTGAAAGAGGGCTTTTCACTTAACACAAATATGAGAAGATGTTGTTAACTGAAGCCTCCTTCATTCTATTTATACCTTTTGGGTTGAAGAAAGTCGTTGAGAGTGAGATTCTACCATTTAATTTGCTCCAACAGTCAAAAAATTAGTCATTATCGTGTAAATTTAGACTAAATTGGACGTCCATTTGTAATTAGACATCTGGAAGAGCATTGAAGATAGATATTTTTCACTTCTATCGAATGTTTGTTTTTAAGAGGATGTCTGATATAGAGTGTAAAGTTTCTTTTGCTGTACTTATCAGATGTTTAGTATAAATTGAGTGTTCGGTTTAGTCAGCCAAGCTCTATTAAGAGCTTGCTACTAAACTTTATGTGATAATCCAACTCTAAACAAATTATCTCAATCAAATTTTTTACTCAATTAAAAATAAACAAATGCTAACCTAGTCGAAGCCAATATCTTGAGTTGCTTTGGCTTTGTTCGCGCCATTCTTGGATCTTCAAGTGGTTGTTTATACCTTCAAGCCATCTAGAGCCATCTTTTGACATCATTAAGCTATGTTTGCTGATCTACCATCATGCTTCTTTTTCTTTGAGGCTTTCAAATATTTTCTTGAGAGCTATCAATATTTTATCTAAAATACAACTCATTAAATATTATTTATTCGTCATCAAAAGTAGGTGCAACAATATAAAACTCTTTGGTTTGAGCACGAGTAAGCTCACCAGCCTAGTGCCTGTGCCCTCGCCGGCCTTGCACCAGCGCCCGAGCCCTCACTAGCATCGAGCATGTGTCCTCGCACCAACCTCTGATGCCCTCACTCATGTGCTCATGCGAGCTCACTTGCCAGTCTGGCGCTCGTGTTGTCACTAGCCTTGCACTCGCTCCCTCACCAGCTTGGCCTCTACGCCTGCGAACTCACGCTAGCCTCTGGCACTGGCACCCAAGCATGAGTGTGAGTGCGCTCGCCATCCTGGTGTCGTGCCCTCACACTAACCTTTGGCATCCGCACTTTTGCACTCGCTAGTATGGTGCCTACGCCGTTGCCAGCCTTGCGCTCTCGCGTCGGCCTTTGTCACTCGTGCCCAAGCTCGAGTACGAGTGAGCTTGCCAACATGGTGCTCGTGCCCTTGCCGGCCTCATGCCCTCGCCCTCTCCCTTGCTGGCCTCGTGCCAGCGCTCGAGCCCTAGCAAGCATCACGCTCGCGCCTAGCTGGCCTCGTGCCCATGCCCTCGCCCATGCCCTCACCGGCCTCGCACTAGCGCCTGAGCCCTCGCAGGCCTCACGCCCATGCTCGTGCACTCTTCAGCCTGGCCCCCACACCCGTGCCCTCACGCTTGTGCCCTCGCGCCGGCCTCTGGAGCTCGCACCCGTGTGCTCACGAGAGAGGGCTCACCAGCCTGGTGCCCGTGCCGTCGTCGGCCTCGCTTGCACGCTCGCGCTTGAGCCCTAATGTTGGCCGCATGCTGCACTCACGCCCTCATCAGCCATGCCCCCACACCCACGAACTTGCGCCGGCCTCACACCCGCACTATGACCCTCACCACCCTGGCTCCAGCGCCCTCACCAGCGCACTCGCTCCCTCGTCGGTCTCTGCCGAAGACTGTTCACGTGCATGAGACTGTTCACATATATGAGTTTCTGGTGCATGAAACAATTCACTATTTCAAAAATTTTTAAATATATTATAATATTTTTAATTTAAGTTAAAAAATAATTAAAATAAAGGTAATTTTTTGTCAAAATATATTAATAAATAAAAAAATAGTTTTGTCGAATCTAAATGGAAATGGTTTTGACCGAAACACGTTGATTTCTTTGAGTGTCGAAGCCATTTCCGAAATCGAAACTCAAAACCTTGATTAATCCATAAAAGTTGAACATCAAAATGTTAACATTAGAATTTAGAGATAATTACATTTAATACCTTATAATCTTTACTATTTACATGCAAGAATATTTATTTTTAATAAATTTATATTGAATCCCAAGAGTTAATATTATTGACCAACTAAGGTCAGTATGCACTCAAAATTGTTAAATACAAATATAATTATTCAAGAAATTTAGAGAAACCAAATTAGAATTACGTAGGGGTTTATAGGTAAAAATCTTTTAATGAATTAAATATAATTATTATCTCTAAATTTAAAGATTAGTCTACCCACTAAGTGATTAACTATAAAAATTAATTTAAATTATATTTACTATTATGATAAAATTATTAATAATTTTTTAAAATTTTTTTAAAATTTTTTAAAAATTTGTCTCATATTTTTAATTTGAAGTCAAAGTATAGTCAAAATATAGTCAAACTTTGGTTAACACATAATTAATAATTAAAAAATATTTTTACCAAAATCAAAATGACTAAAACTGAAATCGAAATGACCGAAGCGGTCGAAACATATCGGTTTTGCTAGGTGCCGAAACCGAAATTGAAACCGAAACTTAAAACCTTGGTATTAACTTCTTTGGTATGAGGCATTCCATCGCCTGAAGGGCATCAATAGTAACTTGTGAGATATTCCATAGACTATGGGGCATTGGTATTAATCTTTTTTTTTTGAAGTACTCCATAGTTGGTAGGGCATCGATATTAACTTTTTAGTTTGCGGTATTACATAATCTTAGGGCATCAGTGTTAACTCTGAGGTATTTTATAGCTCATGGAGTATCGGTATTAACCTCTTTGATTTTGAAGTATTACATAACTCATGGGATATTGATATTAACTTCTTTAGTTTAAGGTATTTTATAACTCGTAGGACATTGGTATTAATTTTTGATGTATTCCATAGTCCATGAGGTATTGATATTATCTTTATTGATTTGAGGTATTCTATATCCCATGGGACATCAGAATTAACCTTTGGGATATTCCATAGCCTATGGGATATCGGTATTAACTTTTTTAATTTTGAAGATTCCATAGTCCATGAGGCATAAGTATTAACTTCTTTATTTTAAGATATTTCATAGCCTGTGGGATATCGCTATTAATTTTTGAGGTATTCGATAGTCGACGAGGCATCGATATTAACCTCTTTAATTTTGAAATATTTTATAATCCGTGGGGCATCGGTATTAAATTTTTTGGTTTGAGGTATTCTATAGCCTTTGGGGCATTGGTTTTAACCTCTAACGTATTTCATAGCCCATGGGCTATCGGTATTAACATATTTGATTTTAAAATATTCCATAGCCTGTAAGGCATTAGTGTTAATTTTTTTGGTTTAAAGAGCTTATGAGACATTGGTATTGACCTTTTTAGTTTGTGGTATTTCATAACTCGTGGGGCATCAATGTTAACTTCTTTGATTTAAGGTATTCTGTAGCCCAAGGGGTGCCAGTATTAACTTCTTTAATTTTGAAGTATTCCATAGCTTGTGGGGCATCAGTGTTAACTTTTTTGGTTATGGTAGTCCATAGTCTGTAGGATGCAGGTATTAACTTCTTTAATTTTGAAATATTCCATAATTCATGTGGTATTGATATTAACTTTTTTGATTTCAAGTATTTTATAGTTTGTGAGGCATTAGTTTTAACCTCCAAGATATTCCATATCCCATGGGGCATTGAATCTCTTTGATTTTGAAGTGGCATTATCCACTACTTATGGAGTTGAATAAAACCTTAGAATGCTACTAGAGGCTCTTGTAGCAACCTAGTAGGACTCAGTTTGACCCAACTTCATTTTATTTGAGCTAGCTTTGGTTTGGATTGGTATGACAATATCACCCATTATTCATAGCTTTGGAATGTTGTTGAAGGTTTATCACACTCAGTGCGACTTAGTTTGAGCCTATTCAATATCATTTAGGTCAATCAAGTTCAGATTTGAGTTAGGTTTGGTATTTATAAGTCAATTTTAATTCAAGTCTGATTTGATTTAGCTCCACGTTTAGAACTCGATTTTGACTTGAGTCTGAATTGATCTAGTTCAATATTCAGAAGTCGATTTTGGCTTGAGTCTGATTCATTTGATTCATATTAAGTTTAACCTTATGTTGGACTATTATCAGGTTCGGGTTTGCGTCTTAATAGACTTTGGTTCAAGTTCAACTTGATTTAGGTTTAGTTTGGTTTAGTTTGACTTTGGGTTCAATTTGACCCATTTAGCTTTTAGTTTGAACTTGATTTAACCAAATTAAGATTTAATTCTAGCTTAGTTCGACCCAAATTGTATTTGATTTGAACTTGCTTGATTTTGAATTAATCTGATTGGAACCTAATTATGGTTGGAGTTGAGCTGATTTAGTTTAGATTTACTCAATTTGGATCTTGAGTCTAGTTTAGTTTGAGTTTTAGTCCATCTATTTGACCAATTCAGGTCTATTTAGTGTCTATTTGAGTCAATTTAGTTGTGATTGAGTCACTTTATGTCAATCAATTTGATTTGATGGCTTTTGGATTATTATGATAAATTTGGGCAAGTCTGTGGGCTTGCCTTAGATGTATAAGTTCGGAGCTAGATTGGCTCGTGAACTCGAAAGTGGATTAGAAGTTTGAGCTTAAGAGTTGACTTGATTTGACAAGCCTGAAAGTTGGCCTATGGGTGCGAGCTTGAGGGCTAGCTTGATTTGGCAGGCTTGAAGGCTAGCTTGATTTGGTGGGCTTGAAGGTTTGGTTTATGGGTATGAGCCCAATGGTTGACTTAATTTGGTAGACTTAAAGGTTGGCCTATGGATGCAACGGGCTTGAAGGTTAGCATATAGTTTTGGCTGTTCGAAGGTTGGCCTATGAATGTGGTAGACATGAAAATAGACCTATAGTTTCGACAGACCCAAAGGCTAGCTTATGAATGTAGCATGCTAGAAGGCTGACTTATAGTTATTATAGACCTAAAGGCTGACCTAAAGTGGGGCATGCCTGAAGGCATATATTTAATTATGATGGGTCTAAAGGCTACCTATAATTACGGCAGATCTAAAGGCTAACCTATAGTTTGGCAGATTTGAGGCTAGTCTATAGTTACGGTGGGATCAAAAGTTGGTCTATAATCATAGTGGGCTTGAAAGCTAGCCTATAGTTGCAATGGGTATGAAGGTTGACCTATGATTTTGGTAGACCTGAAGGCTGCTTTGGTTTTGATGGACCTGAAAGTTAGCCTATGGATGCAAGTCTAAAGGCGTGTTTAAATCGACAGGCTTGAATGCTAGCCTATGGATACAACGGGTTTGAAAGTTAACCTATAATTTCGGCAAACTCGAAGGCTAGCCTATGAATGTGGCAGACCTGAATATTGGCTTATAGTTTTGATGGGTCTAAATGCTAGTTTATGAATATAGCTGGGCAGAAGATTGACCTATAATCATAGTGGGTCCAAAGACTGACTTATAGTGTGAGGGTCTGAAGGCTAGTAGATAATTGTAGTGAGCCCAAAGTCTAGCCTATAATTATGGTAAGGCCAAAGGCTAGTCTATAGTTTAGCAGGTTTGAGGCTGGCCTATAGTTGCAGTGGGCCCAAAAGTTAATCTATAATTGTAGTAGCCTTGAAGGCTGGCCTATAGTTTTGGTAGACCTAAAGACTAATATGGTTTCGATGGACCCGAAGGCTAGTCTAGTTTCGGTGGGCTTAAAGGCTAGCCTAATTTTGACAAGCTCAAAAACTAGCCTAATTTTGGTGGGCCTAAATGCTATTCTATGGATGCGAGCTTGAGGGCTAACCTATAGTTGTAGCGGTGAAGATTGGCCTATAGTTTAGCGAACCCAAAGATTGGCCTATAGTTGTGGTGAGCCTAAATGCTAACCTATGAATACAGTGGACTTGAAGACTAGCCTATGGATTCTGTGGGCCCAAAGGCTGACTTGTTGTTATAGCAGGCTTGAATGCAAACTTAGTTTCATTGGGTTTGAAGACTAGACTATAGTTTGGGGGGGTCTGAAGATTGGCTTATGATTCTGCTAGCCTGAAAGTTGACCTGGAGTCAGTGGGCACGAAGGCAGACCTAATTTAGATAGGTCTGAAGACAGGCCTATGAATGTGACGGACCCAAAGGCTAGTCTATAGTTGCGACGGATTCGAAGGTTGACCTATGAATGCAAAAAATCATGGATGGCCATGATGATAATGGAGGCTTGTTGATGCACAAAGCCACAGATGGCCTATTTGACTCAATTTTGTAATCCAATTTTGATTTTGACTTTGGCAAGAATTAAAAGTGGACTTTACATTTAATTCATGATGAAGAATTGAAAACGAAATTTAAGTTTAATTCATAATAGGTGAAGGTCTAATATAAAATAAATATGGGCCAAAAGTTGGAAAACTAAATCAAGCCCAAATGAGTAGCAGGCCTAATTTGAAATAGAAAAAGGGCTTTAAAAAAATAAAAGTCTGAAATCACTATAGAAAATGGCCATTCGGTTCATAAAACCAGACTTTTGGTATAGTCAACCATTGTCTATTGTTGGACATTTAGTTCCAACCAAACGTTTGATATGTTTAACTACATAAACACTATTTGACATCAGATGTCTGGTTCCCAGCCGAATGTCTAGTTTAGCTGCAAATCTATAGAAATGAAAATAAAATTCTTCTCAAAATCCATCAAAATTAATCCAATTTTTCGAGAAAGAAGGTATAATCTTGGAGAATATCAATTTAAGATTCAAATATGGGAGGTTATGGTAAGAGAATACTCATCAAATCTCCCAATCAAATCCCAATAACAAAAATTGGAGATCCTCTCAAAGCTCTATAAAAAGGGGGGCTAGGGCATATGAATTTTAAAATAATTGATAGACAACATTTGAGCAAATTTTGTATGACTTGAAAAATAAGTTTTGAGAAAGATCTCATCATATAGGAGGAGAGCAAGAAGGAATTAATAAGGGATTAAAAAGATGTAAGGTTTCATCCTTTTCTTCATCTTTACTTTTATTATCCCCTCTTCTCTGTATTCCCTGTAAGGTCTTTGTCTTCTCACATTGTTTATTGTCGTGGTTACCGCACACCCTCCTCACAACCCCCGCTCCCCACCCCCACCGCCCCCCCCCCCCCCCCCCCGGTCTCTAAAGGCTTGTAGCCACTCATATCGCATGTTCTCCATCAACTGTCGCATGTTCCCAGTAGCCTAAGTTCAGAAGGCCAAATCCAAAAGAACTGGGCATTTGAATTCCATCACGGGCCTTCCTTTTGTTTGTCAACATTGTAGCCACCTGCGGCTTTGTTCTAGAGAATCTCTACTGCCGTCAAGGCCATCCGCAGCGCCCTTCAAAGATAGTAAACCCCAAACACTGCTGCAGCCACCCGTAGCCCCTCGAAGATCATAAACCCCAAATACCACTATGGCCAGCTGCAGTCTCCCTTGAAGAAAGTGAACCCCAAATACCACTATGACCACCCACAACTCCCTTGAAGATGGTGAACCCCAAACATTACTGTGGCCACCCATGGCTCCTCTCAAAGATGGTGAACCACTAACCCCATGGTCATTCGTGGCCCTTCGTATGATAGTGAATCTTTACCAATATCGTAGCCACCTACGGTCTAAAATGCTAGTAAATCTCCATCACCATCGCAGCTACCTATAGCCTCATTTATCACTATGGAATTGTGATGGAGGAGAATCGATAATGAGTACATCTTGGATTGATAATGAAAAGAAGAACAAGAATAATAATAGGAACAAGAACATAACAAAATAACAAAATAATAATAAAAAAATATTTTAACAAGATGGTTTAAGACCAGTCTGTGGTCTGACTCGAAAGTCAAATAGTTTATGACTAACTTGCAGTCTCGCTTGACAACAAATTGACTTAAGGTTAGTTTGTGGTCTCACCTGAAAATTAAAATAATTTAGGGCTAGCTTGTGGTCTCACCTAACAACTAATCAACTTAGGGCTGCCTTGTTGTCTTGCGCGATAGTAAAATGATTTAAGGACAATATGTTGCCTCTCCCGACAACCAATCCAACTTAGGACTAGCCTGCAGTCTCATTCAAAAGTCAAAAAAGTTTATGACTAGCTTGCAATCTCGTTCAATAATCAACTGACTTAGGACCAACTTACAATCTCATCCGAAAGTCAAAAAGATTGAGGGTCAAATTGTAGTATCATTCGACAATTAATTAACTTAGAGAAAGTCTATGATCTTGCCCAAAAGTCAAAAGATTTAGGGCCAACATGTGGTTTCACTCGAAAGTCAAATGATTTAGGGCCAATCTATGGTCTTATCTAATAACCAATCAACTTAGGGCTACTCTACAATCTCGTCGAAAAGTTAAAAGGTTTAAGATCAGCCTATGGTTTCACGTGATAATCAATCAACTTAGGGCTAGTTTACAGCCTCATCAAAAAGTTAAAAGGTTTAAGATCAGCCTGTGGTTTCACCTGATAATCAATCAACTTAGGGCCAGCTTACGATCTCTCTTGATAGTCAAAATAGTTTAAGCCCAACATGCGGTCTTACCCAACAATCAATTTGACTTAGCGTGAGTTTGTGGTCTCGCCCGAGAATCAAATCAAACTTGACTCAAATCAAAATTTGAATATTGAATTGAATTGAATTGAATCAAACTTAATCTAAATTGAGTTTTGAATGTCAAATTGAATCAAACCAGACCTAGGTCTAGGTCAAATTCTAATCATTGAACTAAATCTGCTCAAATTGAATCCAAAAATGAATCAAATTTAACTAGAATCAAATGAAAACCAAAGCACAGGTCAAGTCTAATCTGGACAAGTTCAAATAGAACTAAAACGGGGTCAAGCTAAATCTTATTGGGTGTGCTAAACCTTCGACAACACTCCAAGGCTATGAATAATGGGTGTTATTACCATGCTAACCCGAACCAAAATTGGTTTAGATAGAATAAAATAGATCAAACTAAGTCCTGCTAGGTGTACTACAAAAGTGTTTGGCAGCATTCCAAGACTATTTCCAACTCTACGAGCTGTGGTAATGCCACTTCAAATTAAACTGATGATGTTATTGCTTATACCTTATTGTTATAAAAATACTTCAAATTAAATGAAGTTATTACTTACACCTCATTGGCTATAGAATATATTTTAAATCAAATAAAATTATCATTTATGTCTCATTGATTATATAAATACTTCAAATCAAATGAAGTTATTGTTTATGCCTCATTGACTATAAAAATATTTCAAATCAAATGAAGTTATTACTTATGTCTCATTAGCTATAGAAATACATCATATCAAATAAAGTTATTGTTTATTCCTTGTTAGATATAGAAACACTTCGAATCAAATGAAGTTATTGCTTATGCCTCATTGGCTATAGAAACACTTTAAATCAAATGAAGTTATTGCTTATACCTCATTGGCTACGGAAATACTTCAAATTTATGGAGTTATCATCTATGCCTCATTAGCTATGGGAACACTTCAAAGCTTGAAGTTATTACTAATACCTTACTGGCCAATGAGAACACTTCAAACTAGAATGTTATCGCCGATGTTCAAAGCTTTTGGAAACACTTCAAACATTTCTCATTACCTTTTGTGCTTGCCAAGCAATGCCAGTAACATCTGTGAAAGATCTAGTGATGACCCATCTGAGTTAAGATACCATGTGATCCAATGCAAAAAAGTGGGGATAGCAACACACATCAGAGCTTTTTTTGTACTCTTTTTTTTCTCTTTATTTCTTCCATGCTTTCTGTAATTCTATATTGAAATTCATTGTGAAGTGAGGGTATACCCTTGCTTAAGCCATATACCATTCTTTAAGATCAATCATAAGCTTTCTTCTTTTTTTTCTTTTATGTCTCTATTTTATTAGTTAGATTTCTTATTTTAGGAGGTTTCTAATAATTATTGGGATAATTAATAACAGAGGCTTGTGCTTGTTGAAAATCAATGTTCCCATAATACCTGATAGCACACTAAAATTAAAACACACTTTATTTATGTATCGAGGTCATTTTTGGGGTCTTTGCTACTATCAGGTCACTGAAATTGATCCCACAAATTCTGGCATGCCTAGTGGGACTCAACTTCTCCTCCAAGTGTAGAAACTTAATTAATATGATAGAGATATTAATAAAGTAGAATTATGATTGAATGCTAATCAATTATGTTCTCTTTTGTAGAAGAAAGCATGAAATGGTATCAATGAAGAACATCTCTACCCCAAGGTATACCATCATCCTAGGAGTAGAATAAGCTATGTGTCTACCCTAATCAATGGAAGTAGCTGAGGCTCAAATCAAATTTGGAACCATCTTTGAGATTGTCTAGTTCAAGAAGATACTTGCTACTGCATCAATTGAAGTTATTATCATGCAAGACAAGCCGGTCTATCACCTTCTATCAAGAGGGAAGAGGCCTAATGTCATCATTTCAAATCAGAAGGGTCAATTTGATGAAGAGCCAGAAGCTATGCCTCAACTAGTAAGGATATCAATCCTTGAGAGGCTTAGATCAAAATGAAGCTTAGTTTTTGATCGCTTTCACTCAACTCCTGACAGGGGGCAACCAAAAGCAAGTCTAGATACATATATGGATGAAGAAGAACTTATCTCGACTATCACAAGCAAGGCAAGAGTTGCCGAGATTTTTAGCCAACTTGCAAAACCTACTCCTCAAATGAAGTTGATCATTACCATTAACACCTCTAACTTTTTCACTCTATTAAGCAAATTAGAAAGGGGTAAAAACAAATCACAGAGGACATAGTCTTATCTTAACATTGTGGTAAAAGGGATGAATCACCAAATAAAATAATAAGAGCTATCATAAGGTTACTCCCTAGCATAGGGACTCACCAAAGGAAACCATCCACATCGTCAGAGACATTTTTTATCATGATCCTAAGATGGACCATAAGCTTGTACCCCAACCTACCAAACACCAAAAGAAGGTTGCCCGAGTGAGGCCTACGGATGATTAAGAAATTCAAGAGAAAAAAGCCCTTGTGGACCAAGCCTTACTACCATGTCAAAGAGAAGGTGCAGCAACCCGCTCCATGAGTAGACTCTTAAAAGAGATAGCCCAACTAATGGGAGAAGTCAACCTCAATCCAAGGCCCAATCTAATCCTCGAGATATAGGCCATCATGTTCTAATAGAAGCCTTGATCATAACTGAGAGCTCCAATCAAGAAGTAATTATGGAAGCATTATGAGAACAGCTAAGACAACAAGAAAAATAGAAAGAAAAAGCTCAAAAGAAAGTCATGGAGTTGACAGAAATAATATTACAAATGAATCAAAAGCTCAAAATGTTAAAATGATCTCAACAACAATCTCAAGTAGTAGAGATGGCGAAAGGTGCATCTCCTGTAGATGAGATCCACAAAAATATAGGCCCTTCACAAGAGCCTCCTCCACTAGCAAGGGATACCCAATCCTTGATTTTAGGGATCATTGAAAATATGAAACTGTAAGTATACATACAACAATAGGTGCAATGAATGATGGCTATATAGTTGAGACAAGGAAGTAAGATGGATAGAATAAATATGCTGATAAACCATACCCTAGTCATCACAACCGAGTGTTGTATCCCAAAAGATATATAGTGCCTAACTTCGATTAGTTTAATGGCATGGGCAACCCTGAATAGCACATAGCTCACTTTGTGATTTTTCGTGAGGATTCAAGTAATAGTTTTTCACTGTTACTCTGCAAATTTTCAGCAAGTTTGGTAGGAATAGCATTTTGGTGGTATGCCAGTTTGCAACTGGAATCCATAGAAACTTGGGCATAAATGAAAAAGACTTTTCAAATTAGGTTTTGTGGGATTAGCAACAAAGTGACTATTATAGACCTCATCTCGACACTGAAGCATGACAATGAGTTAATCTTGTACTATATTACATGGTAGAGAAATCTCAGCATTAAGTGCGAGCAACTCATGAGTCAATTTGAAGAGGTAAACCTAGTTCTTGGCAATCTAAGGGGAGAGTAGATGACACCCTATCTAAGCACTTCTTCTATCCATACCTTTCAAGATGTCATTATGTTAGTCAAAAAGCTAGAAGGGATTAGCCTATCAGTGTAACCTAATTCACAAAATTTAAATTAGAAAAAAATAGGATGAAGCACGGAGTATCTTCTAAAAATGTAAAGGTGACATTCACAGTAATCAAGCCAAAAAAAGTTTTGAACCCTACTATGAACAGGGGTAATTCTTGGAAACTATCAACTCTTGGAGGAGATAGGGAAGTGAAATGATATAATGATTTCCCACAAAGGCATAGAAAGAAATATTCTTTCAAAAGAGAGAGAATGACTTGAATTTTCTAGGATGCCCTAAAATTAGGCCTTCAACTGATAGAATGAAGAAGGCTAAATGAAGCCAATAAGAAAGACCACCTAAACTACCATTCTTACCATAGAATACTAGGTCATACCATTGAAGACTTCTTTATATTCAAAGATTGGGTCAAGAAGTAATACTAAGATGACAAGCTAACTCTCTTAAAGGTATCCCTATTTGAAATTCCCATTGAATATATTAATTATATTACTATGTTCGAGGATCACAGACCACTTGCTAAGTTCTTCTTTAGGAAGAAGCATAACATACCCCCAAACAAGAGCACTTATGGAATATCTAGAGGATCTACCATATAAAATACCTGATGTACCTGATGTGCCTAGTGCGCAAAAATATATGGCTCATCACTACATCAATTGTGTTTGCACATTAAACACTCAAAATTTACTACTGTATATCCAAACTCATTAGTTTTTACTTTGGTACTATTATCAACCTAGTCACACTTGAACAAAATTATGGAACTTAAGCTTATTGCTATATGGTATTTCGATAATACCCATTAAAATACTATAGAACTGTACAACTCCAAATATGGGGCTCTTGTCTTTTATGCTTGTGAAACTTTTTGTAGTTGCCTTCAAAGTCACACCACTGTTTTGCATATAGCAGCTCATCTCCCACATCTTTATATGAAATTGAAAACCATTTATAATGCATCTTGAGTATCTCCTAGCCCATTTGTCAGGATCAGCTATCAAAAGTAATATCACTTTAGGAAGCTCAAATGCATTGTTGCTTTTTTGTAATCTGATAATCTAAATTAACAATAAGTCATGTGTTAGGAAATAGACACATAAATGCTTATATAATTGTAGAGTAAGTATCAATAAGCTTCCATGTTCCCGAAACCACTTAGCAAATGTGTCACTATGAATTTTCCCTCATTCGAACTCTTCGCCTTGACATCATCTATCAACTTTTATCAACATCAAATGTTGCCTACAAAATGGATGTCGATTCTATTAGAAGGTAGAGAGGAAATATTAGAGTTCATTGTAGTTGATCAAATCATTCCATGTACTCTTGGAAGGTTGACACAATATCCAAATTAAATAATACATATCGATGTATTTGTGCCCATTGAGTCTCACCTATATAATGAAAACCTTGCTCAGTCCCAATTGGTCATCCCTCTCCACCATGGGAATAATGATCTTGCTTCTGAGAAGGATGGGTGAAAGTGGACTAGAAGTCATTTAGAAATATTCCATAGAAAGTCATGCATTCCTTGGCTAAATATCCTTCTGCTATAGAACCTTTTGGATGAGCTTAGTTATGAACATAGATCTTTAGTTTGAAAAGATATATGAATAACAAAGTATTCCTTTATTATCATGGATGTAAGCAATATGTATATGTACTTTCAAATCAATAATCATAGTTTACCTCTAAAATGGATATATACAGTAGTACTGGATCAGGCCCACATGCACTGCTTCGTCCACTAGGTGAATACGTAAGTGCTCCATGATATCAAAAAATAAAGGCGAGAAGATCCTTTCAAGGTGGTAAAGAGCTAGAGCCATCCTAGACTGTAAAGCTTCAAACTCAAATGAGTGGATGAATTTAGCATACAAATGTTAGAATATATTACTCATTTCAATTAGTGGTTTTGCTACATGCTTAGGCAAACAACGCCGCACTATGATGGGTAGCAACTATTCTAGAAAAATATGGCAATCATGACTCTTCAATCCAGTTATGGTTTGATCTTCCATACTCATACATTTAGAAATGTTGGATGTATAACTATCAGAAACTTTCAAATTTTAATCACACTTAAGAAAATCTTCTTATCTTGTCTACTCATTGCAAATGGAGCAGGTGGCAAAAATGTTATGTTACCTCTATCCATTGGGTGAAGTATCCTCTGTATGCCAATGTCTTTCAAACTAGCTATGCATTCAAATTATCCTTTGACTTATTTGGAGTGCCAAGTAATGTCTACAACAAATTTTCCAAAATTTTTTTCCGACATGCATAATATCGAGATTGTGCCAAACATACAATAAGCTCTAATACGGCAATTCAAAGAAGACACTTATTTTCTTCCAATTTGACTTCACTTTTGAGCTACCTTCGATGTTCATTAGTGAAGTCTTCATCCTCTTGGAGACAGTTCCATAGCCACGTCCATGTACATAACTTAGAGTGACATTTGCTTCATTGTATGCCTTAGATCAAAATAGTCAGGGGGTAGGGATGCCATACTCATATGTCCCATTGAACGCAGTCTTATCTCAATGAAATCTATGATCAACTAGTAGAAATTATCTGTGGCATATGTAATAGAATTTTCAGCCATATTTTTGCATTAATGTTGCACATAAATAAAATATTTGCTTCGTGACTGCATCAAAAGTTGGAATGTCTAGTTCCCATAGTTTCTTTAGCTCTTCCACCAATAACTATAGGTATGTATCAATGTCATTCCCTGATTCTTTTGCTCCATCAATGATCATGGATAAAATGAAAGACGATTATTTCATACACAACCAAGGAGGTAAGTTATATAGAAACAGAACCACCAGCCTAGTGCTATATGAACAATTTATTTTTTGAAAGGGATGGAACCCATCAGAAGCTAAGCCCAAACGCACATTGTAGATATCAATAGCAAAGTTGGGGTATCGCAAGTCAAACTCACTCCACTTGATACTATCTGTTGGATGTCTGGCATCCAATCACATACATAGCCTCCGTCCATTCAAATGGTCCCTCCCTTGATTCGATGTCCAAGGAACAAGACTCTTCTGTTCCGGGTGCAGCGCCCTCTCAACTCCTCTCTTCAAGTGGAACGCTTTTGCCGCTGTCATAAAAAAAGCTATTGGAAAAAAGGGCTTCCAGCCTTTACTACCGGAGATGTGATTCCTACTTCTTCTTGTGGTTGTGAACCGCACTTCAAAAAGGCGATCGACAGAAAAGATTGAGATTGCGAGCACTGATTTGATCGTTCATGATCCTGCTCTCAATACTGGGATATTGCTTCATCAATCCACTCATAAATAAGGAAAAGCAGGCATGCTATCTGGCTATCGAGAAGAACAAATGTAGCTATTTTAAAGTAGTTAAAAAATCCTCTGTCGGCTCCAAGTTGTCTCTTTTTGAACACAAAGAATTACCCTCATTCATTCATCTCAGATGCACAGTGAATCACGAGACAGGAGCGAAGACCGAAGATATTGATATTCCCGGATTGAGTTCTGACCCATCACCCATACAACTCTTATTGCTTTTAACACTACCAGAATAGGGAGATTGGTATTAAACCTTAACCTAGGAAAGTGACTTCGATAGGCCTCCTTCCCCCTTTGCTGCTTGAAACTAAGGGTATGGCAGACAAAGCTAATGAAAATCTTGGCTAAAGTATAAAATTAACTAAATTAATAGATATCTTGGGACCGGAAATAGCATACCGAAGGCGGAGGAAGCGGATACTAACATGAGAGCTTCCCCCTTTCAGCATTCAAGGGAGTTAAATGTGAGGCTTCGGCTCACTAATAAACTAAAAGGATCCTTCTTATTTGAAAGCATTGTATTTCTAAGAAATTCATTCCCGAGAGAAAGGGAAAGGAGAGGAAAGCAAGGGTGAAAGCTAAAAAGTAAGTAACTCGTGATCATAGGACTCTAAAGAAAGAAGAGATCCCAGAAGTGGAGTTCGTTACTAGCTTTGAAGCATATTCGATTCCTGTGTCTCTACTTATTTTAGTGCTCCTTGGCATGTGAAATGCATGAATTTCCCCTGCCTATGACTTAGTTGTCTTCCCTTTCTTTCATGATAGAGTCTCTAAGAGAGAATGCAAGGTTCCAAAAGCCAAAAGCTCCAAAGTCAACGTTTGCTGATGATAGCACCATACTGGTGATGGGAAAAGGGTGAATTCTCATCAAGTTGAAGAATGGAGATCACAAGTATATTTCATATGTGTTCTATGTGCCAGACATGAAGAGCAATTTAATGATAGAAGTATTATTACTAATTTGAATAATATTTTGAATAATATTTGGATGCCTAACGTGCTGACTAGGAGGCAAAGCTAGAAGTATCTGTGGCTCCATACTGGGAACAAGGGGAAATCTATTTAAAAAATGATTTCCCCTAACAACCTGGGAGGAGGACAGAGAGCCCGCCCCTCTTTGTGCGCATGGGCGCGCGCGGGCACGTAATAGTTTTATCACGCGTACATGCACGCGGAATATGTTCGCGTGTACGCATATGTAAACAACCTTAGTAAAATGGGTTTGAGCTAACAAGCAAGCTGAAATACAGAAGACCCTTCCTTTTCTTCGGAGGAAAAGAAGGATCCGGACAAAATAGATGAAACGGAAGAGATCCGAGCAAATGGAAAGGAAAAAAACAAAGGATAAATTCTACTTTCACTTTAAAGAGACATGCTATAAAGATAGCCCAGTTTACGAAGATTTTTATCTTGTTATCCATCTTCGTAATTGGGAAGACTTAAAGAAGATAAAAAAGAAAGGACCCCCCCTCTGAGTTTTGAGTAGGCCAAAACCATTCAGTTTTGGTTCTTCTCCATATTCTGACCGGCAAGAATTTTCCTAAGAGAGGTATGTACATGATAACGAGGTAAAAGAAAGTATCTCAGATCTCAGATTTACGCTTGGGAGAGAAAAGCAAGGGTGGAAGCGGAGTTCGGTATAGGATTTTCTCCCATGTAACCGGCGCTTCTTTGACTGATGTATCTTTCTTCGCCGGATTCTTCCTATAGACGGGACATATGATCAGTTAAAGCCACTAGAGCCGAGTTAGTTGTTGATTGGAGTTTAGACGTAGGACAGATAAGGTGCAAATCCTGGTTGGGCCGGTCAGACCCAATCCTTGTTCTAAGCCGTGCAGCCTTTAGCTGTACAATCCATTCTTCTTTCATCCGGTACTAGCGAGCAAAGAAATTTCCCAGGTCTTCTTCGGCTAATGAGACCTGGATCCCGAAGCCCTCGGAGTATCTTTTTGATAGGCGCAATCTATCACTCCTTTGTATCCTGACCTTTTGGCTTTGTTAGAGACAAAATGGAATTAAACTAACCTTTACAGCCCTATATATAATATAGCATTTCTCAAAAATCAAAGATATAACTTTCTTCTCTGGCTGCTCCGATCTTTTCCACATGGCACGAAGTCAGCACCGATATGCATCGATTGATCCAATTTCTCTTTGTTAAATGCATAAAATTCATTCAAAAATTTGACAATATCCTCAATTTCTTTTTTCTTTTTAGGTATCTGCTCAACAGTTTTTGAATTTCACCGAAAGAGGAGCCCAGCAAGAGGACTAATAGCGCAACGGAGGCGGCTCAATCCCACTACCGCGATAGCGCAACGGGGCGGCGCGGCTCAATCCCTTGCTTGGGACCGAGCGTAAATCTTCTCCCTTCTTTCCCGTCACACCGAGTTATCACGTTCTAACAATCAACTCACCTTTGCGAGATGGCTTGCTTTTTCTCCAACCGATACGTTCCTACGACCCCTAACCCGCCCTGTTAATACAACACTTAACTCACGGAGCTTTCCCATACATACCCAAGCGAATCGTTCGCCACTACTCTTTATTTATCGACAGACGGATTCTCTTTTCAACACACCTGTTCAGCCCATGTGAGCAAGATGCTCCTAGAGCACTTTCGGACTAAACATTTTTTTTCTTTGGTCTGCCAACATCATATCGAAGTAAGAGATTTGAGCAATTTCCCGCAAAGAAAGGTAAGGCAGATGCCAGACTTAGCACAACACTTCTCAGAACGGCCGTATTTACCTTAATAGTCAGTTCTAATCGCGAACACATGCGTTTACTATTCCAGTTACTATTCCAGTTTCACCTCTTCGGTGACAGAGAGTCTTTTCGTACTATCGGTTCGGTTACTACGATCACTTTAAATAAGAGAAAAAGGGCACCTCTTAACCCATATTAGTACTCGATTGATGAGCCAGCCCTCTACACTATGGATTGTTGGTACCCCCGCAAACAAAATAGTATAGAATGAATAAGGGGAAGGCAGTAGTGGAGTAACGGGGGATCCTTGGAATTTCTTTATCGGTTCGGTATTCTATCGCGTAGTGGTAAACAAAAGATGGAGATTCGTACGTTCAAGTTGCTAGTGCTAACAAAAAGTACAGGGTAGGGATCGGGAAGAAGTACGGGGTAGGGGTATCTTTTATTGTTGCGAGCAGATCTGGATGCGGATGGAGCCAGGAGATTCACTGGTGGCAGATCGAGATTGGGAGCCAATATCAACGAGATCCATACCCTTGTGATTCGTATAGAGCTTTGGGGGTGAAGGTCGGGCGAAGAAATAAGTATAGTTGGCTTAAGTTGCCCAAAATGCTTACTTGACGTCAGATTGACTGCTTTCCTGACTTTGCTGACACTGAAGCCAATACCAATAGTCAGTAGCTTCGCCATCGTTGGTCCCCCTTTTCTTCGATAAAAGATACACTGTTCACTGAAGACATCGTTCTATCGCTGTTGGCTGGCTGAACACTGGCTATATTAGCCTGAGCCCACATGTAATGTACGTATTTGGAGTGGGATTTCATCCCTTGCTAACGAATCCCAGCGTATGCGCTCAAGCCGTTGCGCCTCGCCTTCCTTCCTCTTTTCTCTTCTTCCCGCTCGCCCCCAGATCAGACTCGCTGGCTGGCTAATATGATGGTTGCCTGTCCTGAATCCTCAAATTCCTTTTCCTATTATTCAAATTACTTGTGTGCGTCTTCTGACTTCTTTGCCTTTGACTCTTCGTTGCTTTCGGGCTTGGTTAGTCTGGTGCTTTCCTTTTGGTCGGTAAAAAGGAATTAAATAATTCAAGTGGAGTTTTTTGTAGTGTATCAATAAGATAGACTCATGCTGCGAGTTGTTTCATGCCATAAATAAACGCGGACACTCAAAAAATCGGTTGGGTAAGCGAATTCACATCTCTTATAACCCACACAGTCCTCGATTCTTGGCGCGGAAGCAATTTGCTTAGCTTTACATCCATCCCAATGTATCATTTCCAATACATCTGTGGGGCAGGCTCGTACACATTGAGTACACCCTATATATGTACCATAAATTTTTACTGAATGCGACATTGGATCTGTAAATTGAAGTTTTGAATATAAGAATTTTCGATCTGGTTCATAGTAACTGAATCATATATTTATATTATAGATTATAGATATTAGACGAAACGGTGGTTTATCAAATTTTGGAATCCATATCTAAACTAAAAACTAAACTAAAGATAGGCAGGAAGCTGTTAACTAAGGCTAGTATATGTTTCATACTATGGGAACTGTGGTTAAACCTCAATAATTGTGCTTTTCGTCTTAGCTGCCAAACATAAGGGGCAGTTTGTACAACAGCCATTATAAAGATGCAGGAATTCCGCCACTATCACTCCTACTAGTTGGACCGTCAGCCTGGAACCGTTAATCGTAATCATTTTCCGAGCGTAAACAGAGTCCTGAGCAGTAAAGAAATTCTATCCGCAATCAAACTACTGCTATTTTGCCTATAGCCTGCCGGTTACATGGAAAAAGGAACGTCGAAACTAGTACGCCGGTACGGTACATCACATTCAACAAACAAAAACAAAAGGAGAGAGGGGGATTCGAACCCCCGATAGTTCTTTGTTCAAAACTATACCGGTTTTCAAGACTGGAGCTATCAACCACTCAGCCATCTCTCCGATGGGTAATCTGTATTTTATTATTACTACTACTAATACTAAGATCTGCGATTGTGGAGTGTCGAATGGCTCTTTTTATCAAGCATAGAGATGCTTGCTTCTCGGTTCCTGCTTTCAGGCTTGAGAAGAGAAGGCGCTCGCAACAATTCCAATCCGAATCGTGATTAGGAATTTACTTCATTCCCATCACCCGGCTCATGGCAGTCCATATGACATACCCTTAAAATGAAAAGTGGTTAACAACCCGGTAGGAGGTGCGGGCTTTAGACAACTTGCGAGATTCGACCATCGTCGCAATAGGCACTTTGAGCGTGTTGTGGCGATGTGGAATAAAGGGCGGAGTTGTTCAAGTCAGTTCCTACCCTGCTAGCTTTCTACTTGTTACTATCTGCTATAATGTCTTCCTTCCCCCGAGGGGAAGGGGACCCAAAGGGGCCCAAGGGGGTAACATCCTATCCAACTATCCTATTCCAAGGAGAAGAAAGCCCACCCGGGAGGTGAGCAGAAAGCCCACCCCTCTTTTCGCGCGCGTGCATGTAGTATTCATTATCTCTGAAATAAGAAATTCAATGGAGGTTCTGACAAAAAGCAAGATGTCAAGGGACTTTAGAAAATACAAGACTAAGAATAGGTCTCAATCCATGTGACAACGGATTCAATTTAGTTGGGTTGGGTTAGAGTTTCGAGATCATTTTGAGATCTTCGAGCATATTCGAGGGTTCAATGTGACTATTGTTACTTCGGCCAACACAAAAGATGAGACTTTACCACCGTGGAGCGGCTTTTTGCTAAATGATGAGGGGGAAACTAAGTAAGATGTCGGAGAAGAGTCTAGCACTGTAGCCACAAAGGCCCTTTCGAACACCTTTCAACAACTGTAGCGCAGAGATAGACCGATCGCTTACGCTCTGCTTCGTAGGGACCATGCTTGGGCTCCGCTCGCACACCACACCACTCCACAGTTCTAGGCTACTAGCCCATTCGAAACGAATTTCGTACGTCAAAGAAAATGCATTTGTTAGATTCAAGATAAAAGCCTTCCAATCCTCCAGCTTTAGACCAAAAAAAGAAAAAGTCTATCTACTATTATTCAAGCTCTTCAGCAATAGAAAAAGGAATCCGTCAGCAGGTCCTCTAATGCATAGGAAGACCTCGGCGAACTTACTTAATGAGTGTTAGTGACAGATGGCACTCCTGGATGTGACGAATGTAGGAAAGCAAAGAGGCAAAAGTTAGATGACACAAGGAGCACTCCACTTCAAGGATTTCCTCCTAAGAAATTCGAAGATGAAGATATCAGGTGGGTGTGGTGGGATCGGGATAGGCATTAGGGGATTTGAGAGTGCCCTTACAGATAGTTCCTCCACTATTAAGTCGAGCTGCTTCGTTCCTTACCTAAACTTTCTTCTCTGCCCTTACTTAATATACGGCTTATCTACTTTAAATATGCATCCAAGAGGAATGTTTAAAGGTATTTTAGCTCAATTAACTGCTTACACCCTTACGACTTCACGAAATCCCTATGTGGGTTTGAGCTAACAAGCAAGCCGAAATACATGGGTTTTAGCTCACGCGCACGCGCGTGAGTGTGGTACCCTACCTAAAACGGGTTTTCGTTGCTTTTATCTTAGATGATAAAGATTTTCCGATCAGATTTCCAGTGGCATACCTGCCTAGGAAGGGGGGATGCACTTGATTCTTCTCCAGCTCTTCTTTCTTTTTTTTACACGTTATAATTCCGGCAGGATTCTCCCGTATAGTGGTTTCAAAGTGAGGAATCCGTCTTAGGTAACTTTTAGGCATACCCATCTTCTCTCATTCCTTTTATTGAGCATAATGATGCAAATTGAGCTTTAATGGTTCTAATATGCAACGTCAAGCAGTTCCGCTTTCTCGATCCGAGAAGTGCATTGTTGGAACTGGACTGGAAGGCCGTCAAACAAGTACGACTTTGAAAAACCAACCCTGATCGAAAAAGTGGAGAGAGAATGGAATTTCTTGGAGATCGGGAAAGGGATGGATAATTAGATTGCACCCACTCCGAGAAAGAATTGAATAGAGAAAGAAAGCAAACTTCTATCTGCACTGCTATAGCTATGGGTAGGCTCACAAAAGAGAGATATGGACTTCGATCAATATGGGTTGTTTCTTGAAGCTCTCTTCTCTATCCCATCCACCCCTCGGTTAACTCGGTTGTCATCCAACTAGCATAGCAGGAAGGCGCAACAGCTTGAGCGCCCAGCAATCTTCCTACAGCACCGGGTAATAGAATTTCCTCGGGTAGAAGAACATAACTCAATTCAGCTTAGAATTCATCTATTCGATCTAATCCATAATTCCCACTACAGAGGAAGGGGTATCAGCTCATTCCACCCCCCAGTGAAGAACACATTCCCGGCACACGCACCAGGCATAAGAAACTGATCCCAAAACTTCAATCGAGAGAGAAAAGGAGTCCTCGGGACCAGGAAGACAAGCAAAGTGGATAGCCGAAACTTGCTTAACACATGCAAGTCATACGGGAAGTGGTGTTTCCAGTGGCAGACGGGTGAGTAATGCGTAAGAACCTGCCCTTGGGAGGGGAACAACAATTGGAAACAGTTGCTAATACCCCTACGACTGAGGAGCAAAAGGAAACACTCTTAATGAGTGTGACTCGGCCTGCTTGTAGGTTCCGCAACCTTTTTGCCCTTGCCCTCAGGCCTCTTGCCATCCTTTCTTGCATGTCCCATCTTCCTTCCATCCCCGTAATAAATAACCTAAATGAAAGACTCACTTTAAGTATGAAATAGTCTCTGCTGCGCTTGCAGTTCCCTTTTCATTGTTAAAGTCAGTTCCTACCCTGCTAGCTATCGACGTCAAAGTATCAACGGTGTGCCATCTCATATGTGATGCCATCATTGTTGACATAAACAGATGTTGTAACCTTGGCTTTAGAGGAAAATATCAGTAACTTTGGTAGGAATTTTCTAAGCCACTCAATTTTCATCATCACTACATGTTGCAAATTGCTCATATCTAGGTGCTTTGCAATGCTTGCAATAAGTGTCTTATTTACTGTCATTTATGTATAGCATATAATTATTTGGACATGCATGAATCTTTTTGTATTCAAGGCCTATATCTTTTACAATATTCCAAGCCTTTCGATATGAACTATGAAAGTAAGGATGATGATAAAATACCTCTTTCAATGTCTCTAACAATATATTGAATGAATGATTACTTCATAGACAATAAGGTGTAAGCGATAGTTTCATGCTTTGAAGTGTTTCAATAGCCAATAAAGCATAGGTGATAGCTTCGTTGATTTTGAAGTATTTTTATAACCAATAAGGCATAGACAATAACTTGGTTTAAACAAGGCATTGAACCTAACTATCTATACAAGTTCAAGCCTACCTTAGTTCTGTTTGCTTTGTGAATGTTTCCATAGCAAATAAGGCATAGGCGATAACTTTGTAGTTTGAAGTATTTCTATAGTTAATAAGACATAGATAATAATTTTGTTTGAATATGACATTGTAGTTAATTGACTAAGTGAGTTCAAGCCTATCTTAGTTCGGTTTGATGGTTTGAAGTGTTTTCATTAGCCCATAAGACATTTGTCATAACTTTATAGTTTGAAGTATTTCCATATCTAATAAGGCATAGTCGATAACTTGATTGATTTTAAAGTATTTTGATAGCCGATAACATGATTTGAATAAGAATTGTAGCTAACTGGCTAAGCGAGTTCAAGCCTATCTTAGTTCAGTTTGCTTTGAGAAGTATTTTTATAGCCAATAAGGCATAGGCGATAACTTTATGATTTGAAGTATTTCCATAGCTAATAAGGCATAGGGGATAACTTCGTAGTTTAAGGTATTTCTATAGCCAATAAGGTAGAAATGATAACTTCATTTGAATAAGGCATTATAGTCGATTGACAAAGCGAGCTCAAACTTACCTTAGTTTAGTTTGATGATTTGAAGTATTTTCATAGTTAATAAGGCACATGCGATAACTTTGTCATTTGAAGTATTTTCATAGCCGATAAGGAATAGGTGATAACTTCATGAATTGAAGTATTTTCATAACTAATAAGGCATCAGCGACAACTTCATGGTTTGAAATTTTTCAGAAAGGCATAGGCAATAACTTCGTTTGAATAAGGTATTATACTTGACTAATTAAGTGAGTTCAAACCTGCCTTAATTTAGTTTTGATGGTTTGAAGTGTTTCCATTAGCTGATAAGGCATTAGCAATAACTTCATGATTTGAAGTATTTCCATAGCTAATAAGGCGTAGGTGATAATTTCATTGATTTTGAGGTGTTTTCATACCCAATAAGGCGTAGACGAGAACTTCATTTAAATAGGGCATTATAACTGACTGACTAAGCGAGTTTAAGCCTACTAGTTTGATTTGGTTTGAAATCTAAACTTGATTTAGCTTTAAATCTAATTTGATTCAATTCAATATTCAAAACTCGATTTTGATTTGAGATTTATTTGATTCAGTTCAATATCCAGAACTTGATTGAATTGTGATTCACTAACTCCTTTTGGTTTCTTCTTCCCAAAACCTTTAATGGTTAGATTTGCGCTGATGCCTTGTAACATAACTAGGGGGTGTTTAAGGTGATTTTTGTCATAATCAAATTTGATTAGAATATGATTAAAATGAGACTTATATCCACTAAATTATGGCTCAAATGTGGGTCTCAGTCAAACTTAAATCACATCCATGTTTAACCGAAAATTGAGCTCAATTTGGGCTTGAATCATTGGAAAATTTGGGCTCAAGGTAGGCCTAATAAAAAATAGTGGGCTAGATTTTGGGATGAAAATTGGACCTAAAATTCATCTAAAACTTGGGCCAAAATAAAAAAATAAAAAAAAATTGTAAATAGACCTCTGGATTGAATAAATCTTCATAAATGAGTCCTTGGCCAGATTTTATTACAAATAGGTCTCGGGGATAAAACTTTTATAGAAAAGTCCAATAAAATCCTAGAATTATAAATCAGTCCCGTAATATTTAAGCTTTGCAAATAAACCCCTTAAACAATCGATAATTATAATTTGATTCCTATAAAATCCAAGGTTTGCAAATAAATCTCTCCAAAATTTCATATTTACAAATAAGCTACTAGAATTTTAATTTTTTACAAATAAGTCCCTCAAAATTTTTATTTACGAATAAGTCCAATTTTTTCAGAAAGGACCCTAGAAGTTTTAAAACTTTATAAACATGTTCTTTTTATAAAAAAACTCCTAAAATCCATAAAATTATAATTTAGTGTAATTTTTGAAAAATAATTGCAAATAACCTCTATAATTTCAATGTCCAAGATAAGTACAGCTTTTAAATTTTTTCATCTGTATCAAAATAAATTTATCCATATCCACTTATAGGCTTATCCAATTTCAAACCAAACATCAACCACATCCATAACCAATTCAAAGCAATAAATCATTACAAGTTTAAAATTTCAAATAAAGATCAATCCAATCTTCATGAACCTATCAAAACCCATGGAACTTGCAAAAAAAAAAGCAGATCAGAGATTAGAAAATTGGAGGAGAGAAATTGTAAAGAAGTCAGAGAGATCATTAAGATGGAAGAGCATATCAAAGGCTGAAATCCAACTAGGAAGGAAGAAATGAGAGCTCTTCTCTTATTTGTTGTTTCTCTTCCTTTCTTCTTTCTTTGGTTTTCTTTTTGGTAGGGCCTCCCTATTGCATCCCCTCCAGTGTTCACCCTACAACTTTTGCCCAATCTCCGCTCTCATGCGGCCAATCCCTCTGCCTCCTTAACCTCCATCACTGCCAACTCCTCCTACCTTGTACAATCGCTGAAGAGCTGCCCTCTTTCTTGCACTACAGCCCACCACACTTGCTTGCGAAGGAGACCACCTCACTAGTGACCAATCCCCTTCTCTAGCTATCTGTCGCCACTAGTAAGTAAATCCAGTTGGAGATGGACGGCCTTGGCCATCCTCATCCTTGATCATGATCAGCCTAAGACACCCCCCTACACATGCTAGAAGCCTAGCACTGCCAACCATCATCGCCTTATCTCACCATTGATGCCCGTCCATGAGGGAAACCACCATGCGAACCACACCTCAGGCGCTCTTCCTCACTACCCATTGAGCCCCGTGTGCCCACTAGACTCACCATCCGCCAGCCTTTGCCTCCAATCTCTACCCTGGCTCCTTTCATTCCACTCGTAGGTTGTCTGAGCTATTCCTCTACCTATGCTACCTCTCTATTTGGCTTGCTGTACTTGAAGCCCACTATTGTTATTGCCGATTGTGACCAGATCCAGCTAGATCTAGCAAGATCTGGCCATAAGATTTGGGGGGAAGGGGGGGGGGGGGTGTGGGGTGTGGGAAAGGGGAAAAGCCACCCCTACCTTGCTACTAGGAAGCTAGCCTAGGTTTGGCCATATTTGGCCGATCTAATTTAAGAGGAGATTGGGCCACCTTGGCCTAGTAGAGCTCAAATGGAAGAGGAATAGGAAACAAGAGGGAAGAAGAAGATGAGAAGAAAAGGAAATATAAAAAAAAAATATTTTAAAAAAAAATTTTGCCAAAAAAGAAGAAGAACAATTTCAAACTTGAAATAGAAGAAGAAGAAAGAATAAAATAAAAATAAAAAATATATAAAAAAAATTGTCTAAAAAAAGAAAAAAGAAAAATTCTGCAAAAATAACAGAAAAAAGGAGTTCTCCATATCACGGCCACTTGCGGTCCTCAGCGATGAAGGTGGCTTATCTTGACATCACTGTGACCACTTATGGCCTCTCGAAGATGATAATGAAGATGACAAACTCTTGACATCACCGTGACCACCTGTGGCCCCTCGAAGACGGTAACGAAGGTGGCAAACTCTCGACATCATCATGGTGATCCCCTCCTCAAAGATAGTTATGAAGATGGTAGACTCTCAACATCACTGTGGCTCCTCATAGATGATAATGAAGATGACAGACTCTCAACACAGTCCGTGACCACCCACGACTCCTGGAAGATAGCATGTCCCCATCACTACAAGCCAGCCTTTAGCTCACATGCAACTAGCCTTCGAGCTTGCACTCAACCAGCCTTTGGGTTCGCACTAAGCTAGACTTCAGGCTTGCACCTTAGCCAGCCTTCAATCTCACATTCAGCTAGCCTTCTGGCATACACTTAGTCAATCTTTGAGCTCGCATCTAAGCCAGCCTTCAGGCTCACACTTAACTAGCCTTTGGGCTTGCATTTAGCTAGTCTTCAGGCTTGCACTTAGCTAGCCTTTGGGCTTGCATTTAGCTAGTCTTCAGGCTTGCACTTAGCTAGCCTTTGGGCTCACACTTAGCCAGCCTTTAGGCTCACACTTAGTTAGGCTTTAGGCTCACATCAAATTAAGCCTTTGGGCTCACACTCAATCAACCTTCAACCTCATACTCAATCAGCCTTCAAGCTCACACTCAGCTAGTCTTCAGGCTTGCACTGAATCAGCCTTTAGGCTCGCACTTAACTAGCCTTTAGGAAAGCACCTTAGCCAGCCTTCGATTGCGCCTTAGCTAGTCTTCAGGCTAGTACTTCATCAGCCTTTGGGCTTGCACTCTACCATCCTTCGAGCTTGCACTCTACCATCCTTCGAGCATGCACTCTACCAACCTTCAAGCTTGAATCCAAGTCAACCTTCAGGCTCGCACCCAGCCAGTCTTTGGCTCGCACTTGTCCAACCATTAGGTTCACACCAAGCCAGCCTTTGAGCTCACATCCAAACTAACCTTTGATCTTGAATTTGCCAACCTTCGGGCTCACACTTAATCAGCTTTCAGACTCATGCTCAACCAACCTTCGGGCTTGTATCTAAGCTAATTTTTGGACTCGCACTCAATTAGCCCTTAAGCTCACACTAAGTCAACTTTCAAGCTCATGAACTAATCCAATCTTTAGATTCACACATTTAAAGCCAGGATATGAGTTTGCCTAAAATCATCATAAACAACACCTTCAAATCAAATTAATTAATTAAAGTAACTTAATCACAACAAATAGACAAATATCAAGTTGGCTTAAATGGACCTAAATTGGTCAAATAGATGGACTAAACCCAAATTAAGTTGGACTTCAGAAAATACAAATTGAGTTAGCCTAAAAAAAATAAACTTATACTCAATCCTAATCATGATTCGATAAAGGTCCAACACAAGGTTGAACTTGACTCAAGCCAAATGACATCAAACTCATACCTAAACTAAATAGGGTCAAACCGAGTTGCACTAGATGTGTTGAACCCTCAACAATGCTCCAAGGCTATGAGCAAAAGGTGATATTACCACCCTAACTTGAACTAAAATTGACTTGAATAGAACTAAATAAGGTCAAATTAAGTCTCACTGGGTATGCTAAAAAGTCTTTAGCAACATTTCAAAGCTATACCCAATCCCCTAAGCTGTTCATGATGCTACAAAATCAAAAAAGTTAATTGCCAATATGCTCAAAGCCATTGGCTACACTTCAAAGCTATACCCAACCCCATAAGTCATTAGTGACACTATCAAATTAAGGAAGTTAATCACCAACACGCTCAAAGCTATCAGCCACACTTCAAAATTATACCCAACCCCCTAAACCATTGGTGATGCTATCAAATTAATAAAGTCAATCAACAATAAATTCAAAGTTGTTGGTCACACTTTAAGCTAGCCAACCCTAAAAGCAATTGACAATATACCCCTTTAAGCTAGCCAATCCTAGAAGTGGTTGATGATGCAATCTTCAAGCTAGCCAACCTAGAAGCAATTGGCAACATATTCTTCAAGCTCGTCAATCCCAATGTAGTTGATAATGTGCCCTTTCAAGCTAGTCAACCCAAAAGCAGTTGATGATGAGCCATTTCAAGTTGTCAACCCCAAAAGTAATTGACGATGCAATTCTCAAAGCTCTACCCAACCTTATAAGTTGTTGGTGATGCTACCAGAATCAAAGAAGTTATCACCTATACCTTATCAGCTATCGAAACACTTCAAAAGCCAAAGAAATTATCGCCTACACCTTATTGGCTGTGAAAATACTTTAAAAATCAAAGAAGTTATCATTTATATCTTATTGGCTAACAGAAGCGCTTCAAGATCAATAGAGTTATAGCCAATGCCTTATTAGTTAACGAAAATACTTCAAACCCAAATGAAGTTATCACTGACATCTTATTAGCTAATGGAAACACTTCAAGTCATGAAGTTATCATAATGCTCAAAGCTTTTGGAAACACTTTGATCTTCTCCTATTCTCTTTCATGTCCCATCGAATGATGTCATCAATGTCTATTGAAGATCAAGTCAATCTGAATCATACGCCACATGGTCCAGCGTTGGGGGAGCAGGGTAGCAGCACATACCAAAGATTCTTCTCCACTATCTCTTTTCCTTTTTATTTTTTTAATATTTTATATAATTCTATGTTGAAATTTATTGTAAAGTTAGGGTATACCTTTACTTAAGTCATGTATCCTTTCTCTTAAATCAATCAAATAATACTTTCTTCTTTTCTTTCTTTTGTGTCTCTATTTTATTAACTAGATTTCTCATTTTAAGATATTCATGATAGTTGTCAAGGTAATTAATAATAGGGTCTTGTGTCTGTTAGAAGTTATATTCCCATAACACCTGATAGTGTACTTTAAATTAAAATAAATTTTGATTTGTGATTCGAGATCGCTTCTCAAGATCTTCTCTATCATGGGTGGTTAATCTCGATCCCTCAAGGGAATCATGTGAAATATCCATTGGCAAAATTACTTTCAGAATTGACAATAAATATTCAATTTATAATGACAAATTTAATTCATCGAGCTTAGCATTGATTTTCAGAAGAATATTTATTAAATACTGACTGTAGTTGGGGCAATACTAATTTTGACCCGAGTTTGATTTGGCTCAGTTCAATATTCCGAACTTGATTTTGATCAAGTATAGTTTCATTTGGTTCAAGTTAGTTTGGTCTTGTGTTGGGCCCTCATCGGGTTCTTATTGAACCCTTAATAGGTATTGGATCCTTGATGGATCTTAGGTCTGACCCTTGATGAGAGTTTAATAGATCTTTAATGAATTTTAGATCTAACCCTTAATAGATTCTTAATGGATCTTTAATAGATTTTGGATCCAGCCCTTAATGGATTCTTTATGGATCTTTAATAGATTTCGGATATGGGCCTTAATGGGTTCTTAATGGATTTTGGATCCAACACTTAATGGGTTCTTAATGGATCTTTAATAGATCTTGGATCTGATCCTTAGTGAATTCTTAATAGATTCTTAATGGATTTGGGTTCTAAGATTAGTGGATTTAGGTTCAAATTCAAGTTGATTTAGGTTCAACTTAGTTTTGGTTTGAATTTAATTTTGACTTAACTCGAATAAGGGTTCAATTTGAACTTGATTTACCCTAATTGGGGTTTGTCTTGGACTTAATTCAACTCAATTAGAGTTTGGTTTTGAATTTAACTTAACGCACCCCAGTTGGTTCAACCTAACTAAGGTTTAATTCAAATTTGGTTTGACCTAATTAGGATTTAGTTTGGACTTGATTTTACACAAATAGCATTTGATTCAAATTTGATTCAACCTAATCAAAGTTTAGCTCAAATTTAATTTGATTCAAATTGTTCCAATTTGGACCTTATTGGGTTTGGTCTGAACTAATTTGATTTGGGTTAACTCAATTTGGATTTGAGTCCAATTCAATATGAGTTTCAATCCATGTATTTGATTAAGTCCATTTAGTAATTCATTTGAGTCAACATCACTTTATTTGTTCAATGTGATTGAATCCCTTTAATTTAATTAATTTATCTTAATAGTTTCATATCAGATATTAGATAGATAGAGTCCAATATATATAATGAAAAAGGACCATATCCCATGAGTTTAGGCTTTTGGGGTAGTTTGGTATTTGGCCCACTATATTGATTTGGTTTAACACTCTTTTAACTCCTCAACAAATAGTATTAAAGCTTCAGGTTAGTAGGCCAGATTTTTATTTGAGTCAGTTTTCTACTTTGACTCAAATTCAGTTAGATCAAATTCAGTTAGACCATTCCTATAAATATCCTATTCATCTAAGGGTTTCATAATACTAAGATGGAGAAACATAGATCAAAATTCTCAAAATATCTTGTGACGATTAGGCTAGTTAGTCTCTTGTGAGAATTAATGATATTAGAGTTTTGTCTCCATCATTGTAATCTTCTCCCCTTTCTCATCAATAGAATATCCTTTAGATTGCCTTCGCTCAGGGAGTAGGTCACATATTGAATCATGTAAATCTCTTGTGTGCTATTTTTCTCCTTTTCTTTTCTTTTTCTACACCATGAATTATGGTAAATATTAGTATTTTGCATAATAAATTGATATTAGAATTTTTGGTTCGAAGCTATGTAAACTCTTAAGCCAAAAATTACTATGATGATGTAACTAAATTAAGTTGTATATTAGTCTCTATTAAAAAAGTAAAAATTAAGATAAAAATCCATTAGTATGGGTCACATGGTGGAACTGATGGAGTAAATGTATTCTTAATTAAGAGTGTTAAAATTGATATAGTCAAATCACACCCGAAAGGAGAGATTGTTATAATGTCAGATATGACGGATTAGTCTTACATTGATATTGGATAAATAGTCTAATATATATAATGAAAAAAGCCCATATCCCATGAGTTTAGGTTTTTGAGATAGTTTGGTATCTTTCCCATTATATTGATCTGATTTAACATACTTTCGACTCTGCCAAAACCTCGGACTGTCATGATGAATTTGGGTGAGGTCACAGGCTAACCTTGAGTCAATATGGATTCTCAACAAGCTTAAAACCAGACCTTGATTTAGACATTCATCGAGATCATAAGTTGTCATTAGTCCAAAAAAACATCCGACAAGCTCATGAACTGACCTCAGTTTGAATAGATGTTCAATGAACTCGCAAGTTGGCTTTAATCTAAATAAATATTCGATAAGACTGCAGACTTGTCTTAGTCCAAATAGACACTTAGCAAGTCCACAAGCTGGCCTTAGTCCGAGTAGACATTCAGCGAGCCCACAAATAAGCCTTAGTCTAAATAGATGTTCAGTAAGTACACAAGTTGGCTTTAGTCCGAATAGACGTTTGGTGAGCCTGCGGGTTGTACTTAATCAAAATAGATGTTCGACAAACCCACGGGCTGGCTTTAGTCCAAATCAATTTTCAGCGAGCTCACAAGTTGACCTTAGTCCACATAAAAATTCGAGGAGCTCGTAAGTTGGCCTTACTCTGATAGACATTCGGCAAGCTCGCAATTGGCCTTACTCCAAATTGATTTTGAGTGAGTCCATGGGCTGATCCTAGACTAGAGTCGAGATGGTGAGGATGGTCATTATGTAAAGGGGATTGTAGGTGCCCACGACTATGAAGCGAAAGAGTTCCTCCTTTCTCTGAATATTCTCCTTTCTTTACTTTCTAATTTTTTTACTAACTTAACTTTTCTTCATTTTGTTTGCTTCTTGACAATAGGTTTCCCTCCCTCACGTGGCTTCACTATTTTTTTTTTGTTGCTTCTTTTTTAAAGCAAGTTTGACTTTTTTTTTTACTAACTTTTTTCTCTTCCTTATATAGCTAGGGGACAACTTCTTTGTTGTTTTTTTTAAAATTTTTTTATATCTCCTTTCTCATTTCTCTCCTTCATCCTCAAAATTGTGCCCTTCTTCTCCTTGGGCTTAGCTCCTTCCTTCTTCCCGACCGGGCCATGGTGGCCTGAGTTCTTCTCGATCAGATCAGGCCACAGTCCGCAATGGAGGGCATTTTGGGTGGCAATAGAGCACAGGGGTCTCTGATGGGGAAGCTTGGTGCTGCAACTAGAGGTCAGTGTGGGGGCACTTTGGTAGGGCAGCGGGAAGTGGTGATCAGGCCAGGGCAACCTGAGGCAGAGCGGGCGAAGCTCCAGGGAGAAGGGTGCAGTGCTCAGGCAAAGGAGGTCACAGTGACTGCTCTGAGGTGGGATGAAGGGTAGCAGGCAGAACGAAGACTTAGGTGGTAAGGAAAGTGGCAAGCGCAACTTGGGGAGGCGGAACTTGCGACGGGAGATGATGTGGTAGGTGAGCCTGAGGTGTAGGAGGATCACCGTAGAATGACCTGCAGTAGTAGCAGGAGTGGCCTTACGGTGATAGAGTTGGCTGTCAGTGGCTACAAGGGCACGCTATGATGGAGGATGGCAGCAAGATGGCCTAAAGGTGATTGTACGAGCAACTCAACAATGGCAGCCACCAGCAAGCAGTTGGGCTGCAGCTCGAGTATAGGACTGGTAGAGAGGACATGGTTGCAGGCTGATCAATAAAGCTCTAGAGCGTTAGGAAGCATTGCATAGGCAGAGCTTGATGTGAGGTTGATGGTGAGGAGATCTTTGCAAACTGATGACAGGCTGGGAAGATAGAAAGAAAAAAAAGGAAAAAATAAAGAAAGATAAGAACTCACATTTTCTCTCTCTCTAATTCAGTTCTTGTCTCTTGATCTGGTGCTCCGCTTGATGATTTTGTACCTATGATCTTTTTTTTCGATGTTAACAAGGTTTATATAGGACTTAAAGAGATAAAGTTGGGTTGAAACTTAATCTCTCTTACTTTTAATTTTTGAATAATAGATTTATGTGTAGATAGATATGGATATGGGTGATTTGAGATTGGATAAGTTTGCGAAAAGATATGAATAAATATTTATTGTTATAGATAACAATAATTTGAAAGTTGTACTCGTCTTGGACATTGAATTTATAGAGTAATTATTTGTATTTTTTAAAAAAATGGACTAAATTATAATTTCATAATTTTTAGTAGTCTTTTTACAAAAATATATTTTTATAAAAATTTCAAATTTATAGGCTTCTTTTTTAACAAAATTTAGACTTATTTGTAAATAAAATTTTTTGAGGGACTCATTTACGAAAAGTTGAAATTCTAAGGGTTTATTTGCAAATATAAAATTTTGAAGGGATTTATTCATAAATACTAAATTTTATAAGGATTAAATTATAATTATGGATTTGTTAAGGGATTTATTCATAAACCTTAAAAATTATGGAATTGATTTGTAATTTTAGAATTTTCTTAGACTTTTCTATAAATTCTTATCTTAGAGACTTATTTGTAAGAAAAATTTAACCAAGGAACCATTTATAAAGATTTATTTAGTCTAAGGACTTATTTATAAAATTCTTATATTTTCTCATTTTGGTCTAGATTTTAGATAATTTTTGGGCTCAATTTTGGATTCAAATATCCAACCCACTTTATTTTAAGCCCGAATTTTTTTAATAATTTAGGTCCAAATTAAGCTCAATTTTTAGTCAAATAACTAGAATCCACATCTGTGCCATAATTTAGTAGCATGTAAGTCTCAATTTTAATCATATTTCTATCAAATTTGATTGTGACAAAAATTGCCTGAAATAAGTTGCTTCCTACGCAACCTCTTCTCAAATACTAACAAGAGGAGAGGGTGCAAATAAACTTCGAGTACCTACCTCCATGTCAATGTTCTAGGGGTTGACCATTTCTCCCTTTCGATAAAATTTTAGCCAAGCCATCATATTATAAGCCCTGGACATCTATACTCGATACATTTCTAGGTTTTGCTGAGCTATAAGTCTTGTTTTATCCAAAGGGTCTCACTTATCTAAACAAAGATGAATATTGTCTTCTTTGGTAATTTCCTCTACCAAAGCAATTTTGAGAGATAGAATTTGTACATCTAACGATAAGATTGCCTCAGTTTTAAATACTAACGCATATGGTATTAATTGGGTAGGAGTTTGATATGTAGTGTAGTAAGCCCACAATGCTTCAAAAAGTTTCTAATGCCAATCTCGTTTATTTCTAGAAATGACTTTCTTCAATATTTTGGAAAGAGTCTTGTTGAATGCTTCAGTGAGGCCATTTGCTCTTGCGTTATGGATAAATGAATATCCCTAATCTATCTTAAATGAATATCCCTAATCTATCTTATGATGATGTGTGAATCATCCTAGCTTAAAGCTTTTGAAAGACGGTCCATTATCAGAAATAATCCATCGAGGGATGCTAAATAGATACAAGATATTTTCTCAAAAGAATTGACTAATGGTATCTACTTTTACTTCTCTTAGTAGAGTTGCTTTTTCCCATGAGAGAAGTACTCAATTGCTGCTAATATAAAGTCATGACCTTTGGAGAAGGATGGCTCAATTAAGCCAAGTATATTGTACCCCACACTTCGGATGGCCATAAGGATACTATTGAGTGTAAAGGATTTGGATGCTGATGGATAAAGACCTTATGAATTTGCCACAAATGATACTTTCTTGCATATTTGATGCAGTCCCTCACCATCATAGGCCAATAGTAGCCCATATACTTAATCTTCATTATTATTTTTGGGTCCGATTGATGAGCTTCACAAATTCCAAAATGCACCTCAGACATAGCTTTCTTAGCTTTTTTTTGTCTGAGAGACAACACAAAAGTAGTTGGTCGAAGGACCTTCTATAAAGAATGACATTGATAAGCAAAAAACATGTAGCTCTCTTCTGGAGTTGTGTCATTATGGATTTATCTTTTGGGAGTTCTCCGTCTTTGAGATGTAGCCCAATCCTTGAAATTCTTGTTTCCTATTTTGAGTATGTAAGCACTCACTTGAGGTAGATCCCATAGATTTTTGAAGAAGCAACTTTCTTTCTTTGTTTTTTGAAGCTTATAGTCAAATTTTTTGACTATTCGATGAAGAGTATTTTAAAAATACTTAGGTATGACCATTGGCTAATAGTTACCAAATCCTCAGTTTTCAAGATCTCATGTATTATTGGGGACATAGGGGATTATCTTATAAAATAATATCTCCTTTTTTTCCATATGTCATGGAGGAATCTAGAAGGTTATTTGTTCCTCCACAACATTGATACTTACTTCATCTAGTAGCTTAAGTAAGCCTTCTGGGATTTTAGTAACATAGAGAGAACTCTCTATTTGACCCTCATTGTTATATTCATTAGAAGAATAGCCACCCAGGTAGAATAGTGGGATTTTTTTTCATCTAAGGAGTTTGTGTCATTTCCTAGATAAGGAGCGGCAAAGATTAGGCTAGCGATCTACTTCTTCACTTGCCTAATGGAAGTAGATCCTTTGCTAGCATAAGATCCTTCGTAGTATTTTGTATCATCGTAATGTACCTCATAAACATCAAAGGGATGCAGATCTCCATCAATTTAGCATTCATCACCATCCTCAAAATATTGAGACATTGATTTAGGGTTGATGGCACTACCTTATTTTCATATAACCATAGTCTCTCTAATAGTGCTTTGTAGTATGCATCAAAATTGATTATATAGAACTTAGAATCAATTATTAATTTACCTATTTTTAGAAGTATGGTTATGGCCCCAAGAGATGTTTGACTATTTTAATCAAACCCTTGGATGATTAATCTCAGATAATAGATGGCATACGTCCAAAGCTAAGGTCCTTCATGTGTGGAGGGTCATTAAATTGACTGAAGAGACTAGATCAATGAAGATGCAATTAATTTTAATCCTATCATTATTTCCAATGATATATAATGGTCTATTATGGTCCATTGTCCTTGGTAATAGGTCGTCATTTATGTAAGTGATGATAAAAGTTTGACGAGCATATAAAGATTCCTTCATTTTTTTTCTTTAATGAAGTATGCCTAATAATCAGTTGGGTTTTATAAGATATGCACCAACGTGTCCCTGAGTTCTTATGACATTGTTAGGGCATCAAAGACACTTAGCATGATAGAGATCTTCTTGAGATGAGTTGCTATATTATATTATACCTTCTTGGGTGCAGGTTTAACTTGTGAAAGCTGACGTCCTCATTTATCTAAATCTCTTTATCCTTGTATTTGGGGATATTCTTATCCCTAGGCACTGGAGCCTACCTTGGGAGTAGCACTTTAACACCTCTAAGTTGTACTTGATTTAAATTTCTTAGTTAAATTCTAGCATTATGAGACTAATAAGGTTCTTCCTCAGAATTACTACCAAGGTTGATCGCGTGACAAGAGACGGTGAACCCTTGCCCTTGATTTGTAGTTTTTGGATACTTTTAAAAGATATGACTAGATGATAATCGCCTCATTCAACATCTGAATGGGGCATATAGGGCCTCCTTAGAGAGAGATTTTCAGAGATTCTTTGGATAAACCCTTCTATTTCATCAGCTGGCATGACCTTCGGTAGGAATTCATTTTAGGGTACTTCTTTCATGGATGTTTGGATTGGCTCAGCACAAGAGTTGAGTGGGTTACCTATACTCATGGTGGGGATTGTAGATTTCTTATATTCATTTGTTGCAAATGTCACCCTCATATTTTTAGATGGCTTCCCTGGCTTCACCTTATCCTTTTCGATTTTAGGATTTTCTAAACTAGGTAAGGCTACGAGACCAATTCTTTCCAACTTTTTAACCTATGCAATGATGTCTTGGGAAGTATGAATAGAGGAGGCACTTAGATAGGGTGCCATCCAGTTCCTCTTTATGTTACCAAGGACTAGATCTACAGTTTTGAATTGGCATATGTATTATTCACACCTAATGCTTAGATTTCTCCACTGTGTGATGTATTCCACAACCAATTCATTGTCGTATTTTGGTGTTAAGACAAGGACCACAATGGTCATCTCGTTGTTGACTCCCCCAAATCTAATTTAAAAAGCTTCTTTCATTTGCAACCAAGTTTGTATAGACTCTGATTGTAAACTAGCTACCACTCAAATGCCACCCTAATTAATTTGCCAAAACTTTGCAGAGTAATAATGAGGGGTTATTGCTTGAGCCCCCATATTGAGTCACAAAACAAGCTATGTACTGTTCAAGGTTACCCATGCCATTAAATTGTTTGAACTTAAGCATAGTATAGCCTTTAGGATATGGTACTTGGTCATGGTTATTAGGTATGGTTTATCTGCATCATTTATCATGCTCATGTCATTCCCTTATCTCAATTATCTAGCCACCATTCATTGCACCTATTGCTGAATATACATTGGCAACTCCATATTGGTAGGAATTTCTAAGATGGGGGATTAGTTCTCCCTTGCTAGTGGAAGAGGTACTTGTGAAGGACCTATATTTTCAGAAATTTCACCTACGAGGGGTATGTCTTCTATCGCTTCTGCAGCTTCCTAGGACTATTGTTGAGATCGCTCCAACTTGTCTCATCATTTCCATTAATTCCATAACCTTCTTCTAAGCCTCATATTTTTCTTTTTTCTTGTTGTCTCAGTTGTTTTTACAATATTTCTATAGTCATTTTCTTATTAAAGCTTTCTATTATGACCAAAACTTCCATCAGAACATGATGGTTTATGTCTTAAGGATTAAGTCTTGGCTTAGTGTTTTTTGGGTTGAGGTTAACTTCTCCCATCAGTTGGGTTACCGCATTCAAGAGTTTGCTTATGGAGCAAGTAGTTACACCTTCTCTCTAGCATGGTAGTAAGGATTGGCTCACAAGGGCCCTTTCCTCCTTAATCTCCTTATTTGTAAACCTTGTTCATGAAGCCTTCTTTTGGTGTTTGGCCTATTAAGCATGGGCTTGTGGTTCTTTCTAGAGTCATGGTGAGCAATGACTAACAGTATGGGTGGTCTCCCTTTTAGTAGTCTTATGTTGGATTATAGCTCTATAGTGGCTCTTATTAAGTTGTTTAATTATCCACCCTTTTGCCACAGTCTTGAGGTAGGACTGTACCCCCTTTAACTTACTTCTATCCTTCTCTAGGCTACTTAATGGAGAAAAAGAATTAGTGGTGGGAATGGTAATAACCATCTTCATTCGAGGGCGATCAAAGGCTGAGTTTTATTTTTGCAAAAAGGAACACAATTGGTTAGTTTTCAATTGTAATTTTATTTCATTAGCGTCTCTACCATACTAGCTAGGTTTCTACACTTGGAGGAGAAGTCAATTCCATCAAGCGTACTAGAATTTGTGAGATCAAATTTGACCTCCCGAGATAGAGAAGACCCAAAGTAATAACCTCGAAATAATAAATCAAAAGTATGGTGGTTTAAATGCGCAATTAGGTATTGTAAAAACATCACTTCCAATAGGCATAAACTCCTATTATTAATTACCCTGACAATCATTAGGAACCTCAATAAGAAACCTAGCTAATAAAATAAGACACAAAGAAAAGAAGAAAGCATCATTTGATTAATTTTTTTTAAAAAAGGGATACTTGGCTTAAACATGGGTATACCCTCACTTTATATTTTAATATATTTGAATACAAAATAAGAAAGAGAAAGGGAAGAGACAGATGTTTGATGCTGCTCCACTCCCATATGCTGGACCATGTGGAGTCTAACTCGGAGGGATCTTAATTTGATTTTTTACAGATTTTGATGGTTTGGTTTAGTGGTGTTGTCCCATGGGACATGGAAGGCAATGGGATGAGTTTGAAGTGTTTCTAATAATTTTGATCTTCAATGATAACTTCATTGAATGTCATTTTCGGTGGCTTATCGAGATTGACTTGAAGTATTTTTGATAGTTTTGAGCTTCAATGATAACCTTGTGATTGAAAGTATTTATATTAGTTAATAAGGCATTAACAATAATTTCTTTAGTCTAAAGTGTTTTCATAGTTGATAAGGCACAGACAATAACTTCGTGGTTGAAGTTTTTCCATGCCGATAAGCGTAGACGATAACTTCATAGTTAAAGTATTTCTATGACCAATAAGGTATAGACAATAACATTCTAGTTTGAAGTATTTTCATAGCCAATAAGGTATAGGTGATAACTTTATGATTTAAAGTCTTTCCATGGCCAATAAAACATAACTTCATGGTTTGAATTGTCTCCGTAGGCAATAAGTTATAAGCGATAACTTCTCAATTTAATGTGTTTTTATAGCTAATAAGGAGTAGGCAATAACTTCATAATTTGAAGTCTGTCCATAGCCAATAAGACATAGGTAATAACTTCATTATTTGAAGTATTTTCATTAGCCAATAAGGCATATGTGATAACTTCGTAGTCTGAAATATTTTTCATAGCCAATGAGACATAGGTGATAATTTTATTATTTGAAGTGTCTCCATAGCTAATAAGACATAGACAATAACTTCATGACTTGAAGTATTTTCATAGCCAATAAGACATAGGTGATAATTTTATCGTTTAAAGTATTTTCATATCCTATAAGGTATAGACAATAATTTCATTTGAACATGGCATTGTAGGAGACTAAATAAGCGAGTTCAAGCTTATTTTAGTTTGTTTTGATGGTTTAAAGTATTTTTATAACCAATAAGGCATAGGTGATAATTTCATTATTTGAACTATTTTTATAGCCGATATGGCATAGGCAATAACTTTATGATTTGAAGTATTTCTATAGCTAGTAAAGTGTAGGCAATAACTTCATGGTTTGAAGTATTTTCGTAGCTAATAAGACACATGCGATAACTTCATTGATGATTGACTAAGTAAATTCAAGTCTTCATTAGATCGGTTTAATGGTTTAAAATGTTTCCATTAGCTAATAAGGTGTTGGCAATAATTTCATGGATTGAAGTATTTCTATATCCAATAAGGTATAAGCAATAACTTTATTTATTTTGAAATATTTCTATGGTCAATAAGGTGTAAGCAATAACTTCCTTTGAATAAGACATTGTAGCTGATGACTAAGCGAGTCCATGCCCACCTTAGTTTGATTTTGTTTGAAATCCAAACTCGGTTTGGTTTTAAATCTAATTTGATTCAGTTTAATTTTTGGAATTTAATTTTGATTTGAGTATGATCTAATTTAGTTCAATGTTCAAAACTTGATTGAATTGTGATTCACTAATTCCTTTTGGTTTCTTCTTCTTAGAACTTTTAGTGGTTGGGTTCGCACTAATGCCTTGTAGCATAACTAGGGGGACCATGTAAAATATCCATTTCTAAAATCACTTTTGGCATTGACAATGAATATTTAATTTACAATGATGAATTCAATTCACCAAGCTTGACATTGATTTTTAGAAGAACATTTATCAAATATTAATCAATGACTCTAGTTGGGGCAATACTGATTTTGACTCGAGTTTTTTTGGCTCAGTTTAGTATTCAGAACTTGATTTCAATCAAGTCTGGTTTTATTTGATTCAAGTTGGCATGACCTTGTGTTGGGCCCTCATCGGGTTCTTATTGAACCCTTAATAGATATTGGATCTAAATCTTGATAGGTTCTCATCGGGTCCTTTGTAGATCTTGGGCCCCTTGATGAGAACTTAATGGGTCTTTAATAAATTTTGGATTAGACCCTTAATAGGTTCTTAATGGATCTTTAATGGATTTTAGATCTGGCCCTTAATGATTCTTAATGGATCTTTAATAGATTTTGAATCTGACCCTTAATTGGTTCTTAATGAATCTTTAATGGATTTTGGATCTGACCTTTAACAAGTTCTTAATGGATCTTTAATGAATCTTGGATCTAACCCTTAATAGGTCCTTAATAGATCCTTAATGGATTTGGGTTTGAACTTTAGCGGATTTAGGTTCAAGTTTAAGTCAATTCAGGTTCAACTTGGTTTTGGTTTAAATTTGAGTTTGACTTGACCCGAATTAGAGTTCAGTTTGGACTTGATTTAACCCATTTGGAGTTTTCCTTGGACTTAATTCAACTCATTTAGAGTTTTGTTTTGAATTTAACTTAACCCACTCAACCTAACTAATGTTTAATCAAATTTGCTTTAACCCAATTAGGATTTAGTTTGGACTTGATTTGACCCAACTATAGTTTGATTCAAATCTGATTCGACTTGATTAAGGCTTAGTTCAAATTTAATTTGATCTCAAATTGATCCAATTTTAACCTGATTGGGGTTGGGTCTAAACTGATTTGGTTTAGGTTAACTCAATTTGAGTCTAGTTCAATATGAGTTTTAGTCTATGTATTTGATTGACTTAAGTTATTTAGTGATTCATTCGAGTCGATATGACTTTATTTATTCAATATGATTGAATCACTTTAATTTAACTAATTAAGCTTAATGGTTTTAGATTGAGAGCCCTCGAGCTATTATGATGAATTTGGGTGAACACACTGGCTGACCTTGAGTCAATCTAGATTCTTATGAGCTCATAAGCTAATATTGATTTAAATGTTTAGCGAGGTCGCAAGCTAGCATTAGTCTAAATAGATGTTTGGCGAGCCCATGGGTTATCCTTAATCCAATAGATGTTTAGCAAGTTTGCAAGCTAGGCTTAGCCTGAATAGATATTTAGCAAGCCCCCAAGTTAGTCTTAATCCAAATAGATATTCGATATGCGAGCAAACTAGCCTTAGTATGGATAGATGTTCAGTGAGTCCACAGACTGGCCTTAGTCTAAATAGATGTTCGACAAGCTCACAAATTGACCTTAGTCCTAATTGATATTTGGTAAGGCTGCAAGCTGACCTTAGTCTAAATAAATATTCGGTGAGCTCATAAACTAACCTTAGTTCAAATAAATGTTCACCAAGTTTGCAAGTTGACTTTAATCTAAATAGATGTTCGGCAAATCTGTGGGATAGCCTTAGTCTAAATAGACCTTCAACGAACTCGCAAATGGGCCTTAGTCCAAATAGATATTCGACGAGCTTGCAAGTAAGCCCTAATTCGAAGAGAAGTTACGTGAGCTTATAAGTTGACCTTAGTGCAAATAGATATTTGGTAAGTTTGCAAACTAACCTTAGTCTACAAAAATGTCCAGTGAGCTCGGAAGCTAGCCTTAGTCCAAGTATATATTCAGCAAGCTCACAAGTTGGTCTTAGTCCAAATTGATTTCAAGTGAACCCACAATTGGTCCTAGACCGATGTTGATTTTTGGGTAAGTCCGCAAGCTAACCCTAAATCAGTAGTGTAGGTTTTGAGAGGGGGTTGGAAAGTGAGGTGGGTGCTACAGGTGATGACAAACGTGAAGCGAACTACTTCCTCTTTTTTTTCTTTTCTTTTTTTTTTTACTTCTTGACCTTGGGTTTCCCTCTCTCACATGGCTTCACCATATTTTTATTTTTTTTCTGCTATCTTTTTAAAGCAAATTTGACTCTCTTTTTTTCTAACCCTTTTCTCTTCCTTCTATAGCTGGGGACAACTACTTTGATGTTTTTTTTTAGTCAAATCTCCTTTGCCGTCTTTCTACTTCATTCTCAAAACCATGCCCATCTTCTCCTTCCAACTCAGCTCCCTCGTTCTTCTCGACTGGGCCATGGTGGCCCGGGGTTCTTCTTAGTTAGATCCGGCCGATTGTAGTTATATCTAGCCACAGTCGGTGATAGAAGGCATTTCGGGTGGCGACGGAGAGCAGGGGGTCTCTGATGGTGCAACTTGGCAATGCGACTAGAGCTCGGTGTGTGGGCGTTCTGGCAGGGTGGCCGGAAGTGGTGATCAGGCTAGGGTAATGCGAGGCAAATCAAGCAGAGCTCTGAGAAGAAGGGCGTCAGGTGGAGGACGTCACAGCGGCTACTCCAAGGTGGGGTGTAGGGTAGCGGGCAGGACCGGTGGCTTAGGTGGTGAGAAAAGCGGCAAGCGCAACATGGGGAGGCAAAACCCGTTGCGGGAGTTTGCAGCCCAAGCATCGCCGGCAAGAGGTGATGTGGTAGGCGAGGCTGAGGTGCAGGAGGATCACGGTGGAATGACATGCAGCAGCTACAGGAGTGGCTTGACGGTGATGGAGTAGGTTGTGAGCAGCTGCAAGGGTGTGGTACTAATGTAGGACACTCGAAGGAAGTTCATAAATATCAAAAGGAGCTAATTCAGAAGTCAAGGGGCCATGACAAATGATTTAATTCACTCCTTTATTTAAACTTAGGATTTACCTTACTTAGTACCTTTCTATGTTTAAATTCTCTTTATTATGATGTCTTAGGTCTTATTTTCCGATTCCACTAACCCAAGACTAATTTTGGGCTGAATCCTATTCAGTTTAAGACTTGGGAAGGATGAATCCTTATTTAGGATTTTATTTTCGTAAGTTAACTTATTTAGAACTTCTATCAACCCAATTAATAGATTCAAGATGAGTTGTATTCAGTTTAGGACTTGGGAAGCTAGAAACTTACTCAAATTGGACTTCTGGTATTTGTATAAATAGGCCTTGAGCCCTATGGATGGGAAAATAACTTTTATTCTCAATAAATTTCTACTTTAGTGAATTTTCTCTCTTCCTTGTGGATTCAAGGAGTTCTTAATAGAGGCAACGGTGTTTTTCTCGTCTACCACGCTTGTTGCTACGTCAAGTGGTATCAAAGCGAGGCTCTCCTTGCTTAATGTCTAACGACGATGCAACCAGCAGCAACCCTAGGGACAGTGCTCCTATGGGTAATCACATCAGCCGTGAGTATTTTGATTCGACCATGGAGGCAATCCAAAACTCACTTGCAAGGTTGATGCTGAGGATGGATCAACTTGAAGGCCTGAATCAACCATGTCGATGGATCCATGAAGTGACTCGTGATCCAATTGGTCGAGGAAAGGCTCCGCAAGTGAATCCAAAGGGTTTACGAATCCTTGAAAACTCCAGCGATGAAGAAATTGAAGACATCCGTCATCGACCAGTTTTTGAGCATGATAGACGTCATGATTTTCGCTTGAAGATTGATCTCCCATCTTTCAATGGCCAACTTCAGATCGAAGATTTTCTCGATTGGCTCGCTGAAGTGGAACGGTTCTTTGACTACATGGAGATTCTAGATTCGAAGAAAGTGAAGCTTGTTGCTTACTAACTAAAGGGGGGTGCATCAGCATGGTGGGAACGCATCCAGTTGGAAAGGACACGCCAAAATAAAGCTCCAATTCGAGCATGGGCACGGATGAAGGCTCTTCTCGAAAAGCAATTCCTTCTCATAGATTATGACCGGGTACTCTTTCAGCAATATCAAAATTGTCGACAGGGTAATCGCAGTGTGAAGGCATATGCTGAGGAGTTCTGTCTCCTATCAGCACGTAATAATCTAATAGAGACTGAATCTCATCAAGTGGCAAGATTCATCGGTGGGCTACGCACAACCATCCAAGATAGGATTTCTTTGCAACCTATTTGGACGGTTAATGAGGCTGTGAGGAGTGCAACTCGTGTGGAGTCCCAGTTAGAGTGACCTGTCATCAGAAATCAGGTGGGGAGAACCATTGGTGAGAATACAAAAGGAGCACGATCTATTCCTAATAGAGGTGTAGCTACACAACCTCCTCGACCTCCCACACAAATGAGTCTTGAAGCTAGACCTACAAGGCCATCAGGAAACACCACATCAGCAAAGAACCCAAGTTCAAATCCTGATCTAAAGTGCTATCGCTGTGGAAAACTTGGACATCATTCTAATGTTTGTCCAGCAAGACAACCTGTGAACTTGGCTATTGAAGATAATTTTGTGGCTGACAATTTACATGACTCAAAAGATAATGACCTAGCTTGTGATCAAGAAAACTATGAAGATGGAATATTCGAGGAGCCTGATGGTGAAAGGTCATCTTTAGTAGTTCGGAATCTGATGTACATCCCAAAGCAAGAGGAAAACCTACAACGTCACAATATCTTCCGCACTCAATGTACATTAAATGACAAGATCTGTGACATGATTATTGATGGGGGAAGTAGTGAAAAAATCATCTCCAAGACTATGGTTGACAAGCTTCAATTGAAAATGGAATCATATCCCTCTCCCTACAAGATCGGCTGGATTAAAAAGGTTGGTGAAACCAAGGTAACTGAACGGTGTCAAATTTATTTTTCCATTGGAAAATTCTACAAGGATGAGGTAACCTGTGATGTTGTGGAGATGGATGCATGTCATATTTTTTTCTTGGTAGACATTGGCAATTTGATAGAGATTCTACACATCGTGGGCGAGACAATCGCTACATCTTCTTCAAATATGAAAAGAAAATTATCCTTACCCCCATTGGCGAAGAGCGTCGACCCAAAAGTTTACAAGAGGAGGGTCACTTCTTCCTGATTGTGCAAAATTTTATAAATGAGGCTAGAGAGACATCTCAAATATTTGTTGTGATTGAGAAAGGAATGGAGACAATACCCACTGAAGCTCCAAAAGGCTTGCAACCCTTCCTAGATGAATTCAAGGAAATCATGTCGGATGATCTTCCTGATGAACTACCCCCAATGAGAGATATTCAGCACCACATTGACCTTGTTCTTGGAGCAAGTTTACCAAATCTACCCCACTACAGAATGAGTCCAAAAGAGTCACAAATGTTACAAGACAAGATTGAAGAGTTGATCAGAAAAGGAATGGTCAGAGTCAGCATGAGCCCATGTGCAGTTCCAGCCTTATTGACACCTAAGAAAGATGGAAGTTGGCGGATGTGTGTAGATAGTCGAGCTATCAACCGAATCACGATAAAGTGTAGATTCCCAATTCCTCACTTAGAGGACATGTTGGACATGATGGAAGGGTCAAAGGTGTTCTCCAAGATAGATTTGAGGAATGGATACCATCAAATCAGAATTAGACCCGGTGATGAATGGAAAACTTCTTTCAAAACAAAAGAAGGACTTTATGAGTGGCTTGTTATATTTTTTGGACTCTCAAATGCACCAAGTACCTTCATGCGATTGATGAATCAGGTACTCAAACCTTTCATTGGTCATTTTGTTGTTGTTTACTTTAATGATATCCTGGTGTACAGTCATAATGAAGAAGAACATAAAAGGCATCTAACAGAAGTACTCTATGCTGAAGAAGGAGAAGTTGTACATCAACTCAAAGAAATGCCATTTTATGACTGACCACTTGGTGTTCTTGGGTTTTATTGTAAGTGCGGAAGGCATTCATGTTGATGAAGAAAAGGTAAAAGCTATTAAGGAATGGCCGATACCCAGAAGTGTATCAGAAGTTAGAAGCTTCCATGGTCTGGTAACATTCTATCGGAGGTTTGTCAAAAACTTTAGTTCCATTATGGCACCAATAACTGAATGTTTAAAGCAACATAAGTTCTCCTGGACTCAAGAAGCTAATAGATGCTTCAAATTAATCAAGGAGAAGTTATCTACTGCACCTGTTTTGGCATTGCCCAGCTTTGAGAAGTTATTCGAGGTAGACTGTGATGCTTCGTACATAGGCATTGGAGCTGTTCTATCTCAGGAAGGAAGACCAGTAGCCTTCTATAGCGAAAAGTTGAGCGAAGCTCGAAAAAAGTGGTCAACATATGAGCTGAAATTTTATGCGATTGTACAAGCAGTTCGTCATTGGAAGCACTATCTAATTCAACGAGAGTTCATTCTATATACTGACCACCAAGCTTTGAAATTCATTGATAGCCTGAAGGACTTGAATTGCATGCATGATCAATGGTTGTCATTCTTACAGCAATACACCTATGTTTTAAAACACAAATCTGGACAAAAAAAATAAGGTGGCAAATGCTTCGAGCCAAATGTAGGGCAGCCTTGATGGTAACTATAAGCAACGAAGTTGAAGGGTTTGATTATTTGAAGGAATTATATGCTGAAGATGAAGATTTTAAAGAGGGGTTTAGAAAGTGCCAAGCAGGACAAAGAAGTGATTTATATCTCCATGAAGGCTTTCTCTTTAAGGGTTCTTGTCTTTGCATTCCAAGGTGCTCCTTAAGAGAAAAGGTGGTGAAAGAGTTGCATAGCAGTGGCCTAGCAGGGCATCTTGGGCGTGACAAGAGCATTGCACTAACTAAAGAGCACTACTACTGGTCACAACTTAAGAGGGATGTTGGTCGTTTTGTACAAAGATGCTATGTATGCCAAATAGCCAAAGGAAGCTCTCAAAACACTAGCCTTTATACCCCATTACCTGTGCCAAATGCCCCATGGGAAGATCTATCGATGGATTTTGTTTTGGGCCTCCCCAGGACTCAACGAGGCTTAGACTCGGTATTTGTTGTTGTCGATAGATTTTCCAAGATGGCACACTTCATTCCATGTAAGAAGACAACATATACAACAAGGGTGCCTAATCTATTCTTTCAAGAGATTGTAAGGTTACATGGAGTACCAAAGACTATCACTTCTGATCGTGACACAAAATTTCTAAGTCACTTTTGGAAGACATTGTGGAGGCGATTTGATAAGTCTCTATAATTTAGCAGTGCTTATCATCCAGAAATAGATGGACAAACTGAAGTGGTGAATTGAACACTTGTAAACATCATTCGGTGTCTTGCAAGAGACAAATCAAAGCAGTGGCATTATGCACTCGCACAAGCTGAATTCGCTTTCAATAACATGAAGAACAGGTCCACAGGAAACTCACCATTTGAAATTGTCAATGGAAGAACCCCAAAGCACCCGCTGGATTTGGTGGTGTTGCCCAAATTGCCAGGAACAAGCATAGCTGCAAACAATATGGCGGAGAGAATTATTGAAGTGCATACTGAGGTAAAGAAGAAATTAGAAGAATCTAATGCCAAATACAAAATTAAAGCGGACTTTCATAAGCGTCCAAAAGAGTTTCAAGAAGGAGATCTGGTGATGGTGCACTTGAGGAAGGAATGGTTTCCAGCTGGAACTTACGATAAATTGAAACAGAAGAAAATTAGGCCACTGAAGATACTAAGAAAGATAAACAGCAATGCCTATGTCATCGACCTCCCGAAGGATTTGGGAATCTCAAACACTTTTAATACTCAAGATTTGTTTGACTACCATGCACCTGAGGACTGCAAGGTACGACAAAATAACTTGAGGATGAGTTCTTTACAAGAAGGGGACACTGATGTAGGACGCTCAAAGGAAGTTCAGAAATATCAAAAGGAGCTAATTCAGAAGTCAAGGGGCCATGACAAATGATTTGATTCACTCCTTTATTTAAACTTAGGATTTACCTTACTTAGTACCTTTCTATGTTTAAATTCTCTTTATTATGATGTCTTAGGTCTTATTTTCCGATTCCACTAACCCAAGACTAATTTTGGGCTGAATCCTATTCAGTTTAAGACTTGGGAAGGATGAATCCTTATTTAGGATTTTATTTTCGTAAGTTAACTTATTTAGAACTTCTATCAACCCAATTAATAGATTCAAGATGAGTTGTATTCAGTTTAGGACTTGGGAAGCTAGAAACTTACTCAAATAGGACTTCTGGTATTTGTATAAATAGGCCTTGAGCCCTATGGATGGGAAAACAACTTTTATTCTCAATAAAGTTCTACTTTAGTGAATTTTCTCTCTTTCTTGTGGATTCAAGGAGTTCTTAACAGAGGCAACGGTGTTTTTCTCGTCTACCATGCTTGTTGCTACGTCAGGTACGATGGAGGATGGCAGCAGGATGGCCTGTAGTGGCTGTAGAAGTGACTCAACAGCAAAAGAGCCACCAGCAAGCAGCTAGGCTGCAACTTGAGTATAGGATCGATCGAGAGGAGACGGTTACAGGAAAATCGGCAAAGCTCCAGAATGGGAATGGGCATCACATAGGCGGAGTTCGGTGTGTGGATGATGGCAATGAGATCCTTGCAAACGGAAGCCAATTTAAAAAGACAGAAAGAGAAAAGAAGAAAAAGAACGGAGAAAGATAAAAAAAAAGTCAATTTTTCTCTTCCTCTCTAATTCAATTCTCTTCTCCTAATTTAGTGCTCTGCGAGATGATTTCCCACGTCTGATCCTTTTTTCTCGATGTTAATAGGGTTTATATAGAAATTGAGGAGATAAAGTTAGGTTGAAGCTCAATTTCTTTTTCTTTGAATTTTTAAATAGTAGATGTATGTGTAGATAGATATAGATATGGTTGATTTGAGATTTGATAAATTTATGAAAAAATATGGATAAGTGTTTGTTGTTGTAAATAACAATAATTTAAAAATTATACTGATCTCGGACATTAAATTATAGAAGGGTTATTTACAAATTTTTTTCAAAAAATTAGACTAAATTGTAATTTCATAATTTTCAGGGGTCTTTTTATAAAAATGACATATAAGGTTTTGAAACTTTCAAAGTTCTTTTTAAACAAAATTTGGACTTATCGGTAAATAAAAATTTTTTCACGTGAAAAATTAAAATTCTAGGATTTTATTTATAAATATAAAATTTTGGATGAGTTTATTTGCAAACCCTAAATTGTATAAGGATTAAATTATAATTATGGATCTTTTGAGGGGTTTATTCATAAATCCTAAATTTTGCGGAATTGATTTGTAATTTTAGTATTTTATTAGATTTTTTCGTGAAAATCTTACCCAGGTACTTATTTGTAAAAGAAATCCGGCCAAGAACTCATTTATAGAGATTTATACAATCCAAAGACTTATTTATATATTTATTATATTTTATCATTTTGGTTTAGATTTTGAATGAATTTTGGGTCAAAATATTTAGTCTACTTCACCTACTTTGGTTTAAGCCCAAATTTCTTAAAGATTTAGGTCCAAATTGTGCTTAATTTTTAGTCAAATTCGAACACGATGTTAGTCTAACTGAGATCCACATTTGAATGAATTTTGAATAAATTTTGGGTCAAAATATTCAGTCCACTTCACCTACTTTGGTTTGAGCCCAAATTTCTTAAAGATTTAGGTCCAGATTGAGCTTAATTTTTAGTCAAATTCGAACACGATTTTATTGTGACTGAGACCCACATTTGAGCCATAATTTAGTGACATTTAAGTCTCAATTTTAATTAAATATGATTATGCCAAAAATCATCTCAAACACTTGATTTCAAGTATTCTATAGCCCAGGGGAATAACTGTTAACCTTTTTGATTTTGAAGTATTTTATAGTCTGTGGAGCATCAATATTAACTTTTTTAGTTTGAGTTATTTTGTAGTCCATGAGATGCAGGTATTAACTTCTTTGATTTTGAGGTGACACTATCCACAACTTGTGGAGTTGAGTAAAGCTTTAAGAGTGTTACTAGAGACTCTTTTAGTACACCCAGTGGGACTCAATTTAATCTAGTTTAGTTCTATTTGAGTTAGCTTTAGTTTGAGTTAAGAAGGTAATGTCATCCATTATTCATAAACTTAGAGTATTGCCAGAGGTTTAGCACACCCAGTGAGACTTAGTTTAACCCTATTCAATTCCATTCGGACCAATCTAGTTTGGGTTTAAGTTAGATTTAGTATTCAGAACTTGATTTGAATTCGAGTTTGATTTGATTCAGTTTCATATTCAAAACTCGATTTTGAGTTGAGTCTGAATTAATTTAGTTTAATGTTCATAACTCAATTTTGGCTTGAGTTTGATTCATTAGATTTGGATTGAGTTTAACATTGTGTTGGACTTTTATTGCATTTGAATTTGCATCTTAATGGACTTTAGTTCAAGTTCAAGTCAATTAAGATTTAGTTTGATTTTAGTTTTATTTTGGGTTCGATTTAACTCACTTAGCTTTCAATTTTAACTTAATTTAACCCAATTAGGATTTGATTCAAGCTTAATTTGACCCAAATTGTGTTTGATTTGGACTTAACTTGATTTGAATTGACTCAATTTGACCTCAATTAGGGTTGGATCTGAGTTAATTTGGTTTAGATTAACTCAATTTAGATATTAAGTCTAGTTCAATTTGAATTTTACCTCATCTATTTGAGTTGATTTAGTTACATTATTTTAATCAATTTGATTTGAGAGTCTTTGGACTATCATGATAACTTTAGGTGAGATTGCAAGATGGCCTTAGATGTGCATGCCCAGGAGATAGCTAAGTACGCTCGGGGCTAGCTTTGTTTGTGAGCTCAAAAGTTGACTTAGAGGTGTAAGCCCGAGGGCTAGTTTGACTTGGAGAGCCCAAAGGCTGGTCTAACTTGGTTCAGCTAGCTCGAAGATTGGCTTATGGATGCGAGTCTGAGGGTTAGCTTGATTTGGAGAGTTTGAAGGCTGGACTATAAGTGCGAGCTTGAGGGCTGTCTTGACTCGATGGACTTGAAGGTTGACCTGATTTGATAGACCCAAAGGTTGGACTATGGCTATGAGCCCGAAGGCTAGCTTAAGCTCAAAGACTAGCCTATAGATGCGATGGACTCGAAAGATAACCTATAGTTTCAATAGACCCAAAGGTTGTTCTATGAATGTGGTGAGCTCAAAGGCCACCCTATAGTTTCAATGGACTTAAAAGCTAGTCTATAATTTCAGCAAGTCTAGTGGTTAGTTTATGAATTTAGCAGGCCCAAAGATTGGCCTATAATTTTTTTAAGCCCAATAGGGGCCTATAAATGCAATAGGCCCAAGGGCTAGCCTATATTGCGATGGACCTGAAGCCTACCATATAGTTGCATTGGACTGGAAGATTGGCTTATAGTTTCAGTGGGTATGAAAATTAGCCTATAGTTTTAATAGACTCGAAGACTAGCTTTATTTCAACATGTCTGAAGGCTGGCTTATGGATGTAGCCGGCCCGAAGACTAGCCTATAGTTTCAATGGGCTCGAAGGCTAACCTATGGATGTAGTTGGCCTGAAGGTTGGTCTATGAATATAGTGGACTCGAAGGCTAGTTTATGGATGTGGTGGATTTGAATGTTGGCCTACGATTGTGACGACCCCGAATGCTAGCTTATAATTGCGGCGAACCCAAAAGCTAGCCTATAATTGCAAAGGGCCTGAAAGCTAGCCTATAGTTTAGTAGGCCCAAAGGCAAGACTATGGGTGGGAGCCCAAGGACTGGCCAATAATTATGTTAGGCCCAAAGACTGACCTATAGTTTGACAGGCCTAAAGGCTAGCCTATAGTGCTATAGACCTAAAGGATGACATATGGATGCAGTAGGCCTGAATATTGGCTTATGATTGTGACGGGCCTGAATATTGGTCTATAGTTGCAGCGAGCCTAAAGGGTGGCCTATAATTGTGATAGACCTTAATGTTGGCCTATGGGCATTGGTATTAACCACCTTGATTTTGAACTATTCCATAGCTTGTGGGATATCAGTTTTTTGATTTGAGGTATTGCATAACCTATGGGGCTTCAGTAGTAACATCTAAGGTTTTTCATAGCCCATGAGGTATTAGTATTAACTTTTTTGATTTAGAAATATTCCATAGCTCATGAGGTATCAGTATTAATATGTTTGTTTTAAGGTATTCCATAGCCAATGGAGTTTTGGTATTAACCTCTGAGATATTCCATGACCTATGGAGTATCGGTATAAATCTCTTTGATTTTAAAGTATTCTATAGTCTGTGGGGGTATTGGTATTAATTTCTTTGATTTGAAGTATTTCATAACTTATGGGCATCGAGATTAACCTCTGAGATATTCCATAGCCCATGGAATATTTGTATTAACCTTTTTTATTTTGAAGTATTCCATAATCTGTGGGCATCAATATTAACTTATTTGATTTGAGGTATTCCATAGGCTGTGGAGTAACGGTATTAACCTCTAAGGTATTTCATAACCCATGAGATATCAGTATTAACCTCTTTGATTTTGAAGTATTTTATTACTCATGGGATATTGGTGTTAAATTTTTTTATTTGAGCTATTCTATAGCCTATGGAGCATTAGTATTAACCTCTTCAGTGTGAGGTATTCCATAGTCTATAGGGAATTGGTATTAACTCCTTTGATTTTAAAGTATTCCATAGCCCGTGGGGCATCAATATTAATTTTTTGATTTGAAGTATTTTGCACCACATGAGGCATCGATATTAATATTTTTGATTTTAGGTATTCTGTAGCCTATGTGATGTATGACAACTACATTCTTTTTACAATAAAATTAGATATCAAATCCAAGTTGAATTTCAACTCCAATTAGAATTCGTCAGAATTCATATAGCTACAGTCTAAAGACTATATCTCCTAAGATATTCATCCAAATATAGTAAATAACTATTTGTTGGAAAGCTGAGATCTATTCTTATAATTTTATTATTTATTATTTTGGATAATTCACATTCTATATTAGTCAAAATTAAGATTTATTTATTAGTCTGAGTTAATAACAATCCTAGCCCAATAAAGAATAGAATTTAGATATTTTATTTAGGATATATTAAGTAGAATCCTTAGTGGAGTATAAGTTTTATTTTTAGTTTATATCAAGTAGGACTCTAAGTTTATTAGAGGGCTATATATACAACTCAAGGTTGTAAAAGAAAAAGAAAAAGACTTTTCTATCAATAATATTATCTTGTTTTGGATTTGCTCCCTTTCCATCTTCCTTATGAATTCAAGAATCTATCGTGTGAAAAGATGGTAATCTTCTTCCTATCCCTCATGCCCTCTCCCTACTGCATCAAGTGGTATCAGAGCGGCATTATTCCTGAGCTCAACTCCATTGATTATAATTGGTGGTGATAACTTCATAGACAGTGATATAGGAGATTATCAAATTTAATATTTGATCAAATAAAATTTTCTTGCTTCTATCATTAGGAAGTATAACGCTTTGAAATAAATTAAAACTAAGAACCAAGTTCATCAATTGATCATTAAAGAGGTTTGGGATCCGATATCTTGGAGATCAACATATGAAGCTACTAAGGAAAATCAAAATCTTGATGAGGTGAATATTTCATACTTTCATGATTATGAGGGTTTGTTTATTTGGATGGATAAATTTGAGAAATTCTTTAAGCTTATGGAGATTACTAAAGAGAAGAAGGTGAAAATTGTTGAATACAAGCTTGATGATTATGCTTCGTCTTGGTGGTAGCAAATTCAAATCCAAAGGACACTTGAAGGCAAGCCAAAAATTCTCTCATGCCCAAAGATACTTAAACTATTCAACATGAAGTTCTCAAAAGTGGTTCAAAATCAAGTAAGACATATCTCTTATCTAAGGGCTTCTGGAATTGAAATCAATGGAGACAACTATAAAGTATTAATTTTGCATCTCAATAACTTTCCTCTAGTATTAAATTACCAAGTCGAAGAAGAGGTTGTGGATAGTGTGGAAGACAAACAAACTAGTAAAGAATTTATTGAGGACCCCAAAAATTCTTTCTTTGATAAGTTAGAAGATCACACAAAAGTGGCTTTGGATGATATAGAAAATTTTCAAGAGACTATCAATGAGAATTCATGTGAATTAGTTAACAATCTTGAAGGCTACAACGAAAAGTTTTCTACTTGTGAAAATATTGAATGCGCTACTCAAGATTATTTTTAGAATTCATCAAAAGCCAACTCTCTTGAACAAGTGGAGGACATTCCTACAAGAGTCATCACTATACAAGGTTCAAAATTTGCAATAACATATTCAGATTATTTTAGTAATTGTTAGCAAACTTGTGAAGTATACTTTTCTTCCATGACAATAAAGCATAAGTTGGTGTGTATAGAAATTTTATTTCAAATAAAGTCAAAAAGAACCCTGCAAAAGTTCAAGTGGTTGTATCGAAGAAAAATAGGAGATCAAAGTACTGAAGATATTACTTGAAAAAATCTCATTGGTTTACATCATCAAGTTTTATGCTGGAAAGTGTTTAAGAAGAATATACTGCAATAATAAAGACTTCAATCTTTGACTTAAGGACAAGTATTTTACAAGTTGAGGGGTCTGATATAGAACAACTACATCATTTTTTAGTAAAATTAAAGATCCAGTTCAAGTTAAATTCTAACTCAATGACTGATTTGATTTGGAGGGCCCAAAAGCTGACCTATGGATGCAAGCCTGAGGACTAGTTTGATTTAGTAGGCTCAAAGACTAGCCTATGGATGCAAGTTTGAGGGCTAGCTTGATTTGGCAGGCTCAAAGACTTGGCCATGGGTGAAGCCCAAGAGCTATTTTGATTTGACGAGCCTAAAAGCTAACCTGATTTGGCCAGCCAAAGGCTACTATGGATACGAGCCTGAGGGCTAGCTTAATTTGATGGGCCCGAAGGTTGACCTATGAGTATGGTGGATCCAAAGGATGGCATATAGGTTTGGTGGGCCAAAAAGTGGGCCTATGAATGTGGTGGACCTTAAAAATTGCCTATAGTTTTGGTGAACTTAAAGGCTGGTCTATAGTTTTAGCGGGCTCAAAGTTTGACATAAATTCAATGAGCTCGAAGGCTAATCTTTAGTTTTGGCAGGCTTGAAGGCTAGCCTATAATTGTGGCATACCTGAAGGCTAGCTTATAGTTGCAATAAGCTCGAAAGCTGGCCTATAGTTATAGCGGATTTGAAGACTGGCCTATGAATTCAGCAAGCCCGAAGGCTAGCCTACTTTCAATAGGCCCAAAGGCTGACCTATGGATGCGATGGACCTCAACGCTAACACATGGATGGGAGCTCTATGACTAGCTATAGTTGTGATGGACTTGAAAGGTGGCATATAATTAGACAGGACTGAATGCTAGCCTATAGATGCGACCAAGGCTGACCTATGGATGTGGTGGGCTCAATGGCTGGCCTATGGTTACAGTGGACCCAATTGCTGTCCTATAGTCATGGCAAGTCCAAAGGCTAACTTATATTTATGGCGTGCCTGAAGGCTAGTCTATCATTTGGTAGAACTGAAGGCTGGCCTATAATTTGGTAGGCCCAAAGGCTGGCCTTGAGTTAGTAAGTCCAAAGGCTAGTTTGGAGTTAGCGGACCCAAAATCTGACCTAATTTTGACAAGTCTGAGGGTTGGTCTATGAGTGTGATGGGTCCAAAGGCTAGCTATAGTTATAGCAGGTCTAAAATTTGACCTATGAATGTGGAAATTAGCATATGGTCACAGTGATGATGGAGGTTTGTTGAGGCACAAAATTGCAGGTGGCCATGGTGGTGATGGAGGCCAATTAATACACAAAGCCATGAGTGACTGTGGTGGTGATGGAGATTGTTGATATGCAAGGGATTGTGGGTTATTGCAAAGCAAGACCATGGGTGGCCATAGTATTGATAGCTATTTGCTATGAGATTCTATCATTTGATCTTTTCATATCAGTCATCTGAACTCAAGGACCAGAAGACTCGTGCAACAAGGCCATGGGTGGCTACTGCATTGATGGGCTTCTGTGATATGCTTTGGACGCCCAATCTTTTGGGTTCAGTTGTCTAAACCTGAATAGCTTCATAACCTTTAGATGAGCAAGCAGCAACTTGGAAATGAATAAGGCCAGAGGTGGTCATGGGTTTTGAGAAGAAAGGGGAGGGGGTAGCAATAGATGTATGGGGTCATTAATACCTTGCAAGAAATAGGAGAGGAATAAGGGGGCAAATGTGGAATCAATTTCAGTGGCCCGAGATAGCAAAGACCCCGGGAGTAGCCTCGAATCATAAATCAGAATTTATTTTGATGTGAAGTACTTTATCAGTTGTTGTGAGAATATTGACTTCCAACAAGCACAAACCCCTATTGTTAATTGCCCTGACAATTGTTAAAAACTTTCTAAAGTGAGAAATCTAGCTAATAAAATTGAGACATAAAAAAGAAAAGAAAAAAGTATTTGATTGATATTAAAAAATAATACATGATTTAAGCAAGGGTATGTCCTCACTTTACAATAAATTTTAATATGAAATTATAGAAAATATGAAATAAATGAAGAAAGAAAAAGAGGAAGAAGGAGTAGATAAGAAGCTCTGATATGTGCTACTACCCTACTCTCCTACACTAGAAGACATGGCATTTGACTCAAACTAGCTTGGTCTTTGGTAGATATTGATGGCATCACCCGATGGGACATAAAAGAAATTAGGAGAATTTTAAAATATTTTCAATAGATTTGAGCATTGGTGATAACTTTATTTGGTTTAGTAATGTCATCAACAGCACATAGGGTTGAGTATAGCTTTCAAAATCACAGCATCAACTACTTTTCGGTTGACTAACTTAAGGAGCATACCGTCACCTACTTTTGGGTTTGACTAACTTGAAAGACTCATTGTCAACTACTTCTGGAGTTGACTAATTTAAAGGGTACATCATCAATGGCTTCTAAGATTGATTAGCTTGAGGGATGCATCATCAACTGCTTCTAGGATTGACTAGCTTGAAAGGTGCATCATCAACGGCTTCTAAGGTTGATTAGCTTGAAGGATACATCATCAACTACTTTTGGGGTTGACTAGCTTAAAGAGTGCATCATCAATTACTTCTGGGATTGATTAGTTTGAAGGGTGCATTGTCAACTGCTTCTGAGGTTGACTAACTTGAAGGGTCCATCATCAACTACTTATAAGGTTGACTAGTTTGAAGGATGTGTTATCAACTACTTCTGGGGTTGACTAGTTTAAAGGACTACATCATCAACTACTTGTGGGGTTGACCAGCTTAAAAAGCACATCATCAACTGCTTACGAGGTAGACTAGCTTGAAGAGTACATCATCAACTGCTTACAGGATTGACTAGCTGAAAGGGTGTGTCGTTAACTACTTCTAGAGTTGACTAGCTGGAAGAGTTGTGTCATCAATTGGTTATGAGGTTGACTAGCTTGAAGAGCGCATCTGCAACTCTTATGAGATTGACTAGCTTGAAGGGTGCATTGTCAACTACTTCCAAGGTTGACTAGCTTGAAGGGTGCATCATCAACTGCTTTTGGGCTTGATTAGCTTGAAAGATGTGTCATCAACTTTTTATGGGATTGACTAGCTTGAAGGACTATATTATCAACTGCTTGCAGAGTTGACTAGCTTGAAGGACTACATCATCAACTACTTACAAGGTTGACTAGCTTGAAGTGTGGCCAATGGCTTTGAACATGTTATTGGTTGACTTTATTTGAATAAGGCATTGCGGCTGACTGATTAAGTAATTTCAAACCTACCATAGTTTGGTTTGAGTTAAAGCATTGTCAATGCTTTTGGGTTGGCTTAGCTTTAAAGTGTGGTCGACGACTTATGTAGCACACCGAGCGATACTCAGTTTGACATTATTTAGTTTTATTCAAACTAATTTTGGTTTAAGTCAGGATGGTAATATCACCCTTTATTCATAGCCTTAGAGTATTACTGATGATTCAACACACCCAGTAAAACTCAGTTTGACCCTCTTTAGTTCTATTGGGACAAATATAGTTCAAGTCTGAGTTCAATTCATATTCAATTTGAGTCTAAAATTGGTTCAACTTGATATTAAACTTGATTGAAATTGTGATTCACTAACTTCTTTTTGGAAGATAGTAATGTGTTTTGGTCCCTTGGTGATTGGGTTTGCACTAATGTTTCTAACATGACCAGGGGAACTCTGTGAATTATCAAAGTCATTAAATGTTCAGTAATGAATTCAATCCACCAAGCTTAGCATTGATATTCAAAAGAATATTTGTCAAACACTGATCATTGACTCTAGATAGAGCAGTGCTGATTTTGATTCGAGCATGATATGCCTTAGTTCAATGTTTAGGACTCCATTTTGATTTGAGTTTGATTTTATTTAATTTGGATCGGGTTTGACTTTATATTGAACCTCTATTGAGTTTTGGTTTGCAGCTTGATAAACTTTGGTCCAAGTTCAAGTTGACTTAGTTCAATTTAGTTTTAGTTCAAGCTTAACTTGGCTTGATTCTGATTTGGTTTTAAGTTTGTCCTTTTAGTTTGGACTTGATTTAACCCAATCAAGGTTTGATTTGAGCTTAGTTTAATCCAAAATAGATTTGATTTGAATTCAACTTGATTTTAGATTAACGCATCTCAAGTCTGATTAGAATTGAGTCTGAGTTTCTAGGTTAACTCAATTTGGAGTTTAGTCCTTTTTTTTTATCAATTTAGGTCCATTTGAGTTAATCTAGCCTTTGTCTACTTGTTTTAGCTGAGTTCAATTTCATTGTGATTAGGTTACTTTATGTTAAGCAGTTCAATTTGATGGTCCTTGCCTATTTATAATATTTTAGGCAGACCCATAGCCCAATCATAAATGTGTGAACCCAAGGGCTAACTTAGTTCATGAGCTTGAAAGCTCGCTTAGAAGTGTGAGCCTGAGGGCTAACTAGATATAAATATGAAGATTGGCCAAGATGTGAACTCAAAGGTTGGCTGAGTGTGAGCCCAAAGATTTAGTAAGTGCGAGCTCGAAGGCTAGATGAGTGCGGGCCCAAAGACTGGCTGAGGTATGAACTTAAAGGTTGGCTTGTATGCGAGCCCAAAGGCTGGCTTAGATGTGAGCCCAAGGCTATTTGAGTGTGAGCCCAAAGACTTGCTAAGTGTTAGCTAAAAGATTGGCTTGGATGCGAGCTTAAAGGCAAGTTAGGGTGCAAGCTCGAAGACTAGATGAGTGAAAGCTCAAAGGTTAGCTAAGTGAGAGCTCGAAGGCTAGCTAAGTGTGAGCCCAAAGGTTGGCTGAGATGCAAGCCCAAAGGCTAGCTTGGATGTGAGGCCGAAGGCTAACTAAGGTGTAAGCCTGAAGACTAGCTTGGATGTGAGCCTGAAGGAAGACTAAGTGCAAGCCCAAATTCTAGCATAGAGAGAGCCTGAAGGCTGACTTAGATGCGAGCTTAAAGGCTGGCTAAGTGCAGCCTGAAGGTTGGCTAAGTGCAAGCTCAAAGGCTGGCTAGGTGTGAGCTCAAAGGTTGACTGACTGCGAGCTTGAAGGCTAGCTAAGTGTAAGCCTGAAAGCTGGGTGTGTTGTGAGTCCAAAGGCTAGCTTGGATGTGAGCCCAAAGGCTGGCTAAGTGTTAGTCCAAAGGCTGGTTGAGTGTGAGCCTGAAGGCTAGCTTAAATGCAAACTTGAAGGCTAGTTGTATGTGAGACCAAAGGCTGACTTTGATGTGAGCTTAAAGGCGAGCTAAGTGAGAGCCCGAAGGTTGACTTGGATGCAAGATTGAAGGTTGGCTGAGTGCGAGTTCAAAGGCTAGCTTAGATGCAAGCCCAAATGCCAGCTAAGTGCTAGCCTGAAGGCTGATTGAGGTGTGAGCTCGAAGGCTAGCTTGGATGTAAGCCCGAAGGCTAACTGAGTACGAGCTTGAAGGTTGGCTAAGTACAAGCCCGAAGGCTAGTAGGGTGCAAGCCCGAAAACTGGCTGAGATGAGAGCACAAAGTCTATCTTAGAGTAACAAGGGTTCACCGTCTTCGAGGGGCTGCAGGTGGTTATAACAATGTCAAAATTTTGCTGTCTTTGAGGGACCGTGGGTGGTCACATTAGTATCAAAAGTTTGTTGTCTTCAAGGGGTCATAGGTGGCCGCGATGTTGATGGAGTTATACCGATGTGCAAGGGGATGGGGATGGCCGCAGTAGTGGCATGGACATGGCAATAACAAGCAGCCGTAAGCATGGGGGCAAGCCAGTTTCTCCTTCGTTTGAATCTTCTCCAATTCTCCTCTGATGCCTTCTTTCTTATGTTTTTATTTTTCTTCTTTTTTCTGCCGAATTTTGTTTGCTGCAGAACCCTTTTTGCTACAAAACTTTTCCTTTTTTTTTTTGGTCAACAAACTTTTTCCTCTTTTCCCTTATATTTTTTGTACTTATCTTTCTCCTCAAGCTTTGCTTCTTCTTTGCCCCCAAAACCCTAATGGCTGGAGCTTCTTCATCATCTTTAAATTTGTGGCTAGACTCAACCAATTTTGGCCAAGTCTAGCTCTAGTCTGTGGCAAATAATGGTGAGAAAATGTTGGCACCATGGGATGAGGTCAAGGGGATTGGAAGCAACATGAATGATCCAAGTCGGCATGGCATGGTCAAAGCAAGTCACGACGAGGTGGGAGGCTATTTGCACAGGCTCAGCAAGGTGGGTGCAAGTCACTACTAGATGAGATTGGAGCACATGGGCCACAACACAAGCTGGACAGGCAGAGCAGGAGCAAGCCCAGAGGATCGTTGGTCAACCGCTTCATAGCCATAGGAGGTCAAGTCGAGGAACCTCCGAGCTAGGCCAATACAAGGTGGGCTGAGCTTTGGGTCTATCAGCTAGAGCGCCATGCCCAGTGAGGTCAAGCATCACACATGGGTGAGGCCACAAGAGCTTTGGCTAGCCATGTCCATGTGAGCGGAGGAGTGGCTAGTGTGGGTCATTGACGTCCCTGATCTCATTGTAGAGCCATGCGCGTTGACTTCCTGATTTCCTCCAATGGCTCTCTGATCTCTCATGTTCTTCTTTTTCCCTTTATTCCTAATCTCTATTCTCTTCTTTTTCTTGCTCTCCTCCCGTCTTGACCCCTTTTATAGGCCTTGAAGAGGATCAAAATTAAATCCCTAATTGGTCCTCTTTGGAATAATGTTGGATCCCAATTTGTAATGAAATTGTATTTGATTATATTTCTAAAATCTCATGATTAAATTATTTTGGAATATTGTTATTTGTGATGGATTATATTTTCATCTTTATAAATAATATGTAATCCATTAATTGAGATTTATTTCCCTGATGATGATACTTGAAATATGTACTGTTTCTTGATGTTGAATTTTCAGGGGGGGGGGGGTTATTCGTAAATTTTTCCCCAAAAAATTTAGACCAAAATATAATTTCATAAGTCCTATAGGCTTTTTTGCAAAAAAAATCTATTTATGAAACTTTAAAATTTTAAAGATCCTTTTTGTGTAAAATTTTGACTTATTTTTTAAAAAAATTTTGGGAGCTTATTTATAAAAATTAAGAATTTAAGGGGTTTATTTATGAATATAAAATTTTAAAGGATTTATTCGTAAATCTTAAATTTTGTGGGGGCTTAATTTGAAATTTTAGGATTCTCAAGAATTTTTTAGCAAAATTTTCATTTTAGAGACTTATTCATAAGAAAAGTCTAGTCAATGATCCATTTGTAAAAAAGATGTATTTAATTTAGAGACCTATTTACAAGATTTCACTATTTTCATTTTAGTCTGGATATTTAATAAATTTTGGGTTAGATTTGGGTCTAAATATCTATCCCAAATGGCTTGCTTTGATTTAAGCCTAAAATTTTGAACAATTCAAATCCAAATCAAGCCCAATTTTTGGTCAAATTTGATTATGATTTTGGTCCAATTGAGACCTATATTTAGATCATAATCTAATACTATTCAATTTTATATTTTGACTGAATTTTGATTAAATTTAATTTTTTGTTAAAATTGACTCAAACAGCAGAGAAATAGGAGGACGGGGATAATAAGACATACATCTTGCGTTTCTTCTAGATTTCTAAGGATTCGACCTCTAATTCGTGTAGAGTCTCCCTCTATCTCAAAATTCTCTCTATCCCTCTCTCTTTGTCTCTCCAATTCGTGTGTTCTAATCCCCTTTATATATGGTTAAAGGAATCTTTTAATTAAATATTTGATTGATTTAATTCTGAGATTTAATATATATTTTGTTACTCTAAATCTCATATTTGAATCTTATATTGATATATTATGAGATTATACCTTTCTTATCGTGAAAATCTCATCGATTCTTGATATATTTAAAGAAATCTCTTTCCATTTCTACAAATCGTGCCCAACCTATAAGGTTCGAATGCCTGAACTACTGGCATTCAATTACTTGAACATAAGCCAAATTCAAAGAAAAGTTTGTGAGGTTCAGACACCGAAAATCTGGGTTTGGTCGTCCAAACATGAGCTAATTTGGACTTGATTTTATAGTCATTTTTTTATTCTGAATTGGATCCTACTTAATCTGAATTGGGTCCAAAACCTGACCCTAATCTTTATCAAATCCAAAGTCAAAATTGAGTTATCAAATTGGCTCAAATAAAGTGTGAGCTTGGATGCTGGTTTAAGTACAATATTGAAAGCTGACTTAGCTACAACGAGCCCGAAGGCTAGCCTAAAGTTGTCAGCCCAAAGGCTAACTTGATTCGATGGGCAGGAAGATTAACCTATGGTTGCAAACCTGAGGACCGGCTTGATTTGGCAGATTCAAATGTTAGTCTATGGTTACGAGCCTGAGGGCTGAGTTGATTTAGTGGGTCTGAATGCAAGCATGAGGGCTGATTTGATTTGGCGAGCCCGAAGACTGACCTGATTTCGATGGATCTAAAGGCTAGCATAGAGATGTAAGTCTATGGGCATAAAGGCTAATCTGATTTGGCAGACTTAAAGGCAGGTCTGATTTTGATAGGCCCGAAGAATAGTTTAATTTCGATGGGGCTAAAGACTATCTTGATTTTGGCAGGCTTGAAGGTTGGCTTGATTTTAGTGAGTCCGAATGATAGCCTAGTTTTAGTGGGTCTAAAGTCTGGCCTAATTTTTGCGGGTCCAAAGGCTAATTTAGTTTTGAAGGACTTAAAGGCTAACCTAGTTTTAGTGAACCCGAAGGCTAGCCTAAATTTGATGGGCCCTAATGTTGACTTAATTTTAGTAAGTCTAAAGTTGGCCTAATTTTGGCATGCCCAAAGACTGACTTAATTTTAATAGGTCCAAAGACTAGCCTGATTTTAGTTGGTCTGAAGGCTATCCTAATTTTGGTGAGTCTGAAAGTAGGCTAAGACATTCGATGAGTCTGAAAGCTAAACTATAATTTGATAATCGTGAATTCGAGAACTAGCTTGATTTGATAAGCTTGGAAGGTAACCTAATTTTGATAAGTTTGAAAACTAACTTAATTTGGGTGAATCTAAGAGTGACATAATCCGACAATTTCGAAAACTAATCCAAACTCAAAACCGAGTTTTTTTTTTCATTTTCCTTTCTCGAACTTCCTTTGTTTTTTGGCTTCTACTGCCCAATTTTCTTTTTTTATTATTTTTTTTAGTTGTCCTCAACAGCAACTTTTTTCCTTTTTTTTTTTTTTTATTTCTCCTGTTCTTCCCAAGCTCCTTCTTCCTCCCTTATCTCTTCACCGTGGCCTCCTTCACCACGCCGCAGATTTCATGCTACTTACGACTAGATCCGGCCAACTCTGGCCTGATCTGGCCTTGCAGCAAAGTAGGAGCAGAAACTCCGATTCTCCTCCACCCGTAGGTCCGATCGAGCGGCTACCTTCTTGCTTCTCACGGTCCGATCCGGCCAGCTCCTGCCAGATCCACCCTTGCATTAAACCGGGAGCAGACGCTTTGGCAAACCCGGAGCGGAACGTAGCCCGACGAAGCCCACCAAGTCGCGCTGCTGGAGAGGCTCGGCCATGGCTGGTGCTGGACAATAGTGAATGCCTCGAAGCAGGTACAGGCCTGACGAGGTGCATCGGAGGCAAGATGCCAGTGATGGTGTAGGGCCGCTGGCAGGCGTCTGTGATGGCTGCAGTGAGGTCTGAGCGAGCGGAGCATGGCCCTTGGCCAAGGGAGACGCAGTCCGAGCGTGGCGCCAAGGCCACAGGGAGACTTCCTTGGGCGGTGAGGGCCGGGTCGGTAGCATGGTGGTAAGCTCAGTGCAGTAGGGAGCAGTGGTTCAGGCTAGCGATGGTCAGCGGTGATGTCCAGAGCAAGGAGGGATGGCAAGCGGCGAGACAGCAGTGGCAAGCTCATCAATGATCGAACCCAGAGTGCCATCACAGATGATCAAAGCTTGAGGAGGTGCCGGTTTGGGAGTGCCAGTACGAGAGGTGATGGCCGTGTCTTGCCATATCCAGCCGAACCCAGTCCTCGATAGGACAGAAAGCCACAGCGAAAGCCTGGAAAAGAAGGAAAGAAACATACAGAAAAAGAATAAAAGATAAGTATTGAGAAGCTCACATTTTTCGATCCTTCACGTTAGTTCAAAACTTCTGCTTCTTTCTGCTCCATTGCTTCTCAATTTTTCACTGGCTCTCTTTTTTTGCAGGAGTATGAAAGAATTTATAGACCTTATGAAGATTGAGTTAGGTTAGAGTTGAGTCTCGTTCAAATTTTGAATGAAGCATCTTATCGATTCTTCTTTGTATATCCTGAATGAGTTTAATTTAGATTAAATAGTTGTAGATGTTTTTGGATTGGATGAAGATTTGTTTGAAATTAGTTAAGTCTATAAATTGACATGGATAAGTTTATTTGCTGTAAATGACAATAATTTAAAAGTTACATTTATTTTAGATATTAAATTTATAAACGGGTTATTTACAAATTTTTTCAGAAAATTTGGACTAAATTATACTTGTATAAATTTTAGAATTTTTTCACAAAAAGAACTTGCTTATAAAATTTTGAAATTTTCCGGATCTATTTTGAATAAAATTTGAACTTATTTATAAATAACAACTTTCAAGAGACTTATTTATAAAAATTAGGATTTTAGGTATTTATTTATGAATATAAAATTTTTGAGAAATTTATTTGTAAATTCTAAATTTTGTAGGAGATCAATTTGTAACTTTAGAATTATATTAGACTTTTCCATAAAATTTCACCATGGGGATTTATTTATAAGAGAAATCTGGCCCAAGGTCTTTTTGTAAAAATATATTAAATTCAAGGATTTATTTATAAGATTTTTTTTATTTTAACCCAGATTTTCGATGAATTCTGTGCTTGATTTTGGTTCAAATATCCAGTCCATTCAACTCATTTTAACTTGAGTTCAAATTTTCTAAGAATTTGGGCTTAAATTAAAATCAAATTTTGGTCCAATTTGACCATGATTTAAATCCAATTGAGATTCACACTTGAGTTATAATTTAGTGGCATATAAATTTCAATTTTAATCATATTTCAATTAAATTTGATTGTAATAAAAATCATATCAAACCACGCGCATGTATAAAATGCTACGTGCTATCATTTAGACAAAAAATATATATTATATATAAAATTATTTTAATTCACCCAATTTGAAACTAAATTTGGTTTTTCTCCTTATTTTTTTCTCCATTATCTAAATCAATTTAAAAGACTTATCCCCCACTTAGGTTATATGTCAGGTTGCTTATTTAAAATTCTCATACGTAAGAAAGTTATCTTTTAATTTAAACATTTTATTAGGATAAGTATATCAAAGTTTTGAATAAAGCAGTGGTGGCGTAAGCGTAAACCTAGGTTCTTGTATCAAAACTCGACATACCACACGTATGAAATCTTTAGTCTCAATAACAAATTCATCATAATTATCTTACCACTATTTTGACTTTGTGCTTCATCCTGTATTCATGAATATTTATAGTCTTTTCTAACTTTTGCTAGAATGACACCACTTTCATATTCATATAAGTGAAGTTCCAATTTAAATTGAACTTTATTGAGAGTGTTGTCACTCATCCCCAGATTTTTGTTAGCATTATCTTGTTCCTAGTATCATAATCACTTATTAATAACTTATTTTTATCCTTTAAATTTTTTATTAGTTGTAGAACTAATAATAAGTTGGGTCCCTCTCATTAATAAGTTTTAGTTAAAAAGATCTTAATCCCATTCTAGTAGAAGTACTTTTAATCATATCTCTCGAAAGTGCTTTAGCGAATGGGTCTATTAAATTATTATGAGACCTTATATATACTACGGTAATGATATCATTAGAAATTTATTATCTTAGGCAATATCTTTTGTATTCATATCTTAGGCTAATATGTTTAGATTTTCCATTATTTATCTAATTAAATACCCTAGACATGATTGCTTACCTATCACAATGTAAGAAAATGGCTAGCATTGGTTGTAGCCACAACTTCATATCTAAAAGTAAAATTTTCAATTGTTATGCTTCTTTACCTACTGCAACAAGAATTATAAATTCAGATTCCATAGTAAAATGAGTTACACATGTTTATTTTTTTGATGCCCAAGAAACTACTCCTCCTGAGGTAAATACCCATTCAGAGGTTGATTTATTATCTCTTACACTAGTTATCCAACTAGCATCAATATAACCGTCTGGTACTGCTAAAAATTATTATAAAATAATCCAAAATTTATAATCCTCTTTAAATACCCCAAGCACCCTTTCAATTGCTTTCCATTATTCAATAATAGGATTACTAGTAAATCTTGATAGTTTACGTACTAAAAAAGTAATGCCTGGTCTCATGCAGTGTATTATGTATATTAAACTACCAATAGTACTTGCATACTCAACTTGAATCTTTCATCAATTTGGATGAAACATCATATGGAGTATTTGTTTATTTGACATTCAAATGTTTAAATTTAGTTAATATTCTCTTAATGTAGTGAGATTGGCAAAGAGTAAAATCCCCACTATGTTTTTTAACTTTGATGTCCAAGATTGTATCTATCTCATTTATATTTTTCATTTTGAACCAAGAGGATAGATATTTCTTTGTATCATTGACACCATCCATATTAGACCAATGATGAGAATATCATCTACATAAAGGCAAATTATCACTCCATATGTTTTTGTAAATATATTATCAACATTATTATGATAAAAATTATATTCTAAAATTATAGAAACAAACTTCTCATGCCATTATTTTGCAGCCTACATTAGACCATAAAGTGATTTACTAACATGTAGACTTTCTTCTCATTTTTTGATAGAACAAAACCCTCAGGTTCCTCCATATAAACTTCTTCATCTAAATCTCCATTAAAAAAACTGTTTCAACATCCATTTGATGTACAAATAAATTATATATTGATGCCAATGGCAAAAGCACTCTAATGGATGTTACTCTAGCCACAGGAGCATAGGTATCAAAATAGTTAATTTTCTCCTTTTGTTTGAAGCCTTTTGCTACTATCCTAGTTTTAAAGATTTGCAGTGATCCATCAATTTTATAGTTCCTTCTAAAAACCCACCTACATCCAATTGGTTTTGATCTAGGAGGCAAATCAATAATGGTCCATATTTTGTTACTTAGTAACGAATTCATTTCATCATTAATTACTTCCTTCCAAAAACCATATCTCTAGAAGTCTACTTTAGACCATAAAGTGATTTAATTAACTTGTAGTCTTTTTTTCATTTTTTGGTAGAATAAAATCCCCAAGTTGCTCCATATTTACTTCTTCATCTAAATCTCCATTAAAAAAAGTTGTTTAGACATTCATTTGATGTACAAATAAATTATATATTGATGTCAATGTTAAAAGAATCCTAATGGATGTCACTCTAGTCACAAGAGCATAAGTATCAAAATAGTTAATTTTCTCCTTTTGTTTGAAGCCTTTCGCTACTAACCTATCTTTAAAGGTTTGTAATGATCCATCAGTATTATAGTTCCTTCTAAAGACTCAACTATATCCCATTGGTTTTGATCTAGGAGACAAATAAATAATTTTCCATGTTTTGTTACTTAGTAACAAATTCATTTCATCGTTGATTGCTTCCTTTCAAAAAATCACATCTCTAGAAGACAGCTTCTTGAAATATTTTAGGATCATCTTTCATATTCAATAAGATTGGTATCTTATTGAGCATTATAGACTTATCACCTTCAGTAAGAAAAATAATAGCTTGTGAAGATATATAATATGGATGCAAAGCCTTTTTTTTCTATCTCTTTGACTTCTCCTAATTTCAATAAGATGATTAGGATATTTTTTTTTTTTGTTGCTAGAACTAGAACCAACATCTATGTTACTTTTTAAATCCACATTAGGATTAGAAATATTAGTAGGTTCATTAACTGAGTTGGAATCATTAGGAACTTGATGAGAATCATTTTGGAATTAATTTTCTATAAAATCAATGTTCCTTGATTCAATAATTACATTTGAACTCAAGTCTAATATTTTATAAGTCTTAGAATTTTCTGCCTAGCCTACAAAAACACCTTTTAATGCTCTTGGTGTCAACTTAACTCTTTTAGGATTTGGATCTCTATAGAAGGCTAAGCAACCCAAAACTCTAAGATAACTTAGGTATAGTTCTTTATTCTTTCATAACTCATATGGAGAAACCATTAATTTTCTAGCAAAAATTCTATTATATAAATGATAGGCAGTGAGGTTTGTTGGCAATTTCGCATTCATAAGTATGGTATAAACCAAGTCAACCAATATTCTATTTTTTTTCTTTCGGCCAACCCATTTTGTTGTGCAGGTGTATGGAGCACTTTCTTGATGTATAATGTCATGTTCTTCACAATATGAAGAAAATTCTATGGAAAAAATTCTCATTACCTCAATCACTCGTTAGAACTTTAATTTTCTTATTTTTTAAATTTTCAAGTTTAGATTTATATGCTAAACATATCAGAGACTTGATCCATAGTTTTTATCAAATATACATATGTAAACCTTGAAAAGTCATCAATGAATATCATAAAATATTTATTATCACCTCTAGGTAACATACCATTTAGTTCACATATATCAGGATGTATAAGTTTTAATAAATTAGAAGATATTTCAGTTTTCATAAAAGGTTTCTTAGTCATTTTTTCTTGAATGCATATTTTATATATTTATTTATCTTCATGATTATAAGAAATCAAACTATGTTTAGCAATAAATTTTAAATATTTATAACTTATGTGAGTCAAACAATCATGCCATAATGATAAAAATAACTCAACCATATAAGCAAAAGCATTCACTTTATTTGTATGATTAATACTTAGTTTAAACATGTCATCACTGAATAACCATTTTTCACAAATAGTTCATTCTTAGACAAAATAATTTTGTTAAATTCTAGCATAATTTTAAATTCTTTTTTATTCAACAAATCAGCAAACCCAAGCTTTTTTTCATATCATGAACATGCGACACATTGACCAACAAAATTCTTTTTCCTGAAGTGAATTGTAACTCTACATTGCCCTTGCCTATTGCTTTTGCAGAATCATGATTTTCTATCAGAAGTTCATATCCATTGTTAATATTTATATAATTCTTGAATTGTGACTTATTGTTGTACACATGGATAGTAGCACTTGAGTCATACTACTATTCATTGGATTGGGAGACAGCAGCCATATAAAGTTCTGTGATTATCCCAATATGCAAATTTGACACTATTGCTACTTGATCATTTGTTTCTTGTTGTTCTATTAGATTTACTTTGTAGGAATTCTTAGAATTATCATGGTCTTCATGTTTTTATATCTTGAGAAATCTCCATTCTCACTTGTAATGTCCTTTCTTTCCACAATTATAGTCGATTATTTTCTTTATTCGATTTACTAGAATTTTTATTTTCAGAATTTGAACCATATGCCCTAGAATATTTTCTCTTGATTTGTCTACTAGACTTTTAGTTCCTTTCAACAAAATTTACTTTTGTTGCAGGTTGATCAATTGTAAATTTCTTGACTTGCACTCTGATTTTTTCTTCAATTCAAAGATATTTTTGAAGTTGATCAAGAGAATATTATTTTGTAGTATGCAAAAGTTTCTTTCTATAATTATTCTAACTTGGAGGAGATTTGGCAATAATTCCTTCAACTTGTAATGATTCAAGAACCACTACTTTCAAGCCCTTCAGTTTAGAGACTAGGATTCATCATAGAAACATTATCAACCATAGAAAATTCAAAGTACTTCATGATAAGAAATTTATCCACACCTTATTTTTCATTGTTGCACTTGAATTCTAGTGCATTCCATATTTCTTTTTGAGACTTGACAAATGTAAAAAAGTCATAAAGATGATCTGATAGATTATTTAGAATGTGTTCTCTATATAAGTGTTCATCTTCTTCACATTTCTTGTTTTCTATCTTCTTCTATTCATCATTTTCAGGAGCTCGTGATGGAAGAATAGAATCTACCATATAGAAAATTTCCGAAGTAGTAAGTAGAAACAATATATTATCCTTTTAGCATATGAAATTAGTCCTATAAAATGTATTTAACTTCATGAATTCTTGACTCATAAGAGTCTTGGACTCCATTGTTATTAATTTCTTAAACTTGTTATGATAATAGGTATTTAACAAGCCTTTTAATACATGAAGTATTATTATGTTTGGAGAATTAATTGCCCTTACTGATAAGATTATTACTGCAAGATTATAATAATATTCTTATAGAATGCAACAAATCCTAAAAGCCTATAGACAATAATTCCCGAAGGCTTCTTGAAAAATTTTTTAGGGACTGAATATGAGAAGGAAAAAGGGGAAATTACAGGAGGAAGGAAGGATAATCTATTTGCCAATAAAATTTATATATTTATTGACTATAATATGACTATTATAAAAAAATTACATTATACCTTTTCAAACAGGTGTTGTAAAATAATTTCTCATAATTATTTTTTAATATTCTAAAAAAGAAAAACTAAACACACAAATCTAAGTTCACATATGCACACGTACAAAATGCTAAAGACTATCATTAGACCAAATATACATTATATATATATATATATAATTATTTTAATCCACCAAATTTGAAACTAAATTTTTTTTTTTTGCTTTACTTTCCCTCCACTATCTAATTTAATTTAAAAGGCTTATCCCAATTTATGAAGTACAAATTAAAGTTATACTTTTTCCATGTATAACTAAAACTTTAACAAATAATCTACTCACAACAATGAAGGTTCATATCACTCAAGGAAATGTTGATGACTTTGTAATTAGTGTGTCATGGATTGCTGAGGACGAGTCGGGGAGTAACATAGTGCTCCATATAACATGCAAGGACAATCTCCAGTTCCAAGCCGAAGGAAAAGTTACTAGATATAAGTATTAGACATACAGATCAGGATGGATTCATCATTCTACTCTTAAGGATTTGAAAGTGCTTTGCTGAACTTTACTGACAAGACTTCTCATTTGTTGTACTTCTTGAATATCAGGTTTATGCGCTAGCATAAATTGTTGTTTGGAATTTGTAATGAAGTTTGATACAAAATATTACTACGAGGGCGGGATTGGCATACGACATGTCAATTCCGGTTCAAAACACCTCCAGAAGTTGGTCCTGATGTTCCCTATACATTCGGCCTCATAGGTAAGTGCAACATACTTCTTCTACCAAGGCATTTTGCTTAACTGTTCTATGTTAGGATTTTTTGTTTTCAATTGAGTTTGCTCCCTTCAAACTCTTTTCCCATCAGACCTACTTTGGGATTCTTGCATCCTTGTAAATTGGTCACTTATGGTTAGTACAACCTTGGTAGGTGATGTCATTGGTTCGCTGGAAGCATGCACTAATTCATGAACGAAATTAAAATGAAAATTCGGAAGCATGTAGTTATGAATTTGATGAATATCACTTTTTACGAAATGATCTCTGTTTTATGGCAAATTACTTCAGTACTTAAGGTAAAAGGATCAGCCTCTGATTCAAGGAATCAGAATCAGTTAGAATAACTTCAGAGGATGTGAAGTTTAATTTTGCAGCTATACACTGTCTGATATTTATGATCATATATTTCTATCTATTTCAGGTGATATTGGACAGAGTTTTGACTCAAATAGGACACTTGCACATTATGAAAACAATCCCATCAAAGGAGAAACATTGCTGTTTGTGGGAGATCTTTCTTATGCTGGTAGCTATCCGAGTCACGGTAATAATAGATGGGATACATGGGCAGATTTGTTGAGAGAAGCACAGCATATCAGCCTTGGATATGGATCGCTGGAAATCATGAGATTGATTTGCTCCAGAAATCGTCAGTATGCATGTTTTTGGAGATATATATGTACATTTATGTACACACTTTTCAATTGGTCTTCACTAACTAGAGTAAATTTGATTACTATTCGTATATTATTGATTATTTGGATTAGTTTTTGCATTAGTTGCTTTTCACAATGCTATTAATTGATCCAAATCGACTTCATTTATATGTAAATTGCCTCCTGAAATCATTTGGCAAAAAAATGCTGTTGTCATAGGCATTATATAAACCTGATAATGATGATGACTGTTAAAGATCTACTCTACATTTGCAAGGGGAAACAAAGCCATTCAAGCCTTCCTCACAGAGGAATGTTGTCCCCTATAGGGCCTCAGGTAGCACTTCATTTTGGTACTCCATCAAGCGAGCCTCAGCGTACATCATCGAACCGGCATCCTATTCAGCTTATGGTATGATGTAGATGCATTTGCTGATCTTAATGTGGAGTTAAATATTATCTGTGGAAAAACATGAAATTCTTGGTTTAGCTCTTTGTTCACTGGCTTCCTTGTGTTTGTCTGCACACTGATTCTGCAAGTTTGTACATTTACTGATGCAACACATGAATAATCCTCAATTGTGATGGAACATTTACACAGAATGTCTAACCCTTTACATTGTACAAGAGTTCGGATCTAAGATGCTTTTGGTAGGTGCAACTAGCTTTTGAAATGCAAGTCCATCTTTGAATAAGAAATTGTGCTTGTCGTATAGTGACTGCTGTAAACAAATGATAAGGTGCTTCCATGAAAATGCAAGTCTAAATTGTTAAGAATTTTGCTGCACTTTGGTTACCTAGAATTCTGCTATGAGGCACAGATGCACAAATGAGTATCAATTAGTGCCTCATCAGAAATGGTCGCTATTGTTAGGAAGATTCTTGTTGCAGTTTTTTTTTTCATGTGTAATTTATACCATGGAATATAAGCAGTAGTGACAACTTAAAACTTTCCTTTACTTCTAGGCAAGTACACTCCTCAGTACAAGTGGCTTGAAGATGAGTTCACTAAGGTCAACAGAAGCGAAACTCCATGGTTGATCATCCTCATTCACTATCCATGTTACAATAGTTACAATTACCACTACATGAAAGGTGAATCTATGCGAGTCATGTACGAGCCATGGTTTGTGAAGTACAAGGTTGATGCTGTGTTCGCAGGCCACGTCCATGCCTATGAATAAGTTCGTATCAATTTGTAAATTCTGTTGGTCATTCTCCATTTAGTTGCAGTCATTAGTTTTGCCAACACTTCGACTGGCAGAATCTAATGATGCCAATAATGCTAACTGTTATTTCATCGTATATGCTTGTGATGCTTACAACATTGCAGCATCGGATATCAAGCATTGCATACGACATTGTGAATGGAGAATGCACGCCTGGGCCCGATGCAAATGCTCCCATGTACATCACCATTGGCGATGGAGGAAATCAAGGACTAGCGAACAAGTACAATTGCTACCCTATTCTTCAACTTGAATGCCTTGTAGCAAATCACTAACATCATGCATTGTGATGCAGCATGACATTTCCACGGCCCAAGTAAGCTTTTGGAGAGGCAAGTTTTGGCCACGCCATCTTGGCCATCAAGAACAGGACGCAAGCCCACTACGAATGGCACGGAACAAAGACAGCTATCCTGTGGCTGCTGATTCTATGTGGTTCTACAACAGATATTGGAGCAATGCGGATGATTCTGTCAGATCTTTCTCCTGATTCTTGCTCTTCAGACTTCCATCATCAAGAATATCTGGTTGGGATTTTATAGAGGAAATCATAAGATTCCTTCCTTTTATTTTCTATGCTATTCCAATTTAATGGCCTTGTTCAACATTGGCCATTTAAATCTTGTTTTTACACAAACCATCTACCTTATCAATTTATTGCCAAATATTCTATTGTTCTTGTCACGCCTTAAGTCTGAGATAAAATAGACATTGTATCTCTCTTTCACAATAGATATGGAGATTCGTCTAAATTCACACCTTATAACAATAATCCCGATTCAATATATTCATTGAATAATCCTTCAAAATTTATACCAAAATATTCCTTGTATTCCTAAAATCATTATTCAAATAATCAAGTCTCCATGGGATGAATGAATCAACAATTTAGGAATTACTTAGCTAAGTTCACAATGTTTCAAAAAATCAATAATAAAAGTTCAAGTTCCACATAAAACTCTCCTAGCATTTTTCTAACACAAACAAAATTGGAAAAACGTCACTTACTTTGATCTTTGTGCTAATATTTAAAATCTGCAAAAAAAAAAAGTGAGTGATCTCACATTAGAGCAATAATTTAGAATAAAATAAAATTTTCAAAAATTTATTTACAAGAGGATCAAACTATGCTAGAAATATCTAGAACATGTAACATACCAACATACACTTCCAAGTGAACAAGTTTTGATAAAGACTAGTTCATTGTTGATTTCGATTCGAGAGGCTTCTTGAGAACTTGATCCATTAAATCATCCTTTCATTGATCTGGGATGAAAAAAAATTATGAAGAAAACCATCAAAAACTCTCCGGCGATGTCGCGCTGATACTCAAATTAGTCTAATCTTCAATAATAAAAGTGAAATCAGAAATTTGACATTCTTCCTTTTACCTCTATGATTAAGACACTATTTATAGAATGAGGAGGCAGTTGGATGTATCTTAAACTCTGTGATTTCAGTTCTAATTTTGCCAGATTTCTTGTAATCAATTATTGTGAATTTTAAATTTTTAGGGACCGAATTTTTGGCAGATATATGTCTATAAATACTTGTTCGGCTCAATGAGCTGTCAAAATCGAGATCACTTAGTTGAGATTGTCAAAACGAAGTCACTGAGCTGAGGTTTTTGAAATGAGGTCACTAAGCTAAGGCCACAGAATTGAAATCATAGAATTGAGACCACCAAGCTAAGGCCACCAAACCGACATCGCTGAGCCAAGGTCACCAAATCGAGATAACTAGATTGAGGTCACCAAGTTGGGGCAATCAAATTAAGGTTATTAGACTGAGATCACCGAGCCGAGGATACCAAACTGAGGTAACTAGACCAAGGTCACCAAGCCAAGGTTAATGAACCAAGGCCATTGAACCAAGGTCACCAAACCAAGGCCACCAAACCAAGGTCACCAAATTGAGATCATCAAACCAAGGTCATCGATCTAAGATCATCGAGTATTCTAAGGTCACCAAACCCACCAAGGTTAGTGAGATATTAATATATGTGCCAAGAGATGGATTTTTTTTTGGGCTTCAATTAACCCTATCAATGGCTCAATTCAAGAGACAACTTTGAATTTTTTAACTGTATAATTTTGTTCCTGATCCAGACCTCTCTACTTTGGTATATCATCAGTGTCCCCTGACTCCGAGTTCTGATTCATGGATTCAGTGGGCAGAGTTTAACTAAGATGGATAATCTAGATTCTTCTTGGACTAAGTTTTTGGCTACATCAATAGCTTGAGCCAATATTCCACTTAGTCAAGCTTGTAACATAACATCAAACTGTATTTTCCCACGAGTAGGTCCGTAATATGGAGTTGAGTCCTTGTGCCTCAAGTAGGTTTATGACTCAAGGCTGAGATCTCTATGTCATGACCTAGAACAAGATCTTGTGCCTCAGGTAAGTTCATGACCTAAAGTCAAGGTTTTATGGCTTGGATAAGCTTGCTGTTTTCAGATAAGACCCTTGGTGCTTCGGTTGGGTGTTTGGACCTAGAGCTGAGATTTATTGGTGGCTGAAGAGCCAATACTTGGCTGAAACATCAAGGCAATTGGTTAGGTACTTAGACTACAAAGTCAAGTTTTATGGTGGTTGAAGAGCCGATACCTAGGTGAAAAGCTAAGACATCTGGTTAGATACTTAAAATCATAGAGGTAGGTTTTTTAGTAGTTGAAGAGCCAATGTCTGACTGAAATACTGAGACACTTGGTTGGATACTTAGACCACAAAGCTCAATTTTTTAGTGGATGAAGAGTCAATACCTGGCTAAAAAGCTAAGGCACTTGTTAGATACTTAAAACCACAATGCCAAGTTTTCTGGTAGTTGAAGAGCCAATGTCTAGCTATAAAGTTAAGGCAATTGATTAGATACTTAGACCATAGAGCCAGATTTTTTGTGTCTTCCCTCTGAACTATTTTTTTGGAACTTTCTAGTAGGTAAAAGAGTCATAAATTTTTATTTAGAGAGAAAATAAGGAATCTTCTCATGTTGTTTCCAGGGCGGAGTTTTTTCAACACAATCCTCATGGGTTTTCTTCAGGTTGCTGTATTTCTTTAACTTAGATGCCTCTCTTGATGGACTGCCTAAGATGACCTTTATTAATGAGTCTTTTAATCTCATCTTTGAGGTATCAATATTCGTCAGTGTCATGGTCATGGCCAAAGTAGAAATGGCAATATTTGAACTTGTCTTATTTGTTGGAGGGAAGAGGTGGAGGCTACTTCAAGTATTCCTCATGCTCAATCTGAACCAGCAGTTCATCCCTTGGGTTACTCAAGTGTGTGTATGCTTTGAATTCACTTCGGCCCTCTCATTATTCAATTCTCTATTTCTTATGCTCGGGGAGTTTAACTTCTTGGCAATCTTTTTTCAGCTTTCCATTTTCCTCTAAGTATCTTTTAGCCAAAATTATCTCTTTAGCGTTAATATGTTCTCTAGCTTATTAGATGAACTCGGCCAAACTTTGAGGTGGTTGGAATGCCATCTCATAGGTGACCTAGATTTGGCTATCCCATTGATTGCTACAATGAGAACTATTGAGATATCTAATTCAGTTACCTCTAGTCTAGCTCTATTGAACCAAGTTAGATAGCTTTTGAGACTTTTTCATTCCTTCTGCTTTAGTGTTAGAAGTGTGGAGGGGTCCTTCCATTGAGACTCCAATAAGATAAATTGCTCCACAAACCTATAAATTAGGCCATTAAAGCAGGTAATAGAGTACCTCGGGAGACTAGAATACTAAGTTTAGGTTGGTCTTTATAGCGTCATCGGGTACATCTTGCATATGGTTGAGTTCTATACCCCTTGGAGGACCATGGCATTCTTAAATGTGCTGACATGGTCACTGAATCCTTCGAGCCATTATATACTTCACAAGGAGATTGGCGAAACTTTGATTGTACTTCAGAATATGCAACCTCAGGAATCAGGGTGTATCGCATCTTGCCTGGTTTGGGAGAATTGGTGCTCTAGACCTTTTCAGAGCTATATGAGACACAACCTCTCCTTAAGTGCCCTGAAAAGCTTTGGTCAAGTTTTAGCTTACATAGGTATAGTATGTAGCTTTGTTAGCTAAATCATAAGTGGGGTCATATCCCTCATAACCCCTTGAGGCTTGGTATCGAAGAGAGACTCTCATCGAAGGGTCCTGATGACCTGAATGATGATATCTACTAGGATGTAATTGGCTCATAACTTATGGGTGCAACTCAGTTTACTAATTCAAAACTACACCTTGAGTTGGAATTTGGGTCAAAACTTGAGGTTGAGGTTGTGAGTAGTGAGCTTGGAAGTTTTACATCATATGGGCCTAATTTTGTAATTGTTGCATTTGTAGATTTTGCATAGCTTGGGCTTGGGCTTCCAACAGCTACGTCATTTGCTTAATTATAGCAATCAGTATTAAAACTCTTGTAGACTCACCAAGTTAGAAGGGACTATCAGTACCATGGGATAGTTTGCAAAGGGACTCCTTGAGATTCCTAATGCATGGATGGCTGAGTGACTGAGTTGACTTGGTGAGTTGGTTCACCTAGTTCACTAGAGGAGTTATGCAATTCCACCGAGGTGGAGCGATCTATCCCCCAAGCTAGTTATTGGATGATGATGCCCTCATCATCTTTGGAGGCATGGTTAGAGAGCTATCAAATAAGCTGATGGAAAAGGATGGACGAACAGCTCTCAACAAAAACACCACTATTGATGGAGCTCTGTTTGTCACTAGTTTTGGTTCAAGAGGCTTCTTGAGAATTTAATCCACTAGGCCTCCCTTCCATCGATCTACAGGGGAAAGGAACCATGAAGAAGACAACTAGAAACTCTCTGAAGATAGCTGCTTCGATGCTCAAATTAGTCTAGCCCTCAATAATGAAAGTGGAATACAAAATTCAGTATTCTTCCTTTTACCTCTATGATTAGGATTTTATTTATAGAATAAGGAGGTGGACTTATTAATTTTAGTCCTAATTTTATCAAATTTTTCGTAATCGATTAATGTAAATCTTGGATCTTTAGGGACCAAATCTTCGGTGAGTATGTGTCCATAAATGCTTGTTCTAGAGGATGAGCTGTTAAAATTGGGGATTGAGCCCAAATCACCAAACTGAGATCACTGAGTTGAGGTCACTGAACAGAGATCACCAAGCCAAGGTCACCGAACTGAGGTCACCATGCTGAGATCACCAAACTAAGGTACTCTGACTAAGGCCATCGAACTCATGTCACTGGACAGAGGTTGCCAAGCCGAGGTCGCCGAACTGAGATAACCAGATCGAGGTAACCGAGCCGAGGTTACTAAGTTGAGGTCACTAAACTGAGGTCACCAGATAAAGGTCACCAAGCATTCTAAGGTCAACGAACCCACCGAGGTCACCAAGCCATCACTTGTATATGTGTGTGTGTGTTAAGACAAGGATTTATTTTTGAACTTCAACTAACATCATCAATAGCTTAATTAAGGAGACAACTTTGGATTTTTGACTAGGTAATTTGGTTCACTGGTCCAAACATCTTTGCTTTGGTGTATCATCAATAAGTAACACACAAAATATTTTAAAACAAGTATTTTTCTCAAAAATAAACACAAGGAAAAATAAAAATAGTAGGACCAATGTCTTGTGCATGAAATAGGTGGCATATACACAATTGGGAGCTTGAAACACAAATCAAAGGGTACCTTAAAGAAATTGTATCATGAATATATCGCCATTTCGATTCCCATGAGTGACAAAAAAATTATTTTCTCATGATAAGTACATTTATATTGACATGACTATTGTTTAACCCTAATAATAGGACTATGAATAGAACCAAAGAAAGACAATACAACAAAAATCAGTATGACATGAAACTCTACAAAATATTTAGAAGTAAGCAATTCGTATTACGAACACATCCATGGTTTTCACAAATGGAATGTAAATGAATGTAAGTATATGTCAAAGTCTAATAATTATTTCATAAGTTCACATGCATGATTTTCTCATTTTCAAGTCATGTAATCACATGTACATCATAAATCATAATATAACTATTACATAATATTAAGAGAATATTAAGAAGTTATTTTAAACAAGTATAATACATTAAAAACTTAATAATCATCAAAAGAAATGAATCACAAATTAAATTGTTACTTAAATTATTAGGAGTCGCTAATCAACTTACCTACCAATGGATTCACAACAACTACCAAAGGATCTAGCTCACTCCTCCTTGCCTTGACTGAAAGCATAGAACAAAAATAACTATAACTACCAAGATCATACAATCTTGATTCTTACACATTAACCCAAACACAAGTCCAACTAACCTTTTTGACCTTAATTTGCCACATACTAGTACTCTTGAATCAAATTAGGTTCAAAATAGAAGCATTACAATTATGTTGTCCTAACACAAATATTTCGATATCAAGCCCAAAAGATCACATGGAATTCTAAGTTATGATCAAACATAACATTATATTTCCTAAGATAAAATCCAGCTAGATTGATTCAAGCCAGAATCATAGCCCTAGCAATAAAATTCTCTCAAGAAACATGGTTTCAAAATGCTCACATTACTATCTATCCATTAGAGTCCTTGGTACAAGATCACATCTCGTTCTCACATGCCAAAAATTCAAGCATCAAGTTGAGGCCACAAATTGATAGCATATATTAGGTTATATTTGAGATTAGAAATAACACAATAGGGTTCATTCCTACAAATGGAGGAGAAGAAAGCAAAGAGGGAAATACCTCGATTCGTGGCTTCTTAGCCCAAAGGATGCAAGATTGACAGAGAAAACCAACACTCATCTCCTCTTATGGCAAAAACTATGGCTTATCCCTTTGAAGTGTCAAGTGCACTATCACCAAAACTCTATCTCTATCACTCACTCTCGCTCTCTATTCTTGTGGAAAAAGAGTTGGAACAAAGAACAATCCGTTAGAAGAATTTTGATGGAAAACTTGAATTAGTAAATTTTCCAATAAGGTCCCTAGAAATTTTGGTTTTCATAATTTTTTATTATTGGAAAAAATCTCGAAACCACCCTAAAAAGTTTTAAAATCCCAAAACATCCCCTCCAATTTGTGTAATCCACTAAAAGACCTTCCGTTAGTACCTGTTATCTATACCCCATCTGTTCTACATATGACACCTACAATTGTGTAAGTGCGCAATACAGATGGGGAGAAGAAGCAAAAGAAAACCTACTTCTTCTTCCCCATTATTGAAAATCTTGAGTCTATTAACAGTAAACCAAATGTTGCTGACAATGAAAAGCTGCTATTCCAACATGAATCCATCTTTCCAATCTCCTCTTTTCCCTCCTGAGTTCTCTCAGAGTGCCTTCACCATCACACCATGTGTAGTTGCTTCTATCTTGGGTGTTCATCGGCCCATTGCCTCTGTTACCATCTCTCTGGAGCTTAGGAGCAGTTGCTAGGCAAACCCACCCCCCCCCCCCCCCCCCCCCCCCCCCCCCCCCCCCCCCCCAAAATCCCTTGATGTAGTTACTGCTCAACATGTAGTTTGGCAAGTTTCCTCCATGGATAACATTATAGCAATAACTCGATACTATGGAGAAGGCCATATTGTCAATTTTAAAATATTTTCAATTTGGGAAGAAGTTTTGGCTGACATCTATAGCTAATGGAGCTTGAACCCATTGCTAGTGAAGGTGCATTACCTAATTTTGGATGAGTATTGCACCTTGACAATGATCCTTGGTGATGTTGAATTCCATCTAATGTATGAAATCCACTATATATTTCAAAGAGGAGTAATTGATCTCACCATTGAGATCTTCAACCCAAAAGTAGAGGTAGGCAACATGAGCCTAGCTAAGTACATTTACTCCCAAAGAAAGTGATGGGTGATATGTAAAGTATTGAAGCTTTACATTCCATTTCTATCCATATGTATTTAGTTTCCCTTTTATTCTGCATTTCATGCATGTCATTGCTCCCTTTCTCATTATTATAGGTGAGGAATTAAGTGGTTCTTGTGACTTTGTCTTATTTATGCCATATTATGCACCCCATCTGATCGTTTAAATATGAAAAGTAACTACTTGACCAATATTTTGTGTAAAGTGGTTACTTTGGAATCATTCTAAGCATAATGAATACTATATATTCATATAGGTAGGAAAGTGATTACCTTAGGGTCATTTCTTACAAAATGATTGAGATATCTACATATAATGTGGAAGGTAGTTTCTCTAGGATTGTTATTAGCATAATGTCATGTATACACAATGTGAAGTAGTTACTTTAGGGTTTGATTGAAATGTGCAACTTAGTAAACCATAAGACTCAACTTTTAGTTACCTTTTTAGTGAAATTGAGATGTATAGAAGTACCATTGGAAGTGCAATTGAGTTGGGTGAATCATCTTCACAAAATCCTTCTATGATATTGGCATCATGGGATGACATTATTTTATGCACTGGCCAATATTTTGAGGATGCAAATCATTTCAGATATTCACTACACAACTATGCTATCAAGTGCATTTTCAATTTTGTTTCTATGAAGAACAAGAAAATTATAATAACTATTAAATACATAAATATAACATGCAATTAGCATATCCATATTTCTAAGGATGGCTCAATTTGTATGTTTTTGATCAAAACATGAGAAATTACACACATATGTGGAGTGCGTGTAGCTAGAGGCTCCCATCCCAAATCTTCAAAGAGATGGATTAGAAGGACCATAATGCCCAAGTTGGAAGTATAAAATCTTTTGAGAGCTGTAGAAGTTCAAAAATAAATTGTCGAAGGAATTTGATGTCCGTGTAGAATATAAACAAGATTGGCATGGTAGAGAGATGACGAAGAATTAGATCCATGGTAATGATGTGGCATCTTATGACTTTCTATTTTGGTACAGGACATGGTGCATCAGACCAACCTGAGAGGTATCATAAAGATTGAACAAGAGGATAGCAAGTTCTTGAGGGCTCTCTTTTACTTTAGTTCATACATTAGAGATTTTAAGAGAGGTTTCTAGCCACTTTTGTTTATGGATGATACTCATCTATTATTTAAATACGATAATATTTTGCTCGATGCAACAACCAAAGATGGAAATAAAGGTTAGTGATCGCATTAGTGAATATGTGGTTATAGTAAAAAATAAACACTCATATATGGCAGCTATTATTTACATCATATCTTTATGGAGTAGATTGTGCATATTGTGTACAATCCTGACATTTTATTACTGGATAGGTTTGTTCCACTTTATATTTACAATTATCAATAATGATATAGAAGCAAACTAGACATGGTTTGTTAAAAATATTGTTGTTGCTATAGAGAGTGATAGAGGATACGATAAGATAATTGCTTTCATATTGGATGGGTCAAAGGGACTTATGAATTTCGTGAAGTATATTTTTGCAGGATCACTATATGGGTATTGTTTGCAATATCTAAAAGCAAACTTTCATAATATCAAGCTTAACCTATCAAAGGCTTTGATCAAGTGCATTGTCTTCACCTACAAATAGAGAAGGATTTCAAATGAGCTATTGATATCCATTACACCACATCACCAAAGGCATTTAATTGGATAATGGACAAGTCAAACATAAAGCATTGGAGCAACCACTTATTTTGAGGTTCACGATGGGGTGAGATGTACTTAAATATTGTAGAGTCTTTCAATGCATGGATCAAGTCTACAAGACATCTTTCCATAATAAATATGGTAGATATCATAAGGTTGGTTCCCCCTCAATACTTGATTTTTATAGATTACCAACGAAGTGATTATTTACTATTACAATGAGCTTATGGGGCCCATCATAAGTATAATGACACCATTTTGGGGATACTATGGCTTTTACAGTTATATTAGTCCTATGTGGAGTATATGGCATTGTTATATGTATATGAGCTACACGTTTGCTTATTTTTTATTTTAGGTACCAAATGATGAACATGATACACAACTAATATTACACATCTGAGGATTGGCCTAGGAATCTTAACTCTTGAAATTGAGAAAATACTTACAAGTACTATCCAAGAGGTTGAGTCGCTCAAGGTTAGCAAGTTGGATGAGAATCACTTTGAGATCATCAACAATAAGACAAATAATGTGGATCTTATGGAGCATGTTTGTAGCTATTGTGCTTGATAGGTGATAGGGTTGTCATGCATACATGTGTGCACTGCAATCCTCCTAACCAACAACCAAGTTGATTGTTTCATTAACAACTACTCCACCATTAACAACTACAAAGCCTTATATAAAGATGTCATCTTTATGATACTTGACATCAACAAACCAATTGAGATTTGACGATGAGACCACCTATCACCAAAATATGATTGGGCCACCTATAAAGAAGGTGCATTGAGTTGCAAGCCTTTAATGTATGGCCACTACAGTGTGAGCGATGCAAGAAGGTCAAACATAATAGAAAGACATGCGATTTAGTTATCACATATTAAAGCTGCTTTGCAATTATACATTTGCTTTGCTATTTTGACATCTAGGCCTATGCCTAATTATTATGTAACACTTAATTTATATTGTGAGTTCCAACACTTCACTATATAAGGAGAATTTAGTAAATAGAACAAGTTTATATAACTAGAAATCAAATAATATAATCACAACCAATCAGATATGACTAGAAATCAAACAATGTGATTATAATTAGTCACATATATTTAGAAATCAAACACTATGACCACAATTAGTCATATATGTCTACAAATCAAACCAATGTGATCACAATCAGTTATATATGATTAGAAATTAAATAGTATGATCACAACCTATATAATGTCACACAAGTTCATGATGTATAATGATAATGAAAATATCCAATTCAATTGTAGAAAAGCTCGAGTTAGATAAACACATACCTTGCTGGTGGGATCAGCTAGAATTGCCATTCAGCCTCTTCTTCTATGGGTCCTGTGCAATGTCACACAAGTTCACAATGTGTAATAACAATGAGAATGTCTAATGCAATTATAGAGTAGCTAAAGTCAGATAAACACAAACCCTACTCACTGGATGCTGATGGCTCAATAATCTCAGGGTCTAAATTCTCCTCTTCTAAAAGTTCCTTGGTGGCCTACAGGTCTAATGGCTTAGCATCATAAGTGATTATTGGCTCTCCAATGAATTTGGATAACTTGTGCTCCAACACACAAAGACATTCCTCTCTCTTCCTTAATCAAGAATTGTTATTCTCAAAGCATACCTACGATGCTTTTTTCTCCTTTTCAAAATTCTTCAAAATCTTATGCAAATAATCTTTGATGCCACTCAAGGATGTCTCCATGCCTCCTAGGGTTCCCTCATCAACATGAGTAGTAGAAAGATGGCCTTGCATAGATCTTTGAAAAGATATGCGTATATTTGTTGCTAATGCTTGTGTTGATCCCACCCTTGCTAGAAGTTGTTAATGTGTGGATAGGTCTGTGGCTACTTCTGAAGGGGTGACCCTCAGTAGGTTTTTCTTTGCATCATTGGGCTAAAGCTCATGCAAATGGATGACATTAGTTTATTCCAAAGTCATATGTACAGTAAAACAACACAATATGTTGATCAACTCTACATTTTAATACAAATTTGCAATCTATTATGTTTGGATATAATACATACTAAACATTTCCAATATATTATGCTCATAATATGCATATAATAAACAATAAAAATAATATAATAGTTAATATCTAAATAGTAGGACTTGATCAGCCCTCAAAGTCCTAACGGTTATCTCCATGTTGGCATGCCACTAGGCACACGACCTCTATAGGCAAGGATATGGAGACAAACATCGAAGTGATTCCTCATTCACATCGAAGTCATTTCATTGAACCACAAAAGAAATAAATGGTTGCATCTCTTAATGTAGCTGACTTTCACCTCCTCTATATTGTCCCTCACTTGGAGTCTACATGTGACATTTGGTACACTATCCATCAGCCAAGTATGCATTACTCAAGCCCAAGCATAGTCCTTTGGTGAAGAAATGTCTTCCATGTATTGGAAGACCCAGGGTAATACACACATGCTTGAATTTAGAAACAAAATAAAACCCAATATGAACACCAACAACATTCCAAAAAAGTGTTCTTCTTCACCTTGTGTGTGTTTCCCCACATTCTCCTCTAGCAATTTCACTGCATGATCCTTATGCTTATTTGACTCACTTAGCATCCAATGCTCCTCAAATGTAGTCTTATCAAATCTTCTAACACTAAATTTCATTTTCCACCCACCTAATGGAAGGCTCAACAACATACCCACATCCTTCGGCCTAAACTGAACACTCTTGCATCCAAGAATAAAGCCACCCTCCTCTTCTTTGTAGGTAAAAAGTAGCTTGTCAAGCAACGACTTGTCATTGACCATGTTAGGGACATCAATTAATCTTGCAAGTGATGTCACATCTAGCAACATAGTGTGGGTCCTAGACGTCTTATTCTTCAAACAACCCACCATTGAGTTCATGATTGGAAAAAAGCACTTATGCAAAATCAATATCTTTTCCTTTATCATTATAACTATAAAACAAATTACAAACACATTACGTACAAGTTAAAATACCAACAATGACATAGGTACAAAATCAAATGTCAACCAAAATATTTTTGTCTCTTATGTAATCAAAATTTCTCTATTATGCACAAAACTTGTCTAAAATGCTTATAATTTAACTGATATATGTAAATATCATGCACTTCACATTATAATGCATAAAAACTATATTGTTTACAACTGTGAAATAAACATGAACTATTGTGTTCTCAGCAATGCAGAAGCACATGTAATTAGAAAGAATCTAATATGCATGCAAAACAACCTATAGTAAGTAAAAAACCAATCTCATATGTATGAAGACACATAATTTTTTACATTCAACAACATATACCATTTTCCACATAATTAGGAGTAAAAATCAAACAATTATGGCATTCATCATTTCTGAGATTCAGCACATATTATTTTTCATAGAATTTTGATAAAAAAAATACAGCAATTAAGACATATTTTATTTTTCCAATTCAATAACACAATATTCTCCCATGACATTCACTGTCTCCTTATCAACTTCTAAAATAAAGGTAAAATTAATACAATTGTCAAAACATGAGTGTGGTTTTTGACCTTGATGGACTATTGATGTAGTTGCATGACCAGTGGAGATGGGAATCACTAGCAGGATGATCTGAGACAAGCGTAATGTTAGATATTGCTGTACAATCATAATGTTTGGGATGGCTACACAAATGCAATGTCATAGATGGCTACATGAACACAATTTCGTGGATGATCAGTGGGAGAACTACTAGAAATTACTTGCCACATGACCATGACCACAATCCTGAATGGCAATAGATCCAAGACAAGTGCGATGTTAGAGACAGCTGCATGAGCATCATTTTAGGGATAACAAATGGGAGAAGCACTAGAGACAACTTAGGTCAAGAGAGGAGGAGAGAAGAGTGTGTGTGAGAAAGAAAGAGAAAAGAGTGAGAGTAGGATGGGGAGAGATGAGCTACCTTAGCCCTAAAAGTTATTTTTTTAAAATTAAATTAAGGGCAAAATTTTAATTTTACTCTCACTTAATGTCATTACTAACCGCAAGGGGCTAATCAAAGATTTCACATATGGGAGGGGATATTTTTGGATTTCAAATCTTGTAGGGGGTTTTCAAAATTTTTCCTTTAGTATTTGCAACAAACCATCTACATCATTCATTTATTTGTACTACTAGTTCCAATATCTCTTGCAAGCTAACATTTCCCCTGTGCCACCATGGCCTCTGGTCCTATGTTCCTGGGGTTGCTTCTTGTGCCTCATCTAGGTAGCAACCTCCTACCTCTCCTAGTCCTTCCTCTCCAACGCCTCTCAGAACTTGGACATCTTGCGATTAAGTTAAGCCACATTGTCTTAGGTCCCTGATATGACCTTCTGGATATTGGAGAGCATCCCCTCTTACTAGAAGGCTCCTAGGACCATGGTGGAAAATCCAAAGAAAAATCAAGAGAAAAAAGGGAAATTTTTTATTACTATCAAATAAAGTGCACATGCTCTGACCCCTATGCTTAACCTTGGTTGCTCTATCTTGGCATTAAATCTTTGCTCCTTATTTGAGCTGAGCATTTAGAACATCTTGAAAAGGGTTTAGGAGGTGACAATCTAACTACTCTATTGAGGCCAACACCACTTGCCGCATTCTCAGCAGGCACAACAAGTTCCAAGCTTGTTAAGCGAGTAGCATTGGACAAGTTTGGGGGATGTGCTTCAACAATCCTAGCATCACACTCTTCCTTCTGGCTATCCAAGCTGGATCCACTGGAGGCTAAAATATCACCTAGTGCTCCCTAGCACCCTTAGCAATATCAATTAGTTGTGGGAAGGTGAAGGGCCGAGGGGCACAATGGGAGGCTTCTCTATCCTTTTTCTTCCCCCTTGAGATAGTGGATGGGCATAGTGTAATAGCCACAATGGCCTCGCGAGAAGAAGCACTTGCATGCACCTCAACAAGTGATACCCCAATCATGTAGTTAGGGCATTACTACCAATGGGAACAACATCATAGGAACCTCCCATGGCTTTTGCTCTCTTCATTGCCTCTCCTGCATAAGATATGTTGGAGCTTATGGGCTTGGCTAAAAGTCAAAATCGACTCTAGGCTAGCCTATGGACTCGCTTGAAAGTCAAATTGACTCAAAGCCAATGGGTGAACTACCTAAAAGTGATTCTGATCAATGGACAAACCAAAGCCTCTCTAATCAATTAAATCAAATTAATTAAAATAATAACTTAATTAGATTAAAATTAAGTTAATTTGGCTAAATTAAGTAAATTGATCAAGTTAAACTAAACTGATTTGAATGGACCACGAAATGGACCTAAATCCAAATTGGGTCAACTCAAATCCAATTGGTTCAAACCTAACCCCAATCAGGTTCAAATTAGGTCAATCTAAATAAAATTGGTTCATACCCAACCCTAATCAAATTCAAATTAGGTTAACCTAAATCAAATTAGCTTAGACCCAACCCCAATCAGGTTTAAATCGGATCAACTCAAATTAACTTGGCAAATCGGATCAACTCAAATTAACTTGGCTTAAACCCAAATCCAATTGTTTTCAAATCACATCAACCTAAATCTAATTAGTTTAGATCAAACCTCAATTGGGTTCTAATCAAGTTAACCCAAATCAAACCAAGTTTGAATTAAATCATAATCTGGCTAAGCCAATTTTGATCCAAACTAAATTACATCCAAACCTAAATCAAAATCAGAACCAGGATAAACCTAAACCAAAACTAGGTTGAACCTGAATCAAAATTAGGTTAAACTTGAACAAAAACTAGATCATACCTAAATAAAAACTTGGTTGAAATTAAATTAGAATCAGGTTGAACTCAAACCAAAACCCAATAAGGGTCCAACATGGTTCAAACTCAAATTTATTAAGAGACTAAACCTAAACTCATTAAGGATCCAATAAGAACCCATTAAGAATTGAATCCAAGATCCATTAAGGACCCAACAAGAACCCACTAAAGTTGGATTCAAGATCAATTAAGGATCTAATATGAACCCATTAAGGGTTGAATCCAAGACCCATTAAGGATCTAATAAAAATCAAATAAGGGTTGGATCTAAGATTCACTAAGAATCCAATAAGTACCCATTAAAGGTTAGATCCAATATCCATTAAGAATCTAATAAGAACTTAGAAGAGTTAGATCCAAGATCCATTAAGGATCTAATAAGAACTCATTAAGGGTTAGAACTAAAAAATTCATTAAGTACCCAATAAGAACTCATCAAGGGCTAGATCAAAGATTTATTCAAAATCCTATAAGAATCTATTAAGGGTTAGATCCAAGATCCAATAATAATCCACTAAGGACCCAATAAGTGTTAGATCCAAGATCGAATAAGGACCAAATAAAAACCTATTAATGGTTGGCTCTGAAATCCATTAAAAATCCAATAAGAACTTATTAAGGGTTGGATCCAATATCCACTAAGGGTCTAATAAGAATCGATTATGGGTTGGGTCTAAAATTCATTAAGGAACCAAAAGAACTCATTTAAGTTTGGGTCCGAAATCCATTAAGAATCCAATAAGAACTCAATAAAGGTTGGATTGAAGATTCATTATAGATTAAGTCCAACAATGGGGATCCAACATAAGGTCGAACCTAATTTGAAGTGAGTCAAATCAGATTTGAATCAAAACCAAGTCAGAATATCGAATTGAATCAAAACTTTAGATCAAGACCAAGTTAGACATCGAATTAAATCAAATCATACTTAAATTAAGACCAAGTTTGAAGATCAAACTAAATCAAATGAGACTTAAACTAAAATTAAGTCTGAATATTAAAAATTGTATCAAATCAAACTTAAACCAAAACCAAGTCTGAATATCAAAAACTGAATCAAATCAAACTTAAACCAAAACTAAATCTAAATATCAAACTAAATCATATCAGATTTAAACCAAAATTAAGTTTGAATTTCAAACTGAATTGAAGTGAACTTAAAATAAAACCAAGTTTGAATCAAGTCAAGTTCAATTAATTGGAGCTAGTCAACAATAAGCTCAAGGACATTAACAATACCTTAGTCCAATCGATAATAAACACCAAAAAAAGATCATCAACTGTTAAATTAGATATAGTCAGTATAAGCCAATATCACTAACCATTCCGAACCAAACTAAAGGCAAGTTTAAACTTGCTTTCTTAGTCAATCAAATTCCATGTTTGAAAGAAGTCAATCAATAATAAGCAAAAAGTCATCGATAATACTTCAACCTCAACCATCACAAGCACAAAACCCCTTGATGACACTTCAAACTTAATCAATAATAAGTCAAAGAGGCCTTCGATTATCAAATTAAGAATAATTAACATAAGCTATGACTACTAACATTCTTTCAAATCAAAATAGAACTAAGATAAACTTGAACTCACTTAGTTAGTTAGCCAAATATCATGTTTAGAGAAAGTCAACTGATAATAAAAGAAAGTTGTGGATAATACTTCAAGCTCAATTGACACAAACACAAAAGCCATCGATGAGACTTCAAACTTAATTGATGATAAGCCAAAGAGGCTGTTAATTATCAAATCAAGAATGATTAGCATAATATATGACTGCTAATATTCTTTCAAATTAAAACTGAACTAAGGACAGGCTTAAATTCAATTAGTCAGTTAGCCAAATGTCATATTTCAAGAAAGTCAATCAAAAAATAAGCATGAAGCCATCGGTAACACTTCAAGCTTAATCAACATGAGAATAAAAGTCATTAGTGATTCTTTAAAACTTAATTGATAATAAGCCAAAGATATTGTCAATCATCAAATCAAGAATAATTAGTATAAACCAAAGCCATTAATTATTCTCTCAAATCAAATTGAACTAAGGCAAGTTTGAACTCACTTAATCAGTTATCCAAGCACTATGTTCAAAGAAAGTTTACTGACACAAGTATAAAGCTATCAATAATACTTTAAATTTAATCGACACAAGCCAAAAAGGTTGTTGATTATCAAGTTGGGAATGATTAGCATAAGTCACAACTACTTATCATTCTCTCAAATTAAACTGAACTGAGATAGGCTTGAACTCACTTAGTCAATCAGCCAAATGCCACATTCGAAGAAAGCTAAACTAACACAAGTATAAAGTCATCATTGTCACACCTGATTGACACAAGTTAAAAAAAGATTGTCGATTATCAAATTAGAAGTGATCAACATAAACTAAGGTCACTAATCATTCTCTTAAATCAAAGATCAAAAGAAGTTAACGAACAACAAACACAAAGCCATTGATAATGCTTCAAACCCTAATAGGATCAACTAACATAAGTTAAAGTAGTCTGTCACACCCTAAAATCAAGCAAAGTTATCATCATTCACTGAGGATCAAACCAAGTATCCATTTGAGCCAAGTTCTACTCGATCAAGTTCATGTGAATGAGGCAATAATAAACATCAAGCTTTTCCCAATCCCTTCTTATTTTACATCTTTTATATCATGAATTTAAATCATCTAAAATGAGGGTATGTCCCTATTTAAATCATGTATTCTTCTTTAAATTAATCAAGTTATGCTTTTCTTCCTTTGTGTCTTTATTCTATTATCTAGGTTTCTCACTTTAGGAGATTTTTGATGATTGTCAAGGTAATTAACAATAAGATTTTGCACATATTGGAAATCATGTTCCCATAATATCTGATTGCTCACTCAAATCTACCTAAATTTTATTTGTTATTTTGAGATTGCTTCTTGAAATCTCTAGTTATTCGAGGTAACCGATCATGACTTTATACCTATTATTTGACATTATCTCCTTGATATCAATATGCCTTCTAGCTTATTGAATGAATTAAGCTAAGCTCTTGGGTGGTTGGCGTGCCATCTTGTAAGCTACTTTGACATGTCGAATTTTGTTTATGTCCACTACAAGGATAATGGTATTGTCAATATTAGTGGCTTCCAATCTTGCTTTGTTAAACCAAATTAGGTACTCTCTAAGGCTTTCCCCTTCCTTCAGTTTTATTATAAGGACTATAGAGGGGTCCTTATACCAAGGCACCAAAGATATGAACTACTCCATGAACTTATTTGTCATATCATCAAAGCATGTTACAGAGTACATCGGTAGTTCGGAGTACAAGGCTTTGGTTAAGCATTATAATAATATTGGGAATGCTTTGCACATGGTTGAGTTCTAAGCTCTTTGAAGCATCATGACATTCTTGAAGATGTTGATTTGGTTTACTAGATTCATGATATCATCGTACCCTAGTACAGAGGTTGATTGAAATTCAATTATGCAGGAGAGTAAACTAGTTCAAGAATTAAAGGCATGTTATACTTGGAGTAATTCGATGGAATGCTTGCCCAAGACTTTTGCTAAGCTGCTGGTGGATTGGTCTCTTTGTAGCTTCTTGCCTCCATTCTAGCTGAAGCCTAAATCACATATATGTGGTATATGGCCTTGTCTATTGAATCATATTTGGGGTTTGACTCCTCGAGCTCCCTTGACTCTAGTATCGAAGTGAAAAGTCAGCGGATTGACCCTAATGGTACCTAGTGGCTCAGGTTTGGTCACTCGAATGATACTGCTTATCGAGATATATCTTATTTGTCTCATACAATTATAGCTCATATTGCTGGTTTAAAAGAGGAGTTTGTTGGGCCACTATTTGTTGCTATGCATATTAATCTTAAAAGTTCATTTGGGCTTGATTTTATAGTTGCTAGGTCTATAGGTTTTGCATGGATTACACTCGGGTTTTCAATAACTTAGTCATTTCTTGAACCATAAGTGCTATGTCTAGAACTCCTACTCACTCAGTATGTGGCAATGATTAGTTGGTGCCTTAGAGATGGAAGACAATGAAACTTCACAAGACTAAGGCAAAGTTGGTGTTTGGTTGCTTTTTGGTCAAACTAAATTTAGTCAAATTTTGATCAAATTTAAAGCTTGGATGCCACTGTATTATGATCCAAATATGGGTCTCAGTGGGACTAGAATTGTGTTTGAGTTTGTCTCAAAATTGAGCTCGATTCAAACCTAAATTATGGTAAAAGTTGGGCTTAAATTGGATTCAGTCCAAGGGGGCTGAATAGACCCAAGTTTTAGACCAAGATTAGGCTCTAAATTTATTAAAAATTTAAGCCAAAATAAAAAAGTAACTCTTACAAATAGGTCCTTGAACCAGATAAATTCTTACAAATAAGTCTTTAGATGGATTTTTCCTATAAATAAGTCCCTGAATTGAAAATTTTTACAAAAGAATCTATACAACTCTTTAAATTACAAATTAGTCCTCAATAAAAATTTAGGTTTTACAAAAAAGACCCCTCAAAAGTTAATTATTACAAATTAATCTTTATAAAATTTAGGATCTATAAATAAGCTATTCAAAAAATCATCTTTATAAATAAATTCCTGATTTTTTAATATTTTGTAAATAAAATTCTCAAAGATTTTTATTTATAAATAAGTCTAAATTTTATTATTGTTGTAAATTAAATCTTATAAAAAGGATTCTAAAAGTTTTAAAACTTTACAAATAAGTTTTTTTTGTGAAAAATCCTAAGTGCATGAAAATTACGAATTGATCTCCCGGAACAAGAGCTTTACAAGTACCCTCTTTATATTTTATGAATTTGCAAAGAAATACAATCTCATCTTGTCTAGGACATCATCCAAATCACAACAAATTCCTTATCCACCTAAAACACAATGAGAAGGATTAGAGATCACATCCAAAGAACTAGAAAAGTCAGAAGTTAAGTGAGTTCTTCCACTTAGCTTTTATGTTTTATATGAGCTTTCTACCCTTTTTCTCTCCTCTTTCCTTGTCTTCCTACAAGACTATAGTTAGTGTTTACCTGCTACCTTGCTCAACCCCCTACCCATGTTCTCCAAGTTGCTCCGATGATCACTCCTCCATAGCCTATGTTGCTTGTGGAAGCACATGTGAGCCTACACCTACACCACTCTACTACCCCAAGAGGCTTGCTGCCACCCCTCACCTATGCCATCCACATCCACTATAATAATATTGAGCATTGTCGGCACTTGAAATATGGTGCTAGAGAAAGTGCAGCCAAAGATAGATCAATGGTGGCACTATCTTATTAGTACCAGCAATGGAAACCATTGTCGGTGTTAACAGAAAAGTGTCGGCAATAAAAGTTTATTTCCAATGCTTTTTTGTTAGAGTCGACAATGAAGTTTCATTTCCAGCATTAATTTGGTTAGTGCTGGCAATGTACTTTCATGGCTAGCACTTTTTTTTGTTATTGTCAGCAATGCGCTATTTCAAACTACTAGTAACTTAAAACTTAGCTTTCTTTCAGCAACTTCTCCATCGCCAGACTCAAGTTCAGGCTGAATCTAGCACCCCCCTCGTATGCCTCCCTTGTGCCTAGTGCTCTAGCTTCTCTTTGAGCATGCGTCCAGCTCCAACTCACCCTCACGTGTGCCTCCCTTGCACCTATGGGTCCAACATCCCCTCGCACACTCCTCCAGAACTGGCTCGCCCTCACGCGTGCCTCCAGATTTTGCTCGCCCTCATGCATCTTCAACTCCAACTCTTGGTCAAGGTCACTTCAGCATAGATCAAGGTCAATTCTTCATCTTTGTTAAGGTCTTTTATTAGGTGGCAATTTAAGGTATACTTTACAATCAAACAAAGAATCTATTGAATTGATAGACAACTCCAAGAAAATATTATGCTAAATAAATAATTTAGATTAATTTTCATCCAACACAAATTTATAGGTTGTAGAACAATATCTGTTAGGTGAGAAATAACTTGATCTTTGTTTGCTTGGCAACAAATTTTAGTTGACTAGTTGGGCAAGGATAAATTACCCCCAAACTCAAGAAAAGGAAAAAAGAACATAGTTTGAAGATAGTACTAGCATGGAAAGCAACTAAAATAGATAAGAGCTAGTAGAAAAAATTTTCTGTTGGTCATTTGATTCCTTAACTGGTCGATTTATTTTGGTATGTCAAAATTTGTAAAAGTTCTAAATCAGACGACCGATTTTGGTTTGCCAACTTGCTAACATTTTGTCAATCATCCAGTTCCTTAACTTGGTGACTAATTTGGTCTGCCAAAACTTATAGACATTCTATCAATCGTCCAATTTTCCAACCAAGTGATTGATTTTAGTCTACTAGAACTTGCAGACATTATGTTTATTATTTGACTCCTCAATCGAGCAACCAATTTTGGTCTATCAGAATTTGCAGACCTTTTATTGATCATCTAATTCCTCAACCATTCAACCAATTTTGGTCTGCCAAAACTTGTAGACTTTCTATCGATTATCCAAGTTTTCAACTAGTTAACCAATTTCTCAACCGGTCATCCAATTTCTCACCTTACATTTTTCACATTAGTTATTATACAAAAGAATTTCTAGGCATTATTGAAAAATTATAATTTATTTTTATTTACTAGATTTTTATTCATTATTTTGTAATCGAATGATAGATTGTTAGAAGACTAGAATTGGTCATTTTTTGTATGTATAGAGCATTAGTCTGATTACATATCTTTCTAATACATAGGCAAGAGTTGGATCAAGATAAAAAACTAACTAGATGCTAGATATGTTAATGAAATAAATACATTTCTAGACTATACCTATAGGAGCAAGAGATCATATCAAAAAAATACAATATCCATGTATTAATTGTATGAACATACACAATTGGATGCAATGTGTATTTTACTAATTGGACATTTCATGGTGAAGAGTTGTAATATTTAAACAGGCCAAATCCATGAGATTAGATAGTTAATGTGACAACAGTTTATAATGAGGAGAGACAATATTAGACTATTGATCCAAGATGCTTTTCTGAATGCTACATTTTCTTATGATACCATTCTTGATGCGGTTGACAAAGAAAGTGAGGGTTGTGATTGAGATGGTAAAAAATTTTAGAAAATAATTGATGCATCTAACATTGAGTTGTATCCAAGATGCAAAACTTTACATTCTTATTATTTATCATGTGATTATTGGCAATGAAGTCTAAGTATTAATAGAGCAAGCACTCATTTAGTATATTATTAGAGATATTGAAAGAGTTATTTTTCTTAGCATTTTTCATTTTTTAGTTTGTATTAGGAGGCTTGGAATATTATAAAAGAAATAGGTTTGGAATACACAAAGATTCATTCATATTAAAATAATTGTATACTCTATAGAAATGAAAGTAAATCAAATACATATTGCAAGCATTGCAAAGCACATCGATATAGAATTTCACAATCCAAAATGATAATGAAAATCATAAGGTTTGAAATATTCTTGCTAAAGTTGTATGATATTTTCCTCTCAAACCAAGATTACAGTGACTATTCATGTTAACAATGATAGCACCACATATGGATAGCATGTTGAAAGCTATGTATGTGATTAGACAATTAAGTATCTAGTGGACAGTGTCGAGTGGAAAGAGTTCAACTTGCAATACTTAGACTTTGCTACTAACATCTGCAATATTCATTTGGGCTTAGCTTCTGATGGATTCAATACTTTTGGGAAAATGAATTGTTTGTATAGTACTTGGCCTATGGTTTTGATTCTGTATAACTTGCCTCTTTGGTTGTGCATAAAAAAATTATATTCTATCTTATCAATGATCATTGATGGAGTAAAGGGATTAAAAAATGACATTGACATATATATACAATTATTGATTGAAGAGCTAAAGGAATTATAGGAACTATGCACTTAACATTGGATACAAGTAAAAAATAAATGTCTTATTTACAAGCAATACTAATATGGATAATTAATGATTTTTTAGCATATGCATATCTTTCAAGATATAGCATTAGAAAGTAATAAGTGTGTCCAATATATGGAAAGAATATGTAGTCTAAGTGATTAAAATATTACAGAAGTTTTGTTACATGTATCATAAATAATTTCTACTTATTGATCATAAATTTTAATGTGATAAGGTTGCGCTTGATGGGGCATGTGAGTATGGCATACCTCTCCCCTGACTATCTGGATCTAAAGCACTAAGTGAAGCAGAGGCAACCCAAAATTGTGTAGAGGGGTGGGGTTGTGGTCCCATCTCTAAGAGGATGAAGACTTCACAAATGCATATCGAAAGCTACTCAAATATGAAGTCCAATTAGAAGAAGATGAGTGTCTTCTTTGATTTGTCATATTGAAACTTATTATATATCTAGCATAATCTTGATATCATGCATATTGAAAAAAATTTTCTTGAAAATCTATTATGGATATTACTTGGCAGTTCAGACGAGTTAAAAGACAACTTGAATGAAAGACTAGATATGAAAGTCATTGGTATATAGAGGGCACTCCACCCAAAGGATAGAGGTAACATAATATTTTTTCATTGGCTCTATTCACCATGAGCAAACAAGAGAAGAAGATTTTTCTAAGTGTGTTAAAAAATGTAAAAGTTTTAGATGGTTACGAATCAAATATTTTGAGATACATGAATATAAACTATTGGAGCATCAATGGTTTAAAGAGTCATGATTACCACATACTGTTATAATAGTTGCTACTAATCGCAATGTAGATATATTTGCCTAAACATTAACCAAATTACTGATTGAAATGTGTAGTATCTTCTGACATTTATATACAAAAAGCAACCACTCATTTGACTTTGAAGCTTTGCAATATAGGATCTTCCTAACTCTTTACCACCATGAAAGGATCTTTTCATCTTCATTTTTAACATCATATAGCACTTATCTAGTCACTTGGTAGAGAAAGCAATATATGCGGAGCCAATTCAATACTATTGTATTCATCTAATTGAGAGGTAAACTTGGATTATTATTTTTACTTGCATATATTGCTTCCATCTATGATTACGAATGATGATATTATCATTCAAATATCTTTCTAAATTGAAGAACTATGTGTGAAACCAAGTGCATTCAAAAGATTCTATAGCAGAAGACTATTTGGCAGAAGAATGCATGACCTTCTGTATAATATAACTAAATGACTTTCAATTGAATTTCTCTCAACCTTCCTGAAACCAAGATCGTTATTTCCATGGTAGAGAGGGGCGTCCAATTGGGGCTCAAATGAGACTTCATTATATAGGTGAAACTTAGTGGGCGAAAGCATATTGTAATATTTTATCTAATTCAAATATCGTGACAACCTTTTGTAAGTATGTGCAATAGTTTGATCATCTATAATGAACTCTGATATTACTTGCTTTATTTTTGAAAGAATTGAAATCTATTTTGTAGCAAACACTTGAAATCGATAAATATTGATAGATGATATCAAAGTGGAGAGGTTGAACAAGAGAAAGTTTATAGTGACACCTTTGCTAAATGGTTCAAGGAGCATGTAAGTGTAACCAAGACTTAGTCTACATATTATGTAAGCATTTATATGTTCAATTCCTAATAAATGGCTTATTTTAGATTGTTGAATTAGAAAAAAATGATAAGACTTTTTGAGAGAGATATTACTCTTGGTAGCCAATTCTGGCAAATAGGTAAGGAGATACTTAGGATACACTGTAAATGACTTAGGATACACTGTAAATGATTTTCAATTTCATACAAAGATGCAGAAGATGAGCCATTGTATACAAAATAGTGATGTGACTTTGGATGTAGCTACAAAAAGTTTCACAAGCATAAAAGACAAGAACTTCATATCAGGAGCTGTATAGTTCTATGGTGTTTTAACCGATATTATTGAGATACAATACAATAATAAACTTAAATTCATGTTGTTCAAGTGTGACTAGATCAATAATAATACCAAAGTGACAATAGATGAATTCAAATACACAATCATCAACTTCAACTATCTAATGTACAAACATGACTAACATGGAGATGAGCCTTAAATTCTTGTGTGTCAAGCACATCAAGTATTTTACATGACAAATTCTTTAGATCCAAAGTGGCACATGGTTATAGAGATGACTTTGAGAGAGTATTTTGATGTCTTGGACCACATAGCATGTGATGACAATTGCAAGGCGCCAATTAGAGAGCCCTATACCACATAATACCTAGACAATTTTGACTATGTATTTGAATACAAAAATATTGAAGGAGCAATGATAAATATGCTATATGTCGATTCATATTAAGCACATGCAAAAGAAGATCATGAAGATGATAATATGACTAATGAATTCGATACCGAACAGAAAATCCTATCGAAATAGGATAAATACGATGGCAACAATGACAATGACAATTTCATTTTGGAAGAAAATGATGGGTAAATGTATTATCATCTTAGATTAGAATTTGCTACAAATTATTATTTGTTATTTGCCATCGTATGTTGTCACATTACTTATTTGACTAATGTTATTTCTAATTTCATTACATTACAAGTGATTTGATTGGTATATTGGTCTGTGCACCTTTTAGCTAGACATGATTTACTCTCTTCATATTTGTAAGTATTTTCTAGAAATTTGTCTATTATTTATGATATATTTATCTCGTGAAATTATTTTATTCTTTTTAAATGTCAAAAAAAAGGTGCAATATGTGGGAGACATAGTTGATAAATTGTAGGATGTTGAGACTGTAGATTCAATGTTTGAGATGAGTAGGGATTTGAACGAGACTTCACTATCGATAGCAAGAATTCTGTCCCTCTAGAGCAAGTAGATCAGGATATACATCCTAATAATAATGAAGGTATATAACTAATTATTAAATTTATCAATTATGTTTTCAACTTGATTTAATATTTTTGAAATTGAAATTTAATCTTTAGTTTTATGTAATTTATAGGTCTTTCTATAGTTTTCATGAGTACTATCTGTCGTGTCCCTAACAAACCTATAGGGGTTTGGGATGCCAAAGGATTTATATTACTATTCAGTGTTAATCGCCACGATTAGGTCATTGGTGAGAATTTGCATGGCTTTCGACCTAGTTAGAGATTTTTTGTAAAAGACAACAACAAATTGCTAATGACCTACACCGACTGGTGGGCTAAACTCCAAGAAAAAAAGGAATGGATTTGGGTATACATAAAGATAATATCTACTTATATTATATTTTCTTGAATAATTATATCATTATACTTTGTATGTTTCAACCTTTTTAATATTTTTTCTTTTCAAGCCAATATGAATTTGGAGGATGACGTAAAGAAAAGTGTTATGTGGATCCTTGGCAAGCATTGCAAAGGTTGGAAAGTGGATGTGAAGAAGAAATACTTCACACTATATAAGAATAATCTACAGAGACTTACCACCTATCCATATTCAAGGATAGAGGTAGACCAATGGCATGTCTTGGTCAAACATTGGTAGATAAGAGAAGCTCGGGTATTGCTCTAACCCATTAGTTTTTTGAATATGAATACAATTATCACTAACACTACATAGGCTAATAATTTCACATTCTTTTTTTAGGAATTGAGTCGGACAAACATAAGGTATCGAAGGCATCAAACGATGGGTCACTTTCTTGGACACAAAGGGGTATGCTAACTTAAGGACTAAGGTATATTTTTAAGCTTATAATTAGAAATTGGGTCACTTTATTCAGTATATTTGATTTTTTTATGAAATGTATTATTTGAAACTTGAAGCATCCATGGGAGTTGAGCCTTTCAGGCTAGATGTCTTCCTTGTATTCCAAACCAAGGAGGGGTAACCGATCAATATACTATCTACAGCCACCATAGTGAATAATTTACTTAGATTTTGACAATATTTTTTCTTCTATAATAATGCTTATATTTTTACTACTCGTATTATAGAAGAAGATCACTCAGGTAAGGCAATTTCAACCAGAGGACTCTCTCTCAAATATGGCCTCTTAGAATACAATCTATGATCAAGTGTTTAAACCTAACAGATATGGCCAAGTGCGAAAATTTGGTATGGACCGACTCCCAGGATTATCTCTAGATCCATCTCAAGAGCTTTGCAATATGAGAAACCTCAGTATACCCATAGTCAACTATAGGTGATTATCTAGGCAGAGATTACTTCAATATTAGAAAGGTCCAATAAGTAGATATTCAACAAGATCCCTCATACCATGTCTTGGTCTACTCTATAGCCAGAGGTATGAACTAATTTTTGCTACTTTGTAGTATATGTCAACTATTTATTTGTAATACTAATATATAATTTTTGTGAAAAAATAAGGAGGTTATGTGTGTAAGGTCCCAATAGAAAGGTAATGCTGGTAATAGCCAAGATGGTTCGCAGGAGGCTCCTTCCACTTCCCAAGCTACTCAAGTAGAAATGCATTTGGACAGTGAACATGTTGAATATTTGTTGTTGTTATATTCATTTAGACCTATAGAAGGAAACAAAAATTGGGAATAAGACAGACAAATAGGGCCACAGGGTGATATTCTTCCTTTTTTTGAGGATGGTTTATGTTGTATAATAACTTTATATTATATTTTTAAACTTATATTTTGAGGTATATAAATTATATTTGTATTTATATTTTGGAGATTATGTACATATCAATTGATTTATATTTGATATATCAATTTTATTATTTGTAAAAAAAATTGGTTTATGTTTTAAATATCAATTGATTTATATAAATAATATTTTGGGTTATTTTTTTATTTTAAAAATACCTCAAAAAGAGTCAAAAATACCAAAAAAATATATATGTTTTAAAAATAGGGTATGAGACAAGTTGAGTCGAAGGGCCTATTAGCGACACTTATTAATTAGCACCACTAATGGTCCTATTAGAGGCGCTAATTTTATCCATTAGTGGCAGTAGTATTTAGTGCCACTAATAATTTTTAGGAATACTAATTTATCTCTATGAATATTTATGATGGTAGTTAATGCAACATTTTATTAACACCATAAATTAGTGTCATTAATGACTTTTCGGCACTAATTTTAGTAATAATGACCCTTATTAGTGCCAAAAATAGCATAAAATGCTGTAGTGGTCACTTTCTCCTTCCTTTGCACCAAGCCTTGGATCCGCCCCTAGCAAGTGATTTGGCCATCAGATCCAAGTGAGATCCCAGCCATGGGTGTGTGGGAACTTTGCAATTGCTCAAACGCTCTAATTGTTGTCATCGACCTTCTCGTGTCTCACCGTATATAAGAGCATATGCCATGGTCACCGATTGCTATTATCACTCCAAGAGCTCCATTGCCGCCCAAAGCCACTGGAAGAGGGGGGGTGGTGGGGGGTGGGGTGGGCAATTCTCACTCCTTGTTCCATCGCCAACCTCTAGAGAGGGCAACTTCCTTATATGCGCCACCTCCAAGTCATCAATGAAGGTGCCCCTATTGCTATGGATCACCTTAGTGCTACCATGGGGCATCCTTGCCATCACTCATTGCCCTCGAAGCCACCATAGGGCTACACTACACCATGCCTTGACTCAAGTAACTGTATGATAGTCCTACACTGTCGCTTTGCCCAATCTCACCTAAGGTTCATTGCCAACTGCCAAAGGCCAAATCTGGCTGTGCCTAGCCCCATCCAACCATGACGAAGAAGGAGAGGAGAGGTAGGCTCAATAAAGAAGGTAGGGAAGAAAAATGGTAGAGGAGGATATTTGATGGTCAAGAAGAAGGGAAAGGAAGTGGAAAAGTAATAAATAAATAAATAAATAAATATTGAAGCCAACTATAGCAAAAAGAAAACAATTTAAAAGTTGCTGTAAAAGAAAAAAAATTTCTTCTCATCTTGATTTACGTGCTTTTGTTAGCCGATTTAGGGCTAGTATACGGATTTGCCCAAAAATTAATTCAACTTTTATTTGATTTAAGACAACTTGCAGGTTTGCCTAAAAGTCAATCTAACTAAAGGCTAGTTCGTGGACTCACTTGAAAGTCAAATTAACTTAGAGTCAGTCGCGGACTCATCCAAAAGTCACTTAATCAATAGATAGCCTAAGAGCTCTCAAATTAATTAAATCAAATTAATTAAACTAAATTAATTAAAATAAATTAAAATTAAGCCAATTTGACCAAATTAAATAAATGATTAAGCTAAACTAATTTGATTCAAATAGACCACCAAATGGACCTAAATTGATCAAATAAATTAATGAACTAAATTCAATTTAAAATGGACCTAAATCCAAATTGGGTCAATCTAAATCCTGATCGGGTCCAATTAGTTTAGATCCAAACCCAATCAAATTCGGATGGGGTCAACTCAAATCAAATCAACTTAGACCAAATCCTAATTAGGTTAAATCGAGTTTGAAGCAAATCCTAATCGATAAATTCAACCAAACCCTAATCAGGATAAACTGAGTGCAAACCAAATCCTAAACTAGTCCAACCAAGTTCAAACTAGACCCTACTCAGCTCAAATCAATCTGGAACCAAACTCAAGTTAGGACAACATCCGGACCGAAAGCAACTCAATTCCCAACCTAAATCAAAATCAACTCAAAGTCAAACTTGAACAAAAACTAAATTAGTTTGAACTAAAATCAAAACTTAAATAGGTCCAAGCCTGAATCCAAATCAGGACTAGAACTTAAATTATAAGTTAAAATTGGGTCCAAGATGGGTTAAATCCAAACCCAATTAAATTCCAACATGGGTCCAACCCAAACCAAATTAGGGTCCAACATAGATCAAACCCAAATCTATTACGAGATCAAACCCAAAATCAATGAGGGTCTAATATGGATTGAACCCAAATCCATTAAATAATCAAATCCAAACCTAATAAATATCCATTAAGGATTGAACCCAAATCCATTAGGACTTATATCCAAGATCCATTAAGGATCTAATTAGAATCTAGTAAGGGTTGGATCCATAATCCATCAAGAATCTGATAAGAGCCCAATAAGTGTCAAATTCAAGATCCATTAAGGATCCAACAAGAACCCAATAAGGGTTAAGAAAAGATACATTAAAGATCCAATAAGAACCCAATAAGGGTTGGATCCAAGAACCATTAAGGATCCAATAAGTATCCAATAAGAGTTGAATCCAATATCTATTAAGAATACAATAAGGACTTAACAATGGTTAGATCCAAGATCTACTAAGGATCTAAGATCTACTAAGGATCCAATAAGAATTCAATAAGAATTGGATCCAAAATCCATTAAGGATCTAATAAAAATCTAATAAGGGTTGGATTCAAGGTCCATTAAGGATCCAATAAGAATTTATTAAAGGTTGGATTCAAGATCCATTAAGGGTCAAATAAGAATCCAATAAGAGTTGGATCTAAGGATCAAGTTGAAGGTCCGATGGGGATCCAACATAAGGTCAAACCTAACTCAAATTAAATTAAATCAGACTTAAACTAAAGTTAAGTCTTAACATCTAATTGAATCAAATTAGACTTGAACTAAAATCAAGTTTGAATATCAAATTGAATCAAATCAAACTTAAACCAAAAATCAAGTTTGAACATTAAATTGAATTGAATTAAACCAAATTTAAATTGAAATCAAATTTGAACCAAATCAAACTCAAATCAAGTACAATTAGTCGATAACAAGTATAAAACCATCAACAACACCTCAAATTCAATCAATAATAAACAAAAAAGGATCATCAATTGTTAAATAAAAAATTATCAGTATAAGACAAAGTCGCTTATTATTTTAAACCAAACTAAGATAAGCTTGAACTCACTTAGTCAGTCAACCAAAAACTATATTAGAAAGAAGTTAACTAACAACAAGTAAAAAATTGTCAATAATACTTTAACCACAACTAACACAAGCATAAAGTAGTCAATAATGTTTCAAACCTAATTGATAACTTGCCAAAAAGATTGTCGATTATCAAATCGAGAATAATTAGTATAAGCCAAAATCGCTAATCATTCTCTCAGATTAAACCAAATTAAGACAGGCTTGTACTCAGTCCGTCAGTCAGTCAACAAATACCTTATTCGAAGAAAGTTCATCAACACAAGAATAAAGTCATCATTGATGCTTCAAACTCGATTAATAATAAGCCAAAAAGATTATCGATTATCAAATCACGAATGATTAGTATAAACCAAAGTTACTAATTATTTTTTTAAGATAAAATTGAACTAAGGCAGATTTGAACTCACTTAATCAATTAGCTAAATGTTATATTTGAAAAAGTTAACTGACATAAGCATAAAGTCATCGATAACACTTCAAACTTCACCAACACAAACACAAATATGTCAATAATACTTCAAACTTAATTAACAATAAGCTTAAAAGTTATCGATTATTAAGTGAAGAGTGATTAGCATAAGTTGACCATTCTTCTAAATCAAAGATCAAAAGAGGTTAATTGATAATAAGCATAAAGCTATTGCTAATACTTCAAATTATAATAGTGTCAACTGACACAAATTAAGATAGCCAGCTACACTCTAAAATCAAGCAAAGTTATCAATATTCACCAAATATCAAACCAATTCCTTACTCTAAGAGGTTTTTAACAATTGTCAAGGTAATTAATAACAGGGACTTACACCTATTGAAAGTCATATTTTCACAATATCTGATAAAATATTAAAATAAAATTAATTTTATTTGTTATTCCAAAATTACTTCTTGGAGTCTCTAGCTATCTTGGGTAGTCGTTCATATCTCTACAATTGGTTGCCAAGTTGTTGAAGTAGCTTGGTGATTTTGCTCATCAAGTCCTTTCGAAGAGTTGTGGGATTCGACAGGCACCTGCATCATCTACCTCCTAGGCTGATTTATGGAGGATAATGCTCTCGCAACTTTTGAAGTCATAGTCAAAGGATCATCAAACTCCTTTAGATCAATGATTGAAAGGCAAAGCGAATGTTAATGAAAGTATCAATTATTGATAAATTCTAATTCACCACTAGCTTCAGCTGAGAGACTACTTGAGATCTTAATCCATTAGGTCGATCTATCTTGTATGATATGTAAGAGAAAAAACCATAAAGAAAACCATTGTGAAGTCGTTAGGCCAATTGATCACCATAGATTTAAATTGGAAGAAAAAGATAACTGGGGATTAGTCCTCACTTTAGTTTATTTTTCTTCTATTTAAACTGATTCTCTATTATTTCAGGTCTACTATTTGAATAGATATCTGAGTGGAAATTTACTCTATGAATTCCACTACACCATTTTCATCTATTACCGATGCTAATATAGCACAATTAGAAGTAATATTAGTATCGAAAAAATTTTACTAGTGCTAAGCAAATGCCGCATTTATCAGTATTATGAATATTCATAGCACTAAATTAACGTCCTGAAATGACTAATGACAACACTAATGACATTAAGTAGTGTTACTAATATACTATTTTTCTCAATACTAATTTTTTAAACGCCAAAAAAAATTCTGTGTTAGTGGCACTATATATTAGTATCACTAATAAGTAAAAACAATTGCGACATTAATTTTAGGGCCATAATTATTTTTAAGCAAAGGCCATGCCAGCCTTAGCGCCTCCTTTCTTGCCACAATGGTGGCACTAACAAACTTCCACACTTCCATCGGACAAGACGAGGCGTTTGGATTTTTTTTTTATGTTGTTCTGTATTTTTTTGACATTTTCAATGCTAAATCATTTTGGTGACTTGACATTTTTAATGAAGATAGCAAGTTTCTAGTCATTGATTTGGTGGTCTGCATTCCTTCTGGGATAGTTTTAACATTGGATTGATTTAACAATACTCTAAAAATATCATATTAATAAATTGCATAATTTCACAATCACAAACATGAGGAAACCTAAATTAATCTTTTCATATATAAGTTATCTTATAATAAAAAGAAAAGCAGATTGATTCTCATTAAGCGTCTGACCTTTCTCTAAACAAGCATCATATGTCATCGTGATTTAACAAAATGTTTGAACAATGGTACTTCATAAAAAGGATCATGAAATTGAGAACCTCACGAACAGAAACGATCAAAACAACATAAATTGTCAAGAAGACGAAAAGAAAACGTAAAAAGACATGGCATACAACAGTAAAATAAATGTATACATAGTACAGGAACCGCATGTGTCGCTACGATGCCATTGTCATTCTTCAACGAAACACTTGTAGTGGGCAGTTGCACACCGCGCGGAAAATGATGGTTGTTTTACAAATTATTATCTCTTGAGATGAATTCAAGGAGCAATAACCTGATATTGACTGAAAACAATACCAAAATAGTATCATCGGAAAACATCAATTTCAAACAATCACAAACAACAATGCCATAAGTTCACCTAGTGTAAGTATCACGGCTGCTAAGGGGCCTAACCCGTACAGACTCGAGCGGTCTTAAAGTCAGCCCGTATAAATTTAAGGTGGATTAAAATTTATTAAAATACACTAACTTTTATATTAAGTCTATTTAAAATTTAATCCGATAAATTTATAATAGTCGCGTTAAGTCCCGTTAAGCCCCATTAAATCGATTAAAACTCGTTAAGCCTCGTCAATATTTACATTCATTACTTCTAATGATATGCTAAAATACTGACTAAAAACAAATTAATACATCTCATTAATAAAGTGGTGCCTAAATAGGCTTTCAACGGACCTCCAACAAATTTTTTAAATAAATTTAAAATTCAATGAGCTATTCATTAAAATCCATTGGATATTTTGGATGAGTTTTAAACTGGTTGTTAGCGGGCTCTGAGTCCAATGGACTACTATTTGGTTCGAAATTAGGATCAATATTAGAATTTTTCAAATTTTTTTTACAAATTCAATATTACTTATTTTATATTATTATTAGATTAAATTATTATAAAAATAATTAATTTTGAACTTTAAATTATTGTAGGATTAATTTTAATACAAATAATATTAATTTTAACTTTTTTTTTTTCAACAGCCCTAGGCATCACCGTGATTAGATCCCAAATTAAAGAAACAAATATACTTCCAAATCCAAAGCATTTGGTCTCCACTTCAACAGTACGAGTCCAATTTCACCAATGACAGAAATTATAACAAAAAAATATCACTGAGCACTAATAACAGAGAAGTCTAAATTAAGATTTTAAATTTCGATCGAAACCAAATTGTTTCGGCCAGTGCTGCAACAAATCGGTCGATTTTATTGCGATTTAGGGTTTTCCGTGAGCGCAGAGCGGGTGGGGTGAGCGCAATGCACGGAGAGCTCGTGCGGGGAGCTCACGCTGTCGCTCGGCCTGCGTCAACGCGCCAGCTCCGTGCCCGAGCCCGCGCTCTCGAGCCGGCCTCTAGTGCCCACACCTGCTCGCTTGTGTGAGCGGGCTCGCCAGCCGGGCACCCACGCCCTTGCTGGACTGGCCCCCATGTGCTCGTCAGCCTGCCACCGCTCCCTCGTCCGCCTCGCACCCTCGTCGGCTTGGCCCCTGCTCCCGCAAACTGGGACCGGCCTCACATTTGCGCCATCACCATCGCCAGTCCGTTTCCGACGCCTCGCCAGTCTCTACCAAATACTGTTTACGTACATAGAATTATTCACGTGAGTATTCATTATTTTAAAAATTTTTAAACATATTATACTTTTTTAATTTGAAGTTAAAAAATAATTAAAATTAAATTAAATTTTGGTTAAAATATAATTAATAAATAAAAAAATATTTTGGTTGAAACTGAAATGAAAATGATTTTGATCGAAACGCGTTGATTTTTCTGTTCACGTGCATGCGTGCATGACCATTCTATCGAAAGCAAAGCGAAAAGAAATTTGTTTCGATTTGACTCCCATGTGAATCGCTGTCACGAGATCGCGCAGAACTAGTTATCCTATTTCGTATGTCTATAAATATTCATATAGATCGTCCAGGTATTGAATTCATAATTACACATTCAGATGTTTCAAACTCAACTGATGATGATTATGATGATGATAATGATTAGTTGTATTACGTTATAATTAATAAATTATGTATATGTCAAGTATATTTTAATAATACGTTAAATTTGCTTATGTTAATTTTTAACTTTTAATCATATTCATATTATTTCTATATTTTTTTATATAGTAATATATAAAAAATAAACTATATCAGTGGTTAACTATCAAAATTAATTTTAATTAATTAAAATAATATATAATATTGTGGTAAACTTAATTATAAATTCTTTCATAATTTTTAAATTTTTATAAAAAAAATTTAAAAATTTTATTGTATTTTTAATTTGAAATGAAAATATAATTAAAATATAGTTAAATTTTAATCAATACATAATTAATAAGTTAAAAAAAAGTTTTGCCCGGCAAAAACTGAAATCGAAAAGTAACTAAAAATTGACAAAATTGTATTGCACATGTAGCAAGAATAAATTTGAAAACAAGTCTCGATCACACAAGAATCGCACGAGTCATATAATCAGTGAAAGTCTCAAAATTGATACCATATGAAGGCAGTGGAGGTTGGAGTCGATCCAGGAGTCCCACGTCGCCGGCATCTCATACACCTTCCATTGAGGTGGAGTATAAGAAGGATTAGGATTAAATTAACATTACTGGCGCTAATTGAATTCAGTAGACAGAACTCAGAGGATTGTCGGTTTTAATTGTTTATGTAAGAAATTCAGGAAATATGCCAAAACAATCCAGAAACATTCATGTCGGATCATTGAGAAAAATAAAGATCATGAAAGCGTACCTGATTCCATTGGGTAGATTAAAGAAGACTAACACCCAATCAAGTCCACTGTGCTCCGGCGACCGGCAGCGGAGACGGCGGCGTGCAGTGCGGCGGCGTGCGCAGGCAGCATGGGACCCGTCGTCGACGCAATTTCAGCGCGGGGTACGGCGTCGGGAGCGGCCGGTGGCGTGCGCATGACTGCACAGGCCGAAGTCAGCCAGCATGCGACTGCGCAGGCTGCTCGGGCTGCGGCGGCGCCTGCTTCGGCCCGACGGCACAGGTTGACGATGATCGGAGGCGCAGGAGAGCACGGATCTGACGACACCGGACGGCGTGACGGCCTGGCAGCCGTGGCCCAGCGGAGACGACGGCGTAGCAGAGGGGCGGCTGGACGGCGTGACGGCCTGGCAGCCGTGATGGCCTGGCGGCGGCGGCGGCGGCAGTAGAATTAGGGTTAGGGTTTTGGGGAGGAAGTCTTCTGACTGTTTGGAATTTTACGACTAATGGATCTGGGGTTTCGATCTCCCTTTTTCTTTTTATACCAAAATTTCACAGTCAGGGACCACACCCATAAATCTTAATGGGTTAATTGTTAATTAGTCCATCAATAATTAATAATTAAACCCCAAGAATTTTACACATTCACAATTGAGCCACCACACTTATATTTTAGATGACAAAGACCCTAAATTAAATAGATCACCTCAATTGGGTCCTTATACCATATAATAGAAATATATATACAATAATTTCATGCAATACATGTACGTCTACATGTCCTTATGCATAAATGTACATGATTCATAGTCCAAATTCTAACAATCTCCTACTTGGACTATATATAACCATATACATATAACTTCTATTGCATATACATCTCTACATCTTTAATGTGTACACAACTAGAAAAGTCATCTAAACCGATTCCGTCCATTAGTCTCACTAACACAAGGACCAAAGAGGCAGTCGTTGCTATTGTTTGCAACTAAACCCACATTAATCTCATGCAACAATTTAACTAAATGACATAAATCAAGTGTGGATGTGTAGCATGAAAATTACATGTAATGTGATCTGCACATGCCTATTTCCAAGTGGTCCAACTTTAACCAAATGACATCAAAATTCAGAGTAAACAATGAAAACTGAAAATAACTGAATAATTTATTAATGTCATGACATTAAGTACAGTATTAAGTATAAATAAAAAAACAAACTCCCACTAAATCAAATGGCATCAAATGCAACAACACCCATATTTGTAACATGATCATGAAAGGCCTTAGGTGCTAATGCCTTAGTGAGCGGATCTGCAATCATAGAGTTTGTTCCTACATGCTCAATACTAATTAACCCACTCTGAATTCTTTCCTTCACAACAAGGAACTTAATATCTATATGCTTAGATTTTGAAGAGCTCCTGTTATTATTTGAGTACAAGACTGCTGCTCTACTGTCACAGTGTAACTTAAGTGGCTTTTCAATACCATTAACTATTTGCAGTCCTGAAACAAAGTTTCGCAGCCACATAGCATGATTAGATGCCTCATTACAAGCTACAAATTCAGCCTCCATAGTGGAAGATGCAACGAGTGTTTGTTTGGCACTCTTCCATGAAACTGCACCTCCAGCTAGCAGAAAAAGATAGTCAGATGTCGATTTACGACTGTCTTGGCATCCAGCAAAATCGGAATCAGAAAACCCAATGATGTCAAGTCTGTCCGACTTCCTATATGTGAGCATTAAATCCTTTGTGTTTTGTAAGTATCTGAAGACTCTTTTGGCTGCTACCCAATGTTCTCTTCCTGAATTAGCTTGATATCTACTAAGCATTCCAACAATATATGCGAGGTCAGGACGGGTGCAAACCTGCGCATACATAAAGCTCCCTACCGCTGATGCGTAAGGAATCTTTTCCATAAACTTGGAATCAATATCAGTTTTGGGACACTGGTTCAAACTAAATTTATCTCCTTTAGATACGGGGGGTATCATGTGGCCTGCAATTTTGCATGCTAAATCGTTTTAATAGACTTTCAATGTAACCCTTCTGTGATAATCCTAAAACTCCTCGTGAATGATCCCGATAAATTTGGATCCCTAATACGAAGGATGCTTCACCAAGATATTTCATTTTAAATTGTTCCGAAAGAAATTTCTTGGTTTCTCGAAGCAGTTCTACATCACTACTAGCAAGCAAAATATCATCCACATATAAGATTAAGAAAATAAATCTACTCCCACTGAACTTATGGTATACATAATATTCAACAGGGTTCACTTTAAACCCAAATGAGAGAACAACCTGATGAAACTTTTGATACCATTGACGGGAAGCTTGCTTAAGCCCATAGATGGATTTCTTAAGTTTACAAACCAATTGGCTAGATTCGTTGGAATCGAACCCCTCCGGTTGTAACATATAAATTGTTTCCTTAATGTCTCCATTAAGAAAAGCGGTCGTTACATCCATCTGATGTAACTCAAGATCAAAATACGCTACAAGTGCCATGATGATCCTAAAAGAGTCTTTCAAAAAAACTGGAGAGAAAGTCTCTTTATAGTCAATGCCTTCATTTTGGGTGAATCCTTTGGCGACAAGACGAGCTTTATATCTTTCTACATTACCTTGTGAATCCCTTTTGATTTTAAAAATCCATTTACAACCAATAGGTTTCACACCTTCAGGCAATGAAACAAGATCCCAAACGTCATTGTCTTTCATGGATTGCAATTTCTCACCCATGGCATTAATCCACTTTTGAGAGTTGGAACCATTGACTGCTTCATGGAAGGTGAGTGGATCCTCTCCCTCTAAGCCAATGTTATTCTCATGTTCCTGAAGAAAAACAACATAATCATCTGAAATTGCTTTTCTCCTTTCTCTAGTGGATCTTCTTAAAGGCACAGGCTCTTCTTGAATTTGAGTATGTTGAGTTTGATCCACATTTTCCTCATGAATAATGGTTTGAGGAATAACTGGATGATCTTGATGAGTTGGAAGTTCAGCATTGTCTTGGATTTGTAACTGATGTTGTTGAATCATGTTAGGAATGAAAGCTTGATCATGATCAACAACTACTGTAGGAAAAGGAATATTTTCCAACTCCTCCTCAAACACAAAACCTTTAATATTATCTTCCCCCCCCCCCCCCCCCCCCCCCCCCCCCCCCCCTCCCCACCCCCCCCCCCCCCCCCCCCCCCCCCCCCCCCCCCCCCCCCCCCCCCCCCCCCCGACCCGCCGCCCCCCCCCCCCCCCCCCCCCCCCACCCCCCCACCCCCCCCCCTCCCCCCTCCCCCCCCCCCCCCCCCCCCCCCCCCCCCCCCCCCCCCCCCCCCCCCCCCCCCCCCCCCCCCCCCCCTCCCCCCCCCCCCCCCCCCCCCCCCCCCCCCCCCCCCCCCCCCCCCCCCCCCCCCCCCCCCCCCCCCCCCCCCCCCCCCCTCCCCCCCCCCCCCCCCCCCCCCCCCCCCCCTCCCCCCCCCCCCCCCCCCCCCCTCCCCCCCCCCCCCCCCCCCCCAACCCCCCCCCCCCCCCCCCCCCCCCCCCCCCCCCCCCCCCCCCCCCCCCCCCCCCTCCCCCCCCCACCCCCCCCCCCCCTCCCCCCCCCCCACCCCCCCCCCCCCCCCCCCCCCCCCCCCCCCCCCCCCCCCCCCCCCCCCCCCCCCCCCCCCCCCCCCCCCCCCCCCCCCCCCCCCCCCCCCCCCCCCCCCCCCCCCCCCCCCCCCCCCTCCCCCCCCCACCCCCCCCCCCCCCCCCCCCCCCCCCCCCCCCCCCCCCCCCCCCCCCCCCCCCCCCCCCCCCCCCCCCCCCCCCCCCCCCCCCCCCCCCCCCCCCCCCCCCACTCCCCCCCCCCCCCCCCCCCCCCCCCCCCCCCCCCCCCCCCCCCCCCCCCCCCCCCCCCCCCCCCCCCCCCCCCCCCCCCCCCCCCCCCCCCCCCCCTCCCCCCCTCCCCCCCCCCCCCCCCCCCCCCCCCCCCCCCCCCCCCCCCCCCCCCCCCCCCCCCCCCCCCCCCCCCCCCCCCCCCCCCCCCCCCCCCCCCCCCTCCCCCCCCCTCCCCCCCCCCCCCCCCCCCCCCCCCCCCCCCCCCCCCCCCCCCCCCCCCCCCCCCCCCCCCCCCCCCCCCCCCCCCCCCCCCCCCCCCCCCCCCCCCTCCCCCTCCCCCCCCCCCCCCCCCCCCCCCCCCCCCCCCCCCCCCCCCCCCCCCCCCCCCCCCCCCCCCCCCCCCCCCCCCCCCAGCCCCCCACCCCACCCTCTACCCCCCCCCCCCCACCCCCCACCACCTAACCACCCCCCCCCACCCACACCCCCCTCCCCCCCCCTCCAACCCCCCACCCTCACAACCCCCCCCCCCCCCCCACCACACTCCCCCCCCCCGCCACCCACAACGCCCCCCCCCCCCCCCCCGCCACCCTCCGCCCCCCCCCACACCCCCCACCCCCACACCGCCACGCTCCCCCCCCCTCCCCCTATCCCCCCTTACTCCCCCCCACCCGCCCCCTACCCCCACGCCCCCCCGCCCCCCCCACCACCCACCCCCTCCTCACCTCCCGCGCCCCCACACCCCACACTCCCACCCACACCCCCTTCCTCCACCCACCCACGCCACCCCCCCCACCTACCAACCTCCCCCCCACCACCACCCCTCCCACATCCACCATCCACACCGCCCCCCCCCCCCACTCCCCCACCCCCCCCCCCCCCCCACCCGATACCTCCCCCCCGCACCCCACAATACTCCCACCCTCCACCAACACCCACACCCCGCCCCCCCCACGACCCACAACCCCCCCCCCCCCCCACCCCCACCACCTCCTTCTCCCACCCCCGCGCCCCACCCATCCTCCCACGCCCCCCCCCCCCCACACTCCCTGTTCCACCCATCACCTACCCTCCCCTCCCCCCCCACCCACCCCTCGCCCCCCCGTGCCCCCACCCCCCCCACCGTCACCACCCACCCCCCCCCTACCGCCGACACAGAACAAATTCCACCAACCCCCCCCCCCCCCCCCCCCCCCCCCCCCCCCCCCCCCCCCCCGCCCCCCCACCCCCCCCCCCCCCCCCCCCCCCCCCCCCCCCCCCCCCCCCCCCCCCCCCCCCCCCCCCCCCCCCCCCCCCCCCCCCCCCCCCCCCCCCCCCCCCCCCCCCCCCCCCCCCCCCCCCCCCCCCCCCCCCCCCCCCCCCCCCCCACCCCCCCCCCCCCACCCCCCCCCCCCCCCCCCCCCCCCCCCCCCCCCCCCCCCCCCCCCCCCCCCCCCCCCCCCCCCCCCCCCCCCCCCCCCCCCCCCCCCCCCCCCCCCCCCCCCCCCCCCCCCCCCCCCCCCCCCCCCCCCCCCCCCCACCACCACCACCACCACACACACCTACTCTACACACACACACACACACACACACACACACACACACAAAACAAAAAACCCGCCCCGCTCTCTTTAGGAAGAGCTTGTGAACAGGGAGTTTGATGAACAAAGAGCATTCATTCTCCCTGAAGTCATGAAGAAAATACTCTTCGGCGACGATCTCCATCGGCGCACTTGGGGACCTGAGAGGAGAACACTCTCATGCCTCAGAGTGGGTCGAGGAAGGGGCAGAAATGACTCCCTTTCTATTATCTACCTCTTCATCATGTGAGGAGATGATCGGGTGTGATCGCTTGAGGAGGAAGCTCGGGGAAGAGGGGAAATGGAGCGAGGTGGCGCTTGTCTTTTCTTCACCTACTCTTCGTATGTTCCTTAGCTCTTCTCCTCCTCTCCTTTTTTCCTCTTCCCTTAGCTTAGAGCTACGATAGGAGGAGTGGGAATTTGTAGTATGGCCACCATCTTCTGAGTTGATGATATATGAGGAGCCTCTCCTTGCTCCTTCAAGATCTCATTCATGAAACTCACCTCAATGATTCCTGTAAGCACAACACCACTTTGTTAAACCAAAGAAAAACCTACTAAGAAATAAAGGAAGTTTAAGCCTTGAGTCCAAAGTTCCATATTGGATGTTCGAGTAATAGATAAGTCATGCTCTTCCAAATGTGACATGTAAATTATCCTATTTGGACAACCAAATGTGACACGTAAATTCAATCAAACTCATTTTGCAAATTATAGTTAGATAGCTATTTGATATGTTATTAAATTAACTTGTACAAATCTAAAATAGCCAATGAAGGCATTTCCAAGTTAATCAAGATTTCAAATAGAGGGTTTTAAAATTTTTTTGATTAAATTCTCAATTCAACATAATAATAATAAATTAACCTTTGTCAGTTGGAGTTCATTCCACATTTGAAGCTTCAAATTTGTTCTTCAAGCCATCATTAGCTTCATCTTCAAATTATGATTAACTTTGTATCTTCGAGTTACCATCTCCATAAAAATTGATTCAACATATTTTATCTTTAAAACTCGACCTTTCATAAGTTTGAATGAACATCCATAATCATGAAATTATCATAACTTGACAAACTTGTTGAACTCTATTTTATTTATCATTAATGTTCAAGGGGCAAAAGCCTCTCCCTTGACCACGTGTGGCACACCTTTGAATTTGAAGAACATTTTCAATGAAGATAGATCAACACGGAAGGTCATGTTTAGAGTTTTGAAGTGTTATCATGGGGTTTCTGATTGCTAGAATTTGGGTAAAAATTTTAAGGATTTTTGGCTCCAAATTCACACAGCACTGTTGGAAAAATACAGTGGAATCTCTCTAAAGCTCGGGAGAAAATCTACTGGAATTCTGTAAGTTTTCGTCTGAAGAACCAAAGAGAAGTTAATGCGAAAAAAATTGTGAATCAACACTATTTATGGGGGAGAGGAGACCGTGAGGAGGACTCGGTAGCCTCGTGGAATGGACTAGGTTAGACTCCAGCCTTGAGCAGGCGCCAAGAAGGTGGCGCCTGCTTTTGGGATAGCCGGACATGAGCGCGGGCGGCAACGAATTGGCACCCGTGACGTGGATCTCAATCGAATGGAGTCTAGACCCATGTGGGCTCTAGGGTCACGGACTTTGTTTCCTAATTTAGGTCTCGAACGTTTAAATTGGGAAAGTCCGGATTGTTTTGGGAAAAAGTCCATAACTTTTGAAATTTTCATCTTAATCCAAAATCTCGATCAACCGATTTTCCCAAACTTTTTATCAAACTGCTTTATTTTTCTCCAAGAAAACTAAAGTCCCAAACTTATACGAACCCATAATTTTCCATAATCAATTCACGATTTTGCAAAGAAATATCTAAAATCCAAAATTTTACTATTAGACTTAATTTAATGCGATTTCGCAATGAAAGCTTTTAAAATTCTGATACATCAAATTTGGATAGAGAAATTCGACAATCCAAATTTTCCGCGGATATAACCCTAAAACGAGTATTTTTGCACATAAACTCTTTAAAATTGAGAAACCACGTAGGGGTCCAAAATATGAAAACGGGTCTAGGTTTGATTTCAGGTCACTTGAGAGTGTTCAAGGATCAAAAGAGGCAACCATATGCAACAAGCGAATTAAAATGAGACGAACTGGGTTAACTACGCAATGGCCTTCGGCACGAATTCCAGATTGGTTCCAAGTTGTAAAACGAGATTGGAAGTTTATAAAACACTGTTTGATTTGGGATTAAATTCAAGTTTTTATCTAAAGTAAAAAAAAAAAAATAATTTGATCAAATTTTTAAATAAATATAATAATAATATAATAATTTATTTTTTAAAGTAACGTAAAAATAATCGCGTTATTTTTTTTTTTGATATTGAAATGATAGATTAGTCAGTATAAGATGATGATCATTTTGATTCCGAATGAAACACACCCTAAAAGAATTGTCGGGTATCTACATTCTAATATGCTGAGGTTTTCAAAATCAATCATTAAATTTAAAAGGATTATTTCTCTAAACTTCAATCAACCCAAATTTTAAAAATCTATCATTAGCTATAAGAGTCCGAGCGCTCTAAATCTAATCCGCAGAGATTTGTGTAGCAGTAAGGCATCCTTATACGGTCCAAAGCCACGATGCATGTGCGGGTTTATCATATGCATTATTGCCTCTAGCAGGCATTTGTGACGAGCTTATGATCGGGAGGATGTCATTGATGAAGTTGACAATGGCACTTGTGACGATCGAGGCTGATTTAAGCGGTTTGAGGAATTTCATCGGACGGAGGCGGCAGCCGTCGACGCAGAAAGTCGAGTACTCTCGGTCCATTCTCAGGCCTTTCAGCTTCAAGTTTTTTTATTAATTTATGATTATTTTTGGAAATATGAGGATCATCATCTTGACTTGTTGACGTGGTTGATTATATATGTTCGCGCTGCCGGTGGTGGTGAGCTTCAATGATTGGAAGGCCAATACACATTTAGTTTTGCTTGAGCTTATTATTATCAAGCTTTTTTTTCTTATTTCTTAGTTGCTTGTAAATTTTTTATTGTTCCATTTATATTGGGAATTTTTTTTTTTACATATTTTGATGTATTGCCACCCAAATTTTTTAAGAAAAATCCCAATATTTTCTTGAGAATTTTACAAATCCTTGAAAACTCCTCCTAATTTTTTAGATTCCTAGTAATTCCTCTATTAGTTATCATTAGCAAAAAAAATTTATATGATGGGTCCCATCCTGCATGAGTGGAGTACCAAGCATATTAATATGTGTTGTTCCATATTATTTTTTACTATAATAATATTGTAGTAATAATATAAATTCTTAGACTGCTGGGATAGGACTCTATATTATAATATGTATTAAAAAAATTAAATATTATGATAAAGATATATTTTTTACAGTCATATGTAATTAATTTTGATTATAATATTTAATTTTTATTTATATATGCTTGATTTTAATTATGTTATTTTACTTCTACTAATATGATTAGAAAAATAATAGTAAAAATAATTAATTATTAGAGTACGAAAAAGCAGCCTATGTATTTAATTCATATGCCCTCAGTTAAAATGTACAACGTGTCAAATTTTTACATATTTTCACCCAATGAAACACAAGTTTTTAAGGAAAATTCCCAATATTTTCTTGAGATTTTTTCAAATTTGAAGACTTCTTCTAATTTTTAAATTTTTAATAATCCCTCTATTAGTTATTATTAGCATAAAAAACTTAGGTGATGAGTCTCATCCTACATAGGTCAAGAATGAGGGATACTGATTCATACTATACTGTATTTTTTTTTTTACTATAATAATACTTTAGTAGTATAATATAATTTTTGGACTATTATAGTTGTACTTTACAATACCCTAGTAATAATATATACTTAAAAATTTAATATTATGATAGAAATACATCTTTTTACTTATCATATATAATTAGTTTTGATAATTATATTTAATTTCTAATCATATATATTTGATTTTAATTACATTATCTTACTTCTACTCATATGACTAAAAAAAATGATGGTAAAAATGATTAACTACTACCATACAAAAAAACAGTCCATGCATTTGACCCATGCGAATGGTTAAATGAAAATTTTAAAAATTAAAAGAAATTTTTCAGTAATTCGAAAATTTTTATAGGACTATTGGGAATTTTTTTCTGAAAAAATTCTCAATAATTCTCTAAAAAATTTTCAGATTTCCTAAAATCCCCTCTAACTTCTGAAATTTTCGTTCAATCTCTCCATATGGGCTGATTTATTTTTTCATATTATTTCACCGTAATAATATTGTAGCAGTATTATAGCGTTATTGTAACATTTAATTAATTTTACTATTTTTTTTAATTATATGAGTAGAATTAAGATAAAATGATCAAAATCAAATATATATTATTAAAAAATAAATATTATGATCAAAACTAATTATATATAATTTAAAAATATATAAGATAAATTTATATTATAATATTTAATTATGAAGTATATATTATTGTTAAAGTACTATTATAATCTACTATAACAATTCAGGTATCATATATTATTATTATAATATTGTTATAATATGAAATAGTATGATGGTACTTGATTCATATAGAGTAAGACCTATCATATGAATTTTTCATGCTAATGGTAACTAACGAAGGAGATTTTTGAGAAATTTAAGAAGTAGAGGATTCTCAAATATTTGAAA